>CAOLHI010001843.1:0-391576 GCA_948474755.1 Ctenosaura bakeri | reverse complement strand
ATTAAAACAGTAGTAAAATAACAATAAAATGAAAATCATTTATTAAATTAATATAAACAGTAAAAGCAGTACAGCACACTAAAAAGACCCTTTCTTATAAGTCAATCGAGCTACAAAGTCTGGAATAAAAAGATCCTCACCTGCTATGAAAAAGACAGCAAAGATGGGTCCCTCTTAGCCTCTCCAGGAAGGAGGTTCCAGAATCTGGGAGCTGTTTCTAAGAAGGCCCTCTTCTGCATTCCCATCAAAAATTCCTGTGAAGATGGTGGGATCAGGAGAAGATCCTCGCCCAAAGATCTTGGAGCTCAGCAAAGTCATATATGGAAGACTTCTGTATCATAAGAAGATCATTTGTCTTTTCTTTCCTATAAGCCAGTGGTTCTCAACCTGTGGGTCGGGACCCCTTTGGGGGTCGAACGACCCTTTCACAGGGGTCGCCTAAGACCATTGGAAAATAAGTATTTCTATTATTATTATTATTATTATTATTATTATTATTAGTTTAAAAGTATATAATAAAAAAAAGATCAGATCATACTTTTACAGTTGTTTGAACATACAAAATAATTCACATCATATAACAGGAAAAAACTAATATACATTTCATATCCAAAAACCCACATATCTACAAAATTCATCGGTAATGTACATCCTCAAAATTTAATAACATAAAATAGAGAAGGAAAAATATATTATTTCCTTTAAACCTAGGTGTACAAAACCATAACTTCCTTGCCTCCTTTAAGAGTTCCTTATACAGCTACTCCCAACAAACTGAAGCTCCCTAATTTCCTTTTGTCGCATTAACATGTATTTCTAATCTTTAGGCAATGTAGTTGAAAATAAAATACATAAATAAATGAACAATTTGCTAAGCTCAATTCTGTCTTTGCATCGTTATTTGTACATAACTTTACAAGACAACATAAGTTACTACCAACCAAAAGCCCATACCTAACCAAAACAATGTGACATTTAACTCATGGATTAGAAATTAGATGTCCTTTTGACATCAAATAGTTTGTAATTAAATTCCAGTCCTGTTCAATTTACTTTTCTTGTTTCCCCCTCAGCCTAGCTGAAAGGAGGTCGAGTTGTTTGTAATCTAATATTTTTTGAAACCATAGGTGTAAATCTGGAGTATCAGGCATTTTCCATAGCCTTGCAAAAGCAATTCTTGCTGCCGTAACCAGAAATAATAATGTCCTCTTATTCTTAACTTGGAATTTTGAATCAAAGATATTTGTCATATTTAAGAGGTAAAAGGCCGGATCCATAGGAAATATTATTTTATAGATTTCCTCCATGGAATGATGTATTTTCATCCAAAATTTCTTTGTACAGGGGCATGATCACCAAATATGAAAAAAACTACCAATATTTTCATTACACTTCCAGCACTTGTTATTTCCTGTATGGTACATTCGATTAATTTTGTCGGGGGTCAAATAGGTCCTGTACATCATTTTTAAATAGTTTTCTTTAATTTCTTGCAAAGTTGTAAATTGCGTGGTACTTCTCCATGATACATCCCATTCATCTAATGGGATATTACGTTGCAGGTTTTGGGCCCATTTAATCATCACTTCCTTAACCTCTTCGTCTTCCAATTTTTTTTAATTTAGATATTTATAAAATAAAGAGGCTTTCTGTTTGGTTTTCAAAAAAATTATTTTTTCAATCTCAGTATGTGTTTTTTGACACACAAACTCTTCCAGTTTAGAGTCCATTTTAAATCTTTCTTTTATCTGAAGATATGGGAACCAGTTCAGTGGTGTACCATCATTTTGTAACTCATCACATGTCTTCAATCTGACATCATCTGGGGCTTTTATCAACAATAAATCTTTGTATCTGAGCCATTCACCTTTAGGTTTATCTGCCCATTGTCCAAAGAAGGCTTCTTGAGGCGATACCCACAAGGGAATTTTAGAATATAGAGTTTTCTTCACTGTTTTCCAAATTCTAATTAATGACTTCCTCATGTAATGATTGGTAAAGTCTGCGTCAATCTTGTCTTTATTATACCAAAGATAGGCATGAAAGCCGAAACGCATATTAGCACCTTCTAGTGCTAGTAGCCTGTTATCTTTTAACGATATCCAATCTTGCAACCAAACCAAAGCATTCGCATAATAATATAATCTAATATCGGGTAGTCCGAAGTCACCTTTTTCTGGTCTTTCTGAAAGCAACTTCCATCTTACTTTTGGCTTTCTTCCCGCCCAAATATATTTAGAAATTTCTTTATTCCATATTTTAAACACTTTGTCATTAGTCATAATCTGCAAGTTTTGAAACAAAAAAATTAATTTTAGGTAGAATATTCATTTTGATAGTAGCAATTCTACCAAGAAATGATAGCTTCAATTTAGTCCATCTTCTTAAATCCAAGGTAATCTCTTTCCAAATTTTATTGTAACTATTCTCGAATAGGTCTTTGTTTCTTTCGGTGAACCATATACCTAAATATTTAATTTTCCTTGGTATCTCACATCCTGTTAATTTTACCAGTTCTTCCTTATCTCGATTATTCATATTCTTTACCATGAGTTAAGTTTTACTCTTATTAATTTTTAGACCGGCAGCTTCACCAAAAATTTGTATTTCTTTCATAAGCTCGCAGATTCCTGAGATGGGTTCCTCAATGAAAAGAGAAGATCATCCGCAAATGCACGGAGTTTGAATTCCTGTCCTTTTATCCTGATTCCTCTTATAGCTGGGTTTTCTCTTACAGTTATATTTAACGTTTCAAGTACAGCGATAAACAGCAAAGGGGAAATTGGGCAGCCTTGTCTAGTCCCTTTCTCAATACGAATAGCTTCAGTCAGTTCCCCATTCACGATTATTCTTGCACTTTGTTTCTTATAAATAGCCTGTATCCAAGAGATGAAGTTATCTCCACAACCCATTTTCTGGAGTGTACACAACATAAAAGGCCATCAGACTTTGTCGAAAGCCTTTTCAGCATCTAGAAACAGAGCGGCTAGCTGTTTATCCTTTCTCTTGTCATAATATTCAATGGCATTTAACAGAATTCTGATATTTTGTCTAATATGCCGATTAGGTAAGAAGCCATTTTGATCGGGATGAATTATCATACTCAGTACTTTCTTAAATCTCTCGGCCAATATCATTGAGAAGATCTTATAATCTGTATTGAGAAGTGAAATGGGTCTGTAATTTTCAGGTAAGGTAGGATCTCTGTCTTCTTTAAGGATCAGCACAATGTTTGCATTTTCCCATGTCTCAGGAATACCATTTACCTTAATTTCATTTAGTACTTTTGTTAGTACCGGTGTAATTTCATCAACAAACATTTTGTAAAATTGCGCAGTATACCCGTCTGGACCAGGAGCTTTAGAAACTTTCAATTTGTGGATAGCCTCCTTCACTTCCGTTATAGTAATTTCCTGATTCAAAAGGGTTCTTTGATCGTCTGATATCTTTAAGGTCTCATGCCGTTCTAAATACGATTTAGCATTCCGGAGCTCTACCTCATGACTCTTATCTCCTTCGTAAAGCTGGGCAAAAAATTTCTGAAAAACTTGTTTAATTTCTTTAGGTAGTGTTATCCCCTTCTGATTCTTCTGTATCTTAAAAATTCTTCTTTTTTCTCTTTCTTTCTGTAGCTTGTGTGCCAGCCATTTGCCCAGTTTGTTAGCATGTTCGATGTGATTAAGTCGGCAGTACCTCAATTTCTTTTCAACCTCACCAATGTTCTTTGCAGCAATCTGATTCTGCAATATTTTAATCTCAAGCTTTAACTTGTTATTTGAAGTATCAGATCTAAATTCACTTTCCTTTTCTTTTAATCTATCTAATAGTTTGAAAAGTTATTTGTTTTCCATTTTCTTCTTGTGGGTTCCCAAACTTATCAGATGCCCTCTGATAACTACCTTAGCAGTATCCCAGACTGTCTTCAACTGGATGTCCTCTTTAATATTTTCATCAAAAAATCTTTGTAAAGTGTTTTTCAATTTAGCAACTATAGCATCATCTCTGAGCAGGTTCTCGTTGAGTTTCCAGTTATATTGTTTATGCTGTCTAATTTTTAGGTGCAAGAGGATCGGATTGTGATCAGAAGTTATTTTGGGTAATATTTCCAGCTTATTCACGATAGTGTGCAGCAATTTAGAGATCAAGAAATAATCTATTCTTGATGAGGTTTTATGTCTATCCGAAAAAAAGGTAAAACCTTTTTCTGTACCATGTTTAAATGTCCACACATCAATTAAACTATGTTCATCCATCAACTGGAAAAAATTTCTTGGCAGCTTGCCCTGTGTCGTTTTCAACTTCCCCGTATTTGATCTATCCTCTACAGGATTAAAGACACCGTTAAGATCCCCGAGAAGCAATATATTTTCCTGTGTTCTTTCTTGAACATACTCATTGATCTTTTTCTTGATGGCACTGTAGAATTTTCCTTTGTTGTCAAGAGGCGCATATATAGCCACTAATAAGATGGTGAAATCTTGAATCTTTAACTCCAGCATCAAATAATGCCCTTCTGGATCTGAATAGATTTCCGTCACATCGTACTTGTTCTTTATATAAATCACTACTCCTCTTTTTTTTTTTTTTTTTTTGAGTATGCTGCCGTGTAACATTGCCCCAACTGAGGATTCCTAAGGAACCTAAGATCTTTTTGGGCTGTTCTTGTTTCCTATAGAGAGATGATATCATAATCAGTTTTCTCCAAATAAGGAAAATAAGTATTTCTGATGGTCTTAAACTCCATTCCCTCCTCTGTGGTGGTGTGCAAGCACGAGCCATGCACTCGCGCCCTCCTGCCCCCTTTGGCGGGCCAGGGTCGACACTCTGGAAACTTTTCCCATACTGCCTCCCCCAGCAGAAATGAGAGCGAAGCAGAAGCAGAGCCTGGGGGGGGGTTCTCGGAGTTTTTTCCTGGGGGAGATACGCGGCTCCTCTTTCCCTCCATGCCCACCCCCACCCCCGTTCCTGGTCGGCGAGGTGGCCTTTGCCGGGGGGAGGAGGCATTGTAAGTAATAAATAAATAATTTTATGGTTGGGGGTCACCAAAACATGAGGAACTGTATTAAAGGGTCGTGGCATTGGGAAGGTTGAGAACCACTGCTATAAGCCCTACAAAGATTTGTTGCTACACATGAGCTTTTCCTGCCATAAATATTCTTCAGTTCTAAGAAAACCTGGACCTTTTGAATCTCTGCCCCATGTTCTGACTGCCTTAACTGAAGGGAGCAGAAGTGACCTAAATGCCAAAATCCTATGTTGATATTGTCTACCTATGGCTTAATTGTAGAGTGTGCAATAATTGGAAGTTTGTTTATTAAATCATCATAATCTATTTTTTTCATATGTGTGTGTGTGTGCATACAATTTTGTAACCCGTTCTAGTAGCCCCTTCTAGTAAGTGCTAGAAATACTGATTTCAAAAACTATAGGCCTAAAACACAGAACTGAAATAACTGGCAATTTTATTTGTCTGAAAGATTTTATACTGCCTTCTAGTGAATGATCTTATTCACTTGGCTTACTATCATGTAACAATGTACTTCATATTTTCTATTATATACTATAATATAATGCAATATTTAAAAGACTGAGGCATATTTCATGATACTAAATCCGGTTGTTTATGCTGGATCCATTGAACTGGCACTTAGGTAAGTCCCATTGGAATTACCCATTATTTTTTAATAAAAATGAACAGACAGTCCTTTGGTCTATTTTCACAGAGGAATTATATAATCATACCTTTGTTTAATTATATGTTTTATCTTTCCTCCAAAGAGCTCAAGGCAATATAAATGGTTCCTACTCCTACATTTCATCTTTGTAACAACCTTATGAAGTAGATTAGGCTGTGTAGTAAAGACAGTCACAATGCTAACCATGGCCTCCCTTGTCCTAACCTGATATTCTAGTTGCTACAGCACACTTGACCATTAGGACAGATGACCCTAGAAGAATAAGACTGATTCATAGAAGACAGAAAAGTGTGTCAGTGCCTTTAATTATTATAGCTTAAATCCACTCATTAATTCCAACTAGAATAGACCCCCTGAGTCAATAGGAACTTGGCAGGACAATTCTTGGTTTTGTGGGTTTACTCTAAATTAGATTTAGACCTAGGACTATTCACCAAAACTTATAATAGTCTAAAATGGTCTAACATGGGAAAATGTTCCCACACCTCTTCTCTGAAGTCTTTCTTTTATTCCTACTCTTTCCACAACAAAGACCTCACACTAGAATGAACTTTAGTATTGCAGTGTACTGTGATCTATGAGATAATTCTCATAAAACCTATTTCTCCCATCTCACAGGGTTCTGTCACACTTTTCTTCCTCTCTGCTTCAGCTTTGCCTTTACTTTTCAATTTCCTACATTGGAATGTAGTGTCAGCATCCTTTTTTCTTCTCCCACCCTTTAAAAATCATAATGAGGTTAAAATTCCTGTGGATTCTTTGTGTGGTACCTGTGGAGTTTTTCATTTTGAAAGTTCTCTGTATGTGTGCATATTTATTGTTGTAGCCATGTATGTGTGCCTTTTGCACAATAAGATTCTCTTCAATGTAAATTATATCATTTTACTGTGTTTGAATGAGTTCCTTACCCTAAAGGAATGTGTACCTCAGAAATTTCTTACTGTTTCCAGATGCTGGGACAAACAAAAAGAAATGGGTTATTACCATCCGCTCTACTTGTAAGCTTCCTGGGGTATCTGGCGTAGGTAGACCTCTGTGCAGATTCTGACAGGCATTTTTTAATGTTCGTAATGACTGTACTGATTTTCAGTCAAGTGTGTGAAGGTTTTCTCCAGACATCACTTTTTAAGAAAGTGGAGTTATGGCTTACATCTAATAGTTAATCCCAACTAGAGTAGACCTATTGAATCAATAAAATCTTGATAAGGCAACATGTAAAATTCCACTGATTCAGTCTGCAGTCCATCCTCCACATTTGTAAGTTTTTCTTTTGCAGATCTGATTATTCATGAATTTGTAGCTGTTGCTTTACTAGTTCATCCTCCTCACTCCTTCCTCTTTCTCTCCCTCTCCTGTTTTGCCAACAGTGCCTGCCCATCACTCCCTTTCCTGACCTTGCCACCATAACGCCTCCGGAATATTTTAAGCCCCTTCCCATTGAACTCCCTCTCCTGTCCACTCCTGCCAAAAATGCTATCCGGTCACCCCATGGTGAGAAAGGGATCATGGGCTGGCACTGTTGGCAGGACAGGGAGTGGAGAGGAGGAGGGTGCAAGGAGGTGGATTGGCTGGGAGTGGCTTGAAAATCTGGCTGAGGCATCATGGTGGCAAGGTTGGAAAGGGAGTGATGGGCTATTGCTGTTCACAGGAAAGGAATCTATGGCATTCATGTTGTGGGGGGGCTTAAGACATTCATGGCTTTCCACTTCCATGAGAGTGCTGCACCCCTAACCCCCATGAATATGGAGGGCCAACTGTACTCTACTAGAAAGTAAATTGAATTTTGGTTGATTTCCACATCTGTAGAGTCATTCCTCCACATTCACTAGGGTTAGGGGCACAGGACCCCTGTGAATGTGGAAAAACCATGAATAACTCTAGACCATCCCAGACCATATTTAACACAGAAAAAAAGTATGATCATCATATTCCACCCACATGAATTCCTTTCAGGCATCAGGAGTCCTTCACAAGACAGAAGTGGGTGGCAGGTGGGGCTTACTGCCACCTTCACTGCTGCCTCACACCATTTTTAAAAGGGACTTACAAGCTTCATTCACAGTTTCTCAGTCTCACAAGGCTTGCGGTCCCTATTAAAAATGGCATAGGGAGGCAGCAGAGGTGACAGCAAATAATCCATGAATAATCAAATCTTCAAAAGTGAAACCTGCAAATGTGGAGGGCTGACTGTATTTCTTTCCAAGTTGTATTAAAATATTTTACCACACCTGTTCATATTTGAACAAAAGTGGCCTTTCAAAATTATTCACCTTATTTGTGATAAAACTGAGTGGAGCTTTCTCTCTCGGAGCTATTCTCTGAAAAGTTTCTTGTGGAGACGGTTCATACATAGCAATGGTGGCATCACAACCTATTTTCTTACTTTTAAGAGGAAGATATGATTGTTGTTACGACATCATTCTGTGGCATTTTGTGGGGAAATAACAGCATAAAACAATATTCTGAATAGGGAGTCTCCAGAAAATAAGAGATTTTCATGTCCAAAAAGTATTTTCAGGTATTTCTCAGGAGAAAAATTTCTGTTCTAAATAATTTTGGTTCACATCAAAAGTTCCCAAATCAGTGGCTAACAGTCAAAAAGTAATATAAGTTTAATAAAATAGCAAGCATTGTTCCCATGCATTGGCCACACTGAATAAAACTAAAGTCAAACCAAGACAAAGGACAGTGATAATGCCAGGTTCTTACAAACCCCAAAACATTTTTAAAACTGAATGATCCAAACAACCTGGGAGAATTTTTCCCCCACCTAGCTCATTCTAGACAATTTAGGTGTCAATTCAGTCTCTCTGGGAAGCAATGGCAACTCTATTGTTGGAAGCCACTTTGGGTCCCATTCTGGGAGAAAGGCTTAACACAAACACACAAACAAACAAACCCATGTTCTAAAGAAGGGATATGAAGTATTCAGTATTCAGACCATAGGTCATCAATACTGTTAAGCGCATTTTTTAACTATAATAACACTACTGAGAAAACTTGCTGAGTAGTAATAAACTGTCTCGCCAATTTCAGTGAGGCATCAGGGTCCCATCAGAAGGCAGAAGTGGTTGGTTGGTGGGGCTTACTGCCACCTCCATTGCTGCCTATCTACATGGCAGGTACATATATGCAGCGGCAGCCACTCCTTCAAATTATTTGCTCCCAAGCTGTTTAGAGCTTGTGGCAGTTTAAACACTAACATTTTGAAATGTTCTCAGGAAACGATAGATGCTCGATCACAAAGCACTGGCTTAATACAGTCCTGTTCAGTCCCAGTTTTCAGTTTTGCTGTCTTATTTCAAACTTGCTAAGATCCTGTCTAATCTTGAGAGCTAAGCAAGGTCAGGTCTGGTAAGTGCTTGGTTGGGAGGATCATCAAGCAATATCAGGTGCTGTAGGCAATATTTCAGAGGAAGGCAATGGGCAACCACCTCTGACTATTCCTTGCCTAAGAAAATCCTGTGGGATTAATGGGGTTACCATATGTCCATAGGCAACTGAATGAAAGGCACATGTGCACACATTCACAAAACTTCTTAATGGTTTTTGGTGGCAGCCAAACATACATAGCATTGCAGCATTCCAACTCGAAGGCCACCAATATGTAGACAACTGAAGCAAGGCTAACTTTGTCCACACAGGGTGAGGATCAGTGTATTATCCTAGACTGATAAAATTAGTGTTAGACGTACTGGCCATATGTCTTCAGAGACAATGCTAACATTTTGCCAGTCAGTGATGCTTTGGAATGAATTTAGCCTCTGTGACTCTGCAACCAGCACACCAGCAACTTTTGCAGGCCCTGCCTTTTCTCAAATATTCTTATCTCCAGTTAGCATCTGAGCACTAAAAGGCCTCCATTCTCTACAAAAGTTCTTATGTCTGACTCTTTGTTGATTTGAGATGAGAGCTTCTTCCCCAGACATAGGAAAGAAGGAGTGGGTTGGCTTGGAACCTGATGAGTGATTCAGTCTTTCTTGCTTCTGTGGCATGTTCAGATTGTTTCTGAATAAACATGAAGAGACTTATACTGCATGGTTGGTAGTAAACACTTCTGAATAGACATGCACAAGCATGGTGTTTGGGATGGTATTTCAAAGGGCTGCTGAATGAGTCAGGCCTGCTTATTTGTGAGTAGAGACACGGACTGGTGGTGTTAAGATGTTGTTCGCACACACTGCTAGATGAGTCAGATGTGATTATTTCTGAGTACACATGCAGGGGTCTGTCTTGCCTTTGGCAATGTCCAGTTTGCCTTTGGCCTCCCCACAGACAAAATGTAGCCTCTGAGAGCATTTCGTGATTTTTATCTCTTGAATCAAAGTCGTTCCTCACTGTGTACAAGACCTTTCAAAACGCTGCCTAACTAGAAAATGAAATATCCACTAACAGAAGTTCTGTCTTCCCTGGACTGAGTCTCAGTCTGACTTCTGTTCAGTCCATTATTATGACCAGTCTCTAACTCAAAGAATAGCTAGTGCTCTGTTTTAATTAGATGAAAAGGAAAAGTTAAGATGAATGCCATGTTTGATATCTCTGTTTACATCTCCGGGTGACCCCCCCATGATTTCATGAAGTTGTTAAAGCATGGGTAATAAACAAATAATCAAACAAACAGTCATGTGGTATATGAGGTATAACTGCTATAGCACAGACCAACAGTTTGTGTTTTTATTTATTTATTATTATGTTTATATTCCATCTTTTCTCCCAAAGTGGGACCCAAGACAGCTTCCAAAAAGTTAAAAACATTTAAAACATTAAAAACTTTAAATTTAAAAACATATACAATTATAAAAATTTACTTTAAAAAAACAACTTAATAAATAAGTAAAAGCTCCCTTGCTCACTCATTAAAAGCCTGCACCTGTTCCTCAGCGCTATCTCCTGAAATTAACATACAAGAAGATATAGGCCATTTCCACACAGAGTGAGGGAATCACCCTGTGCTGCTACTTACTGGATCTTCTGGCGGTCCGGTCTGGGGTGAGGAGGAGCAGTGCATGGTCATTGCTCCGCACTGCTACGGAGTCCAAAATGGTGGCTTCCGGTTGGTCGTGTGTCTTGACCAACCAGTGAAGCTCGCCAGCCAAAAGCCCGCCCTTGGCAGATCACAGGCTTGCATTGGTGCGAGCCTGAGAATCTGCACAAGGGAGCAGGCTCGCAGTGTCGCGCTCCGTGCTTTTGAAAGACTGGAAAAATCAGGTCTTTCAAAAGCACGCTGGAGGACCACTTGAGATCATTCCAGAGTGGACTGAGGTGCGGATCTACGGAAAGTAGTCTGAACCTAGATCGCTCCAAGGTGCAGACGTCCTCTGTGAAGGACGCACTGCACCGTTTTAAATACCCCATGTAGAAATGGCCATAGCTAGATGGAGTGGCATTGCTAAGGAAAGCATCATTCTGAGCCAGTTCAGAGTTGATCATGTTCCAATAATTTGGTCATTCCTGACTCTGAGACTTCTCTAAAGCCAACAAAGGGATGCATGCTTGAAACAGACTGGAAATGATTTAGGGACTGTAGTATGGGAAGAACACCCTCTCTCCCAACTGTTCCCTGGGTCAAACTATCTCCTTGAATCCTTACAGCAGAGAGTCAGTTATTAACCAATGTAAGGGCTGCTTCTGCAGTGTAGCTAACAGTAGCACACCTCTCCCTTCTGTTTCAAATATTCAGGATCTCTTATAGTCTCTCTTTGTGTTAGCATCTTAGCATTCTCCATATTTTTTCTATGAGGAAGATGCAGAGAGGTACAGAGAATCTGTGATTAGACACTCTGTCTCTAGTGCCATTTGTACTGCCAGCAATCCCCTGCAAACATGTTTTGTAGTGCCCTTCTCCAAAAATCTTTCCAAAGGAGAGCCACACAAAAAATATTCACAAAATGTTCTGCCTGCCGCATTTCAGCTCATCCCTGATTGATTTCTAGCAATTTGATCCTTACTCTTAATGAATTTTAAATTGGCTGTTGTAATTCATACAGAGTGCAGATGGGGATGTCTGCAGTCCATTTCAAATTCTCTTGAACCATATGCCTGCTTTTGAAGTTGCAGTCCCATGTTCTCCTTTTAGGGGCCAAAAGCAGAAAATGGCCTGAGGTGCGCAGGTGTGTAACAGCAGTGGAAGGTTCAGATATGTGAGTGTGAGGCACACATCTGTCAAATCTTTGCTAACTTTTGCCAGACTGAAGATGCCTTGTATTTGTGACTGATCTTTCAGGAAGAATTTCTACCTGTGCATGTACACATATACTTTTTCTCAAAGGTGACTTGTATTTCTGAGGTGTGTTCCAAGATTTCAAAGCTGGATTTACACAGAACATTAAACCTTCACCTTTGTTTATGTAAGCTTCCCACAGACTGACAGTTCCTACAGGTCCCTAGAGGGCAATATTCCATTTTACTTAATTTAGACCCATTTCCAAATTAAGGCACCTTAAGACACAAATTAAACTTTAAAGAAAAACAAAATAAATCAAATTGCAAAATAATTAAGTAAGCTATCAACTTAAAGCCCAACACTATAACAACAACAGTTAAAAAAAACTTAACAAGCAACAGAAAATTAGTACAGCACACAGCATGGAAAGATTCATCTACACAGCCAATTAATATCCAAAAGCTTATCTGAAAAAGAAGATCTTTACCTTACAGAGATAGGAGACAAATATGGAGGCAGTTTAGTCTCCCTTGAAAGGGAGTTCCATAGATGTGGAGCCTCCACTGTGAAGGTCCTCTCCTGTTTTCACCTGTGCTTGTAAGGGTAGTTGGACTGAGGAAAGGGAAACCTCAATGAGGAGAACTCTGTCCCTGTTCCAACCCCAAAAAGATATTTGTTCCCAAAGTCCTCTATGAAGAGACCATAGTGTCCTGTCTCTCTTCCCCCAATTCCTCTGAAACTCACTGTTTTCCTGTACCCCCCCCCCAAATATGTCCATATATTAGGGGACAGCTGTAGATCATGTCAGTTTCATTTCTGTGTGTTCAATTTCTGTTGGAAAAGGCACAGAGAGGAAGCCTGTCAGATTACATTGTAGGGTACACTCCATTATGCACTGCTAATCTCCATTGTGCCATGTTGTAAGTCACAATTGAGGTGCAAGAGGTGTACAATAAAAAACTTATTTGACATGTACTTCAGCTGAAATAAATGGAATTTTAGTTTCCAAGACACAATACACTGAACCCAATGGTTAGGAATTTAATCCTAATGCTGTGATATGTGCACCAGTTGGCTTGTAATATAAATGCTCTGACTCTCTACAATGAAAACACAGAGCTAATGTCATGGTTGAGTATTCATTTTGTATGGTTGCCAGCCAAAAGTGCAATTTAGTATTTTAACAGTAGGAAAAATGTATAGTTTTGTCCCCTGCATTTGTCAAATGGAATTTTACATGTTCACTGTGTCATTTTTCGAGTGAAAACAAGGCATGGAAATTGCCAGCACACCAGGCAAAGCCTTGAGAAAATATAAGGGAATATGAAAACATAACAAAGCAGTGGAACTGTGTGACATTTGTGAATTCAGCCCCAGTAACTGTACATTTCTGAATATTAGCCATTTCTTCAATATAATCAATATAACCATTTCTGCCTCTTGTTTTTTTAAGACAAGAAAGTGTTTCTGTATCTTAATGCAGTGGTTTCAAACCTTCAGTCCCCAGATGCTGTTGGATGAAAACTAGCAAAATTTCTAACCACTGGATGTACTGGTTGGGGCTTCTGGGAGTAGCAGTCCAACGACTTTCAGGTATTCAAATTTGGGAATTCCTGAAACTTCTTGCTATTGAGAAATGGGGTACACACATTTAACAGTATTTTGAGATAACTATTAGGGCTTTGTTTACAAAGTGTTCAATAAAACATCTACAGATGGAAGGTATTTTTAAAATCTATATACTGTTCAGGTTTTTCAAGGTGAGACACCTTCCAGATTTAAAGCATCCATATGTTCCTGTACAGTCACAAAGCAAGTACTGTAAGGTGAATTAAGGAGATACATTGTGTTAAAGCTTTATAGGCATTGTGTCATGTGAATAATGTCAGGTGCTGGATACTAAAGGCAATATGTATATATAACATACCCATTCATTTAGTCAGTCTGTCATTATCAAAATTAAAACTACCATGTGGTTGTGTGGCATTTTGTGCTGGAATATGAATACCACAGCACAGCTTGTTTGGTTAATCCAGTCTGATCCAATAAAGATTAGAAAAGATTAGCCTATTAAAGGAACCAAACAATGTCTAAGCTGACCATTTTGGACAGCTTCTGCTATTTCTCACTACTTGTCCAGCTACAGAACAGATGTCCAGTTTCACCTTGTTTAGAAAAGTCATAGCTATTTTAGAAGGCTAGGAGAGATCTTTACAAATATAAATTTGTGAAAAATTTCACAAAAATGTCCTGAAATGTAACAAATCAGGAGACACTTGACTATTTTCTTGATATACTGAGATACCTTTTCTCAGCAAAGAGTAGAAAAAAATATATAAGCATTCTTTAGACCCCTATTCTTCCAGATCTGGAAAGTGGCTGGTAATGGACTGTAAGGAACTAAGACAAGAAGATGAAAGCCCAATAATCCCACTGTGCATGCAACATTTACTGTCATGGCATGGACCAGTGTATGTAGACAATTTTATGCAAAACAGAAAAGAGAAAAAACTTCCACCCTAAAATTGAATAGGGATTTCATTAACCAATTCTTCATTGTCAATAATCAGTTTGTTATGCTGAAGAAGCAGGATGATTAGATTTTTTTAAATGGAAAAATATTTAGAAAATTAAGGCCCTTTCTGCACCTTACCTTTTTCCGGTGCTGGGGTGTAGGAATCATGTGAGCAGCCTCCAGCGAGAGGCTCTCGCATCTCTGCTGTTTCAGCTAGGCACGAGCTGACTGCTTGTGCAAGAGCCCTGCCTCTTCCTTCTGCAGTGCAGCCTGGGAGTTTCCCAGTCTGCGCTGGGGCATGAAGTGGGACTGGCGCAGCTCCGGAGGCTCCGCACACCAAGTAAGTGCACGTGGGGCCTGGGAGCAATGTACGATCGCGCACAATTTTTGGCTTCCAGCTGAAAATGAAAAGGTGCATGATTGGTGCCTGCCAGCCCCTGGAGCGTTGTGCGATTGTGAGTGCGTCATGCAGATCACTCCTCACAATCGTGCGATGCTCCAGGTGCCCTTTCACATGGCAAATGCCATGCGAAAAGGGCCATAGACAACAAGGCAGCATATTATAAATACAAATGATATAACCAAGGACAGTTCAGACCTTACTATTCAACCAAGGAAGGTCAAGAATGGAAGTGGCATGCATGAAGTCACACTTCCTAGGCACAATTTAATAGTGTTCAAATTCTGTTTAGTCAGAATATTGGTCCATGAAACCCAGTATTTTTAGCTCTTACTGGCAGCAGGTTTCCAATGTTTCAGACCACCCATAACAGGACAATTGTGGTATGCCCTGGTGGTCTTCCATCCAAGTACCAACAGGGTCCAACCCTGCTTAACTTCCAAATTCAGAAAAGATCAGGTGTTTTCAGGGTGGTGTGATGGCCTTTGGTATCTGTACCTACCTCGTCTCACAGGAGGACTGCAGTGTTATCTCGCATCGCTGGATGACAAATTCCATTCCAAATACTTTTTGGCCATGTAGCTTTAAAACAGGGTATGGAATACAAATAATATGGAGAGTGGATGGGGGAGAAAAATAAGAAACCTTTTTGTTGTTGTTTAAAATTTTTAATGCAATTGGCACCATAATTTCTTAAAAGCATTTTAACCATAGAAACATTACCTGGAAAACATTGACAATGACAGAAAATTATTTACATTGAATAAAATACATTACATTACATTAATATAAAATTAAATATCTAATAGCAAAGTTATATTGGAGTTCAGTAAAAATCAATAAACACAAGTTGATCAGTGTTTTAACTTGGCACCAATATTTCTTTCCAAAGCAAGTTTAAATATGGCTTTTATTAAAAATTTGGGGGCTCATTATCTATCTATTGGAAGTTATTTTCCCCCCCAGCCCCTCTGCTGCTGCTGCCGCCAGCAGGAAGTGTCATGAGTTGTGTTGCTGACACTCTACGTTGGTGATAGAAAGACTATATAAATATATGAAAAAATGGTAGAAAGCCATCGGGTTTTTAAAATGTTGAGAAACCCTGATATGAAGAATCCTATATTGATGGAAGTTTCCATGGTTTGATACTTGTTCTGCACAAAATCTCATTTTTTCTACACAGAAATATTATTTCCTGGACATAAAATACTGTTTCCTGTATAGAAAACGCTGTAATAGGAATTTGTTCTGTCCAAAATTCACATATGCTTTGCATACAAAGCAATTCTTTAAAATATTTTTATTTTATTTTATTTTATTTTTGTATAGGAAACAGCATTTTCTGTATTGGAAATAGAAATATTTCCTGTGCAGAAATATTATTTTCTGTACAGAAAATGCTGTTTTCTGTGCAAAATGACAACTTATGAATTTTGAACAGAGTCAGTCCCAAATTGCAAATAGGCTTTGAAAACTGCACAGTTTGTGAAAATTTTCTCAAAGTGGGGAAAAAATGGCTAAAATTATTTGATTCTTCCTTTAAAGAGAAACTTAGTGAAGAATTGCATCTCTAAGGTACATCCTGCTTTGCTCCAATCAACATACTGGGCCCAAGTGCATACACCTATCAGCTCTCTCCCCAATTCCTGATTCCTGGGTTTTGGATGTGCTGATATGTACATGTACAGACCCCTTCAAGTTAAGCCAGTGAGCCTTGATGCCAATAAGAAATGAGAGGGAGATGGTCACCCAGACTTTAAAGCTACTGCATGGACAAGAATCTCTTTCTCCAGCACCACTCATTGTGACTTTTGTATTGCTGCCTGGAAACATAATAGTTCTTTCAGAATTCAGCTGGTTTCCTGAGATCTTGGAACTTTAGTGTTCATCATTCTTCATCTTGCAACAATTTGTAAAATGAGAAATGATGAGGTTGAGCTCTACCTGGACATTAGTGACCTATAATGACCTGGAATTCCTCCTTCCTAATTCATTCTCTCTAATTATGTTGGACTACCATTGTTTATTGAATGATAATATGAGAGAAAACAGCTCAGCACATAGCTCAGCACATGAGCAGGGACCATAGCTCATACATTGCAGATAGTAGGCAAGAGCTTCCCTTAATAGAATTGGGTAGCAGGAAATGTGAAGAATTTCTGCCTAGGATTCTAGGGACCTACTACCCATTGGAGGACAGTACTAGGTCAGACTGTACAAATAGTCTGGTCATGAATGAACCAGTTTCCTGTGTCTTTGTGGTTGCTTTGGAATATGCAATGTTGAGATTTTAACTCAAATTAAGCCCTGTTTTTTTAATTAAAAAAATACTCACAGAATGTCTTGGTCACTATATTGTGTTACACCATCCTGTTAATAGGCTGGAGGCAAATGTTGCCTTCTATCTTGGGTAGACAGTTGGGATTAGTGAATAAGTTCAAAGGAGAACACTGCATCCCATGAGCATGAGTCATTTTTTTAAAAAAGTATCCATTTTAGAAATCTCAGTAAATAGTATTAAAATCAAAGGTGAAACCTGATATATGTGTCTATTCTTCCTGAGGCATTTAATTCCTTAAGAAGCAAGGAGGATTGCAATGTGTTGGGAGCAAAATGAGGAGTGGAGCATGATCTCCATAACAGGAAATGTGACCATATTCAGAATATTTTAATATGTGTTAATAAGACTTTTGGTTAAGGATGAAAGGCATGTGGTTAAGAAAAGACTTTGATTGTGTGTCATAGTTTCTGCTTTATTTGCACTTTGAGAAGCATAGACTAAGTTGTAGCCCTTATCCTAATTAGCACATGGCATTTTGCTGGTTTGTTGCTATGCAAGTACTTCTGAAGATCTCTTTAATGTGCATCATAAACTCTCGCTATATTTTTCTTTGATGGGGTTTTGTGGTATGCAGGCTAATTTTAAGCCTATTGTGCTTTTCTTAGTTTGTTGATGTGGGCCCCCACCCCCAAATTTATTTTCAGTATCTTCACCAACTTTTTCATTTTTCTAAGATACTATTTATCATAATATAGAGAGATTTCTTCTTGGTAACAGTGTTGGGGAAGACAACTTTCAATTTCTTTTTGAGATGCTACATTAATTAGGGTAGGGATGGAAATAGGTTGATCACAGGTCAGATCCAAACCCTTCTAGCCACTCTGTTTGCTGTGTTGGATCTACTAGTTTTTACATTAAATGACAATAAAAAATAAAAGCACTTGCTCTTCTCTTCTGGATTAAAGGTGCAATTAATATTTGTATGCATTTCCTATTGGTTTATTAAGGTCTAGATTCATGTTGTGCTAGTGATGTGATTAGTGAACGTATTGTGGGTTTTGAATGAGGAGGATAGTTTGATCAGTCTTGGAACTTATGGGGAAGTTTATCTCTTCCCATCTCAATCATGGCCCTAGATTTTTTTTTAAAAAAATCTCTGTTCTGCGTAGCAATTACCAAACTTCTCATTAGTGTCAATGGGTCAGGGGTTGTTATTTTTCTCTCTCTATAGTGCCATGATTCTAATTGCTGCATGGTAGGGGACAGGGTCCTCAGACTGCAGCTTATACCTCCTGTTCTAGTGCCCATCATTGTCCTTCACATCACACCATTAATGAAAAATAAATCAGTCATGACATGGATAGCTAAACATGATGTTAACAGGAGTTAAGAGACTATACCACTGTATCCTGCAACTTTTGAAAAGATACATGACTATTACCAATATCCATATTTCTCAAGGGAACTTTCAATAACCCCTTTGCTCCTCTGGCTATTCTTCTCCATTGATGACTTTATATAATCCAAGTGCAGATGCTCTATAACTATGAAGCTTTTAGTACAAGGCCATGTCAGTGGGAATGTGCCCAGAAACATTGTGTATGCAACATCTATATGTATAAACAGCTGTGAATGGCTAGTTCATTATTGTCTTAGGTAGTGTTGTGATATGTCCACTATAGGATAGCAACACCTAAGATGGTGCCTGATTTTATTTCAACAGCTAGGGATGCACATTCTTCTGAAAAGTTGTCTCCCTTTTAGATAGCCTTACTTTCCTGACTGAAACCAGACAAAGTTGTTGCCATGCCATCTTAATATAACTTTGTCAACCGGAAATGGAGAAAATGGACGTGCATCTCAAATGTCCCTGTGAGGTATACTCAGTGGCCCATATTGTTTTGAATGGAGACATAAATCTTTGATTATTTTGCCCTTGTGTGCAAAGATGAATAATTTTTGTGGTTTTCTGTCCTGCTATAGGATGCAATGAATACTTCTACACTGTTTTCACCCTATCTTTGCACATTGCAGAGAGTTTTGGGAAACTTTTCTATGCAAAAGTACAAGAGGCATGTGTGCAAAAAATCAACAGTTTGGGAGGGATTTTTTTTTCACAAAAAACACTGTTTTCAGAAATACCTTTAAAAACCATGATTTTCACACACACAAACACTATTTCCAGAAACATACATAGTTTTTTGTGCAAAAACATGTTCTTAATAAAAAAAAATTCTGTGGTTTTGTGCAAAAAGGAAGAGTATATTTCTGTGCAGAACAACTTCATGAAAATTTTGGGATGTCTGAATACAAGGCATAAACTGCACAATTTTCTCATCTCTACACTATTCTTCTCAAAGAGGATTCTCAAATGTTGGCAAATCCATTTTTGGTCTAGGGAATGAATAAATGAATAAATGATTATTCTTTTGATCGCTACTCTAGAAGCACTACTACTGGTCCACCTCACAGTTGTGCCAGTGATTATATTTCCTATAAGCTTCATTCATGGTGAAGGTATTTGTTCCCTCAACCCATTTGCAGGCCACAAAACATAACCTAATACACATTCTATGGGCCATGTCCTCCATGGAGTGTCATGTCTCCGGAAAAGCCAGATATGCCCAGTCATACAGCAAGATGGTACCTAGTGATGTAATGACATCCAAACATAACTTCAACCCCTCCTTTGATAATCTGTCTTCTCTACCTAATAACTCTCTTTTTTTCTTTTCACTCATTTTTGTCTGCTGCCTCCATCTTCTCATTCAGTGGGTTTCCCACTCATCCTGCTCTTAACCAAATTTCAGCCAATGTTCTATATTCTATTTTTGTCCTCCTCAAATTTGGTATCTGGCTCATCCTGCTGTAAATCTATCACTTGAGGTCATCTATAAATTGGATGAGAGAACAAAAACTTTCACCATGAACAAAACATTCAGCTCTATAAGGTGGATGCCAGACAGCTTCCCATGGATTCTTCTGCTCCAGTATTGGAAGTCTCTATGAAAAATCTCATGTTTCTGCATGGGGACTTGAGGGATGAGATTATGTGTTAGGTATTCTGAATAAATTTCAGTCTAGATCATAAATCATTTAAGTTCTCATAATTTTAAAGATATAACAAAGCTGACTGCATTTGTTTTAGTTGGCATTTAGAACTTAGCATAAAATGTTCCTTTATCCAAGTTACTCTTTTTTTCTTTTCAGCCACAAAAAGGATACAAAGGCGGCGGTGGGGGGACTGAAATATGTTTGAAAAATTCAAAGCTAGAGAAACACTGAGAGTAAAATCATTCTTTTCCTTGACAGCTATGATGAATCTTTCATACCTCACACTTCATTCTTTTAGTCTTTGTTTTATTGTAACATTCCTCATTTTTATGGCAGCAGGTTAATTGCTAAGCTTATAACTTAGGAAAAAAAGGGAGCGGTTTCATTGCTGCATGTCAAGAAATTTGTCTTAAAGGAATAGGCCTATAATAGTGAGGACAGATGCAGGGATCACTACCAGATCACCTCTTGTTCATCTAATGAAAAGCCTTGATATCCTTCTGTATTTCTACAGTTCAACCCTGGACAGCCCATTTTACATGAGGAAACTTTCTCAGATCTGGATCCTCCTCAAGCCTTTCAAAGATATTATGATTTGTGTCAGCCCCAAATGACACAGGGTAGGGAAAATGTGGCCCTCCAGCTCCTGACTCCCCAGAAGTTATTTTTATTTTTTGCCTGCAAATTCCCCCAACCACCCTCTAGGAGGCATGAGGGTATTTAAACCATGTTTTTGCCCTTCTCAGCCATTTTAGTCCCAGAAATGGCCTTTATTTAAAATAGGGAGTGAACAGGAAATGATTTCTCAATCACTGTTTTTTGTTTTTTTTTAAAAAAAGGGCCTCTTCTGGTCCTTAAATGGCCCGCAGGGTCCCATGACATGGCAAAATGTCTCTGTACTCTTTAAAAGTTGGGGGAAAACAGTGAATTTTATATGGGGGTGTAGGAGTGTGCAGCACACTCCAAGATAGCTTTAAGGCCCATTGTGGAGCCTTAGCTGCTAACAGTTGTTCATCCCTGCCCAAGACCAAATCCTGTGTCCCAGGACCTGAAGTGCTAGTCTAAATGGCCCCTTCAACCTAATATTTGCCAGTACTGCAGATATTTTCTGCACTACCCACTAACGTGTGATCAAAAATAACACTGGCTGTACCTTCCAGTTTTGCCCATTAGCACTGTTGAGGTATTCCCTGCCCCCCAAGTGATCTTTTGTTCAATATAGTGAGGTGAAACAAGCCCCAAAATTCCTATCCGCTCATGAAACAACCATTCATATCTTGCACAAAACCTTCATAGCATGAGGGCAAGTGAGTGGATGAGCCGAGGAACAACCAAAGTTATTGATGCTGGGCAGAGTAATCTATTTTAATCCCTTTGGTCTGTCACTTAGAATCATAGCATCATAAAACTTGAAAAGACCACAAGGGGACTCCAGTCCAACTCCATTCCATGAATGAATACACATAGCATTTCAACCAGATGGCCATCTAGCCTCTATTAGAAAACTTACAAAGAAGAAGATTCCACTACATTCTGAGACAGTGTATTCCACTGTTAAACAATTCTTAACACCAGGAAGTTCTTCCTAATATTTAGGTTGAATCTCTTTTCCTGTAGTTTGAATTCGTTGCTCCAAGTCCTAATCTCTTGAGCAGCAGAAAACAAGCCTGCTCCATCGTCAATGTGACATCCTTTCAAATATTTAAACATGGCTATCATGTCACCTCTTAACCTTCTTTTCTCTAGTCTAAATATCACCAGCTCCCTAAGCCATTCCTCATGCTTTTACATTTTAGTCGCCCTCCTCTGGGCACCTTGTCAATATCTTTCTTGAATTGTGGTGCCCAGAAGTGGACACTGTATTCCAGGTGAGGTCTGACCAAAGTGTGCTATCTATTCTTGATGACAGTTGCATGGCAGTGGCAGGGATGTATTGTCACAGAGACCATTTTCTGAGATGCAAATAAATAAGCAAGTAAATAAATAAATAAATAAATAAATAAATAAATAAAATCCCCCACCCAACAGCCATCCAATGGCATGTGGCTAAGGGCAGGAGGGCAGGAGTGGGTCTAGCCCAGAGTAACTTCTTAATTTTTATCTTTCCCACCCATTTGGAAAGATATTCACTCTTCCTCTGAGGTTCCAGAGATTAAATATGTCTTTCTCCAGCATAACACTTTCACCATTGCACACAGGGGAATGAGGGGAGGACAAAAACAGGCAAAAAGTGGGGATGGTAGAAAGGGGGGGAAGCTGGAACTCAAGGAGGTGCTGAGCCTGCCTTTGATTGACACTGTAATACCAGTAAAACTCTCCTTCAGTGGTGCTGTCAAAGAAGGAATTCAGGCCAGAAGGCCAGTCCCACACTGGTCTGATGCCTAATTTGCACTATTGTTTGCCCAGAAGGTTTTGCCAAATGTCTTTGTCAGGTATTCTTCTATTCTAGTTCTTTTGTGTATCAAAAATGTGCTTCCTTTTTGATTAGCACTGCTGCTATTAATATCCATTTATTCATTTATTCATTTATTTGACAGCCTGTGTCAGATAAACACATTGAACTCTCAGAACTTTCAGTGTTCACCCCTGAAAAATATACAGTGAGCAATTTTGTCTTATTTAGAAACCCTCTGTGATACATTATTGAGTCTCACCTC
Organism: Ctenosaura bakeri; assembly: GCA_948474755.1. NCBI lineage: Eukaryota > Metazoa > Chordata > Lepidosauria > Squamata > Iguanidae > Ctenosaura > Ctenosaura bakeri. The sequence goes on along the minus strand of CAOLHI010001843.1, from coordinate 368,810 downwards.
TTCTCTTTACAATTTTGCTATTTCCTAAGGTAGCAAGGCCCCCAATTCCCCTTTAATTTACACTACTGAAGGCAAAGGACCAGGGTGTTTGTGTGCTGGACTGAATAGGTGGCAATGCCCTCATTTGCACCCCTATTGCTATATGGACCTGTGGAGCAGAGAAGGGCTACTACTTCCCACTCCTTGTCCAGCCATGCTTCTGTACATGTTGTCCATCCCACATGTTCTTGCTGCCACAGCTGTCACTCCTGACATAACCCTTCTCTACCGCCCCTTCTCCTTCCCCTGATATGATTCCCTTCTTCCTTGTTTCAGCAGCCATATGTGAGCCCCACTTGTCCCCTCGGAGTTCTCTGGCAGTCTGGCTGCACCCATGTTTCAGCCCTGTGGAGAAAGGAATGTGTAGAAAAGAGGAAATAAAGCTGCTGCCCTTCATACCAGTGGGGCACTAATTTATACCCCCTGTCAGGAGTAACACCACAGGAGCACTAAGGAAAGAAGTCCCTTTTGTCAGTGAGAAAATGATGGCTTGATAAATCCTAAGACTGAAATGCTAAGCACACTTATTCAAAAGCAAGTTATATTGAAATAAAAGGTCTTTTACCTCGGAGGAAATTAACTAGGATTGATATGCCAGACATCAGTGGCAATAAACAATCAACATCTCCCCTATACACTTTTTATTTAGAAGAGATTGATTGATTGTGTGGCTTTATTAAGCAGACTCTCTAAGTTATCACATATTTGATTTTCAGAAGTGATGGGAATGGCAGTGGATGTACATAAATGTGAACAAAAAAAAATGAGGCACTAAATGTAACAGAGAAGCTTTGTTTTGTTTATCTCTATATGGTTTTGCCAGCTTGCCTGGGACTAGATGAAAATGAAATATGTTACAAAATGTTATCCAGTAGATTGTTTACTTTAAAAAGTAACTGCTGAAAATATTGTTTGCTTTTTAGCAATTTAGCTATTCAATGCTGAGTGCAGCCAAAGGAGCAGATTTTCAAAAATGGTGCCATTTTTAATAATTTTCATTTCAAGCTTTTGTTTAGTTTTTATATGAAGAATATTGAATACAGGAGTTGCTTCTGGAGTGCTAGGAGTGGTAACATAGCAAGAATGCTTTCTGTGTTTTCTTATTAAATTATCAATATTCCTGACATTTTCTTACTCATAGAGGGGCCATTAAGAGAGCATTTCAATATGACCCTGGTAGTCAAACTGCATAAGAAAAAAAGGTGAAAAGTCACCCAAAATTCATTCTGGGACAAAGTTTTAATTGAAAACATTTTCAAAAAGTGAGGCAGAATTTATCTGTTGGAGGTTGCTCTGAACTTTGAAGGTATGAGTAATAGAATATACCTGCCAACAGGAAGAAATTAGGAGCTGGGATGGCAAGAGATGTCCAACATTTGAGAAGCATGATGAATAGGCTGAAATGCAACATGAGATTAATTCAGAGGGCCTGGATGAGACAAGTCTACAGAAGCTCTTGAAAATAAGAAAGAGGATGATATACTGAGATTTACTTTTGTCATCAGTCTAGAGGGTGATCCATCAACTGCTTGAAGGAAATCTCTGGTACTGAGTATAATGAAGCATCTATAACTCATTTTGGTCTAGATGACCTGATTCTTCCCATGTTGATATTTGAGAGGAGTGTAGTGAATTTTTGTTGTTGTTCAATATAAGAGTGTAAGGAAATCTGTGAGTCCCATCTTTTTTTTTAATACCATGCTAAAATTACCACTCTTTTAGTGATGTTTCTTAATTACATTCATAATCCACAGTTTTCAGGCCTGAGGACTTACTCTCATTGTGTTCACTTTCTATGAGGAATTCACTTCTGTGAAAGAAATTCCACAGCACTTCTTCCTATGGATAATAGCAAACCCACCTTCACGTATATAACAAGTCCTACTTACGTTAACTACCACATATGAAGAAAGGGAGTAGAGAAAGCATTGCCACTCTTTTTGTGTTTCTGTATGTGGAGGGCTGTTACTCTGAAAAGAAGATTTTTCATTAGATGTGAAGAGTCCCCATGCTGTCTAGAACCTTGAAAAATTAGGGTTTCCAATTGTAGGAAGAGTCTGCATGTGTAGGCAATACTGTCCTCTTCAAACAAACCCTTTCCATATGAGGAAAGTTACAATGGAAGTGCTGGGGAGGAGCTACCCTATTCTACTTTCCTCTGCATTCATATGAACACTGTTCTGAATGCATGACTATGGTCAGTGTATATCAGAGATCCATAGACATCTGGCCACCAACCTAAAAGAGGTGAAACCTTTGTGATCCTTCCAGACGAAACCATAGAAAGGTTTGAAAGCTTTGTGAACATTCATTGTGACCACCAACAAAAGTTCTTTATGAAATGCTCCCAGAGTACCTGTTCCTTTTGCCTCCCTTCTTTGGCAATATCCTATACATTGGTGCCATATAGGAATTTGTTAATGTGTGAATTGGATATTAATAATATTGAATTACAAAATTCTGGAATTTGATGTGAGTTCATTGTTTTGGCTTGCTACAGAACGGCTGGTGTCACTGTTTTCATACAACCTCAGTTCATTGCATCAGGATGCTGTGTAGTAGGAAGTAAGAAAGGATGGCCTTTTTCATTTCAGAATGAAAAGATGCATGGTGGTGATCTGAACCTGTCTACAGCACCTGCATGCTCTGATCTGTACATACAAATAGCCTCTGTATAATATGTGCTCTGAAAAACAGGGCTCATCATGGAGGTAGCCTATGCATCTTTTGCTGTCCCTGTCTTGGAATGTGCCATATAATTTGCTTCTTCTGCTTGGACACCTTCACAAGAAAATTGCTGTCAATTTTTGACTTTGTTTCCTGTTCTTTTTTATTTATTTATTTTCTGTTCACTATGTCTGTGTGTGCATGTATATTTTTTAAAATATGGTCTTCAAAGAGAGAAGCCCTTAACATTTAGCCTGCATAAACACCTTTGATGCATTTAGTTGTTTTCCATGTGAAACCATTCATTTTCTTTTCTTTTGGAACATGAATGTAATGTATTTGTGGTCTAAACAGTGACTGCAGAAAACCACTCAAAGTAGCTAGTGAGAGAAGCTGCAGAGTCCTGTCTTTTTGGAGTCTCAGTAAATACAGTTATTTCCTTTGCAGATCCACTTAAAATGGCTAGTCTTGATCTTTTTCTCTCTCTTCAGTTTCTTGCTTCCTAATGATGTGAAATACACATCCAGATACCTAGCCACTGCTCTATGGCATTATTTTCGTTCTCTGTAGGCTAGTTTAGGCTAAGTAGCCACTTTAGGCTATTTGAAGAGGGCCACATCATTCTAGCAATGTGTATAAATAGATTCTCATGAGCAAGAAACAAGAAACAAGAACATACATTTGCAGGGTATGGTTACTTAAGCAGAGCAGCACACCAAACCAAAGGAAGAAGAGGTATCCATATATTTTTCAGCCAAGTGATGTTATAAAAGTCCCTCGTAGGAACTTAGCCTGTAACATATGCCATCAAGAAAGACTATTAGATGGAGGTTGGGTTTTAACACATTGGGCTCAAACACTCAGGGAACTGAGAAGCAGAGGTAAATGAAACTGGCAGCCTTGGAAGTTTCAAGATTATTCAGATCTTGAATCTCACTCTTGTCCTGTGCTAGCTTTATAAATCAATGTTACATAGACTTGACCCTGAACTTATACAAGAAGACCAGACCTGCCACAGATATTGAATAGACTCAAAGAATAATGTCAGGTCAGGGTTTGCTTTCTCAGGTGTGTTCAAGTTGTATACATTACAGCATCCAAATGGAGCGTAACAGACTGCCTAGTTAAGGTCACGGTGAAGAATTTTGGATGTTCTTGGACCAGCAGCAATATTGTGATGAAAGTAATGGATGAATCCAGACAGCCTCATTTCATATTGAGTTTTTTTAAAAAATGTGTTTGTTCCTTTTTCTGCTCTTTTCCTCCTGTTGTTTTGCATCCAACTCCTTCTCTAAGGTCTTTCAGTCAAGACCATCTTCTTCCTACACCACTTCCCCATTTATTTTATTTTTATTCGTTTTCTTATTGTTTTCTTTTTTTCCTTATTATTCATTTTCTTATTATTCTTATTTCTTATTCAATTTCAATTATTCATTATTATTCATTTTCTGATGTGCATGCATAGCATTTATTTTGCTATAAATGTAAGCCAGGATGGGAATCATGCAAGCCTTCCGATGTTGTTGGAATGTAACTCTCAGCATTCCTCAATATTGACTGTGGAGGCTGGGACAGCTGGGAGTTGCAGTCCAGCAGCATTTGGTGGGTTATATGATTCCTACCCTTATTGTAAACAACAGCATGTGCCTGAAATTAAACCTGTTTGTCAACATTGCCTTTCTAGCCTGAATGATTTCTTTGCATTATACAACTCAGTAAGGCCCGTGTAATAATTTTTGTCATCATTGTTTAATGCTGGTGTTGTGGTTAAAGGATAGGCACATGAATCCCAGCAATTAGATTTATATTTGAATATTGCAGATTTCATCCTTCTTTATATCCCAAGTGTTCATGCAAGAATGATATGAAAGGGTTCTTCTTCCTATCTAATATATTATCCCTTATCCAGCCATAGACAGTGAGAGCGCTTTCCTCTTGCCTTTTGAAATTTTTCCACCTGCCTGTTCAAGCAAAAATAGGACTCTTGCTGTGTGGGATTCTTATAATGTATTCTCTTGCACCCAGAATATACTGAGAAGGGGAAATAGATCTCTGCTGATAGTCAGTTGCCAGTTCAGTAGTTTAAAAGCTCAAATTCAAACCTGCTAAGACACTGTAATAGATATTAATTACGATGTATTATGAAAGTGATTTATCTGTACACCCTTTTCATTTTCTATTCATTACATTGCAAAGGAAGAGAAAATATTTAACTGTAGAGTCTACAAAAATTAAGGAGTATTAAAATGGCATGTTAGAGAATTAGAATCAACAAATATTTCAGCGTCCATTCCCTTTAATACTTTTAGCAACTGGACATAGAGTTAGGACTACACAAATTGTGTGGTGGTCAACCAGAAATAATTAATAAAATAAAATAATAAATATTGCCATCAGAATTAATTAAAAGTGTAGTAAATTTTCTTTTAAAATAATTAGAAATGGAATTCTCTAAATATGTATTACTTATGATTTACCAGATTTCAGATCAAGTAAAAACTGTTACTAATATAGATCATGTATGGAAATGTGGTTCTTTATCTTTTTAACTACCAACCAATTTCAGATTCTGCATGCAGGCTTTATACCAGGGATGGTAATCATGCAGCCCTTCAGAAGTTGTTAGATAAAAACTCCCATCAGCCATAATCAGGATAGCCAATGTGAGGGATAATAAGAGTTGCAGTCCAACAATATCTGGAGAGGTACATGATTCCCAATTCAGCTTTACGTTGAGGGGTTTATAATACAGTCTTCACTCTGACTGGTTTAACTGTACAATGGAACTGTACATAATTTTTTTTCCTGATCACATCCTGAGACGTTTAAATCTTGTCCAGCAACTGCTTCCTCAGATTTCCACTACCACCACCACCTTCACCCTCACCCTTTAGCTTCCCCTGAAGGCTGCTTCAGGAATCTTCCTCTCCCCTGTCTCCTACCATCCACAATGATGGCATGTTGTGATTTCATCTCTCGGACTGTCTCTTTGGTATTACTGTTGCCACTTCTTATCCAGACTGATGAGCTCTTCAGCTCTTGTTGTCTTATGTCATTTTCATCTTCAGCTGCACTTGTCTAACTCTCATTCCCAGCTCAACCCAGTTTCTCTGGATATATTCTCACTTGTGGAGACAAACCAACCAAACAATTTCTGACTAGACCATCTTCCAGCATGCCACCTTGTTTCAAATTCAAAATTAATATACCTCTCTGAAATTTTAGAAATCCCCCAGGTTCCTGTTCCTAAACAGCTCTGAAACCTAAATCTTATGGTACTTTGAGTGATCAACAGTAGCAGTTAACTGTCAAATCACCACAATACAGATAAACATCATATCATTTCTCTAGCCAACTCCATCATACAACACAATATCTGAAAACATAGTTTCTTTCAACACTTTATAGCTTCTCCAAACACTCAAACCCCATTCATTCATTCATTCATTCATTCATTCATTCATTCATTCATTCAAAAAGGGATTCAATTAAATGTGCAAGGAGAAGGAGCAGATTAATATGCTCCCCTCATTGTTTCGTGCGTATGTGTATAAATATATATATATATTTCACTTGGAGATCAGTCTCTTGAAGAGGAGAGCCTTTGCTATATATGCAGCCTCTCTACACAAGTGGAGACCCTGGTTTTTCAATTTCAGGATGACTTGGAGAGCCTCTACACATAGGGAGGTTCTGATTTTCACAATATTTCTCTCAACCTGAAGAGGCTAGCTTGCTGCCTCTTCCCACATGTTCAGTGAATTCTGTTATGATTATCTGAACAGGACTCAGGGAACCATTTTGTTAAAAAAAAAATAGTGAGCATGTGGACAATAATGCTGCACATAACATCCCAGAATAGACTGATTATGAGTTACTGCTAAATTACTCTTACTTTCCCATGTGGCTACACAGTTGTTTTTCAAGGTTAGCTGGGAGTTCTGTGAAGTTCTAGAAAGTGGAGTTGGCTGGTGAGTTGACTGCAAAGAAGAGACATTACTGTTCATCTCAGTAAATCTAAATCTGTCTTCTTAACCTCAAATACTTAATTTTAAAGCTGTGATCCTTGAAGCACTTCCTTGAAAATAAAGTTCTGTTGAGACAAGAGAGCTATACTTCTGAATAAGGACTACAGCAGTTAACTGAATCAAACAAGAAAAAAATTACTTATGTCTGAGGCTTAATAACAGTCATAAGAAAACCATCAGAGTATGAAATTAATAAAACTGAAAACTAATGAAGACACAGTGCATAATAACATTAAAAGGATACCTAGAAACCTTTTTGAGGAGATTATTGGCAGAGGATTTATAAAATGAATGACTATACTCCCAGATGGGTAATGCTTAAAGCCTGACTGTTGTGACATACAAGTCCTAGGTGTATTGAAGTCCACTGCATGAGAAGCTAGCTGTTCTTTTTGATCACAAACCCAGTACAGAAGATAAAAATGTGGAGGGAGAATGAGATCATGGGGGGAGGTGATTCTGTTCCCATCATTCATATTATAATAACCTAATTAACTCTTCTGCCCAGAAATTACGCATCCACTTATTCTATCTAGTGTTCACCAGCTCATGTAACTGTTAAAAGGGTAATGTTGATGGAGAAGTCCTGAAAACTTGAACACAAACAGAAGGTTCTGTGCAAATGGAGGTTTCTGCTTACATTGAATTGCATGTGAGACAGAAGCCCCCTACCAACTTTCCAGGTCATTATGAGAAGGGGTCCTGGATAGAAAGTGATGTTGGGTGTGGGGCTCTGTAGAATTGGGAAAATATCTTAATTTCACCTTCACCTGCATTTAAATTTCCTTTAAAAAAAATCAAATTGTTCCCATTCCAGATTTGAAGATATCTGCACATTTAAATGAATTCTAAAATGAACACAAATTAAATTCTCTCCCATCTTCATCAGCAGAATCTAGTAGATAACAGCTATCCCTAGCAAAGAGAGGGCCACCCTGTCATACCCTTCAACTGCCTCAATTTGGCAGGGACAGCGCCAATTAATCTTGTGTGTTCCAACTTTTTCAGATGCTTTTAAAATGTCCTAGATTTTCTATCTTCTTCCCACTTTGCCCCTTTGCCCTCAGCTTACTTCATTGCCATAGACTGAGTTCAAAGTGCAAAATTAGTTTGCACAGGGGGAAAGAAAAAGGGAAGAAAAACCTTGCCCTTCCCAGTAGTACCACAGAAAAGCTACAGTCCTTCCTAGCTTGGGTATTCTTCATCATTAATAACTTTTGCCATCTTGACTACTCTCTGATGAAATGCTGGAGTGCATTTGTTGCACCTATGTGCCACATAATGGCCATTTCCACACTAGACTGTTATACCGCTATTATTCCACTTTCAACATCCTATGGAATTCAGGGGTTTGCAGTTTGGAGGGGGGACTGAGGCCCCTCCTGAAACTGCAAACCCCAGGATTCCATAGGATGTTGAAAGTGGAATAATAGCACTATAACAGTCTAGAACGGAAATGGCTATAGATGTTAAAGATGGAAAGTCTGTCAGAAAGCAACCCTAAATCAGCTCTGACATGTTTAACAGTAGCAAAAGCTCTCAGTCTGTATGGATAAATCTCATCATTTTTGGTTTCCCCCATACCTGGCTTTGGAAAAAAATATCTCAGGATTTTCCCATCTGTATATGAATATGAATTTTCCCACCCTGAAAATCAAGAAATATTCAGGTTTTGATATTTTTAAATAAAAAGTGCATTCCTTGGCTTCTACTATCATTTCAGCTTCCTGTGACCAAGCTGAGTGCTCTCTGTAGGGCTCCTCAGTTCAGAGTATAGCTAGCAAATATTTTCCCATTCTTTGCTCTCTGTTTTTAATCCCCATATATCCACACTGGGCTCTAGTGGCCTTTGGGTCTGTTTGTATTGCTGGGGTTAAAATTATTTCTATAAAGCCTATAATCAGAGTTGGCCTTATCATGAACAAAGATGGAGTAGTAGGCAGACTGGGCAGCAGATTACAGATGTGGAACTGTTTTCCTGTATTTATCCTTCAACTCTGTCTGGCATTTTTTTAAAAAATGAGCCCCACAACAGTCCAGAGTAGGTTGTGTGTGTGTAGAATGCCATTTTGCCCTTCTTTTCCTTCTCTGCCTCCCCTTTCTTCTCTTTTTCTTTGTGTTAGTGGCAAAAACACCAGTGCCACTCCCCAGTAAGTTGTACAGGAGATGTAAAAATATATTTGAATTACTTGATGATGATGAAAGCTAACATTAGGAACAGCAATGGGGAAAGACAAGAAAAGTCATTGATTGTTTAGGCCTAATAGGTTTGTTTGTCCCTTGAAAGAAACAAAAACAGCTTTCCAGTGTAACCAATAACAACTCCCCCCACCCATTCATGCTTAGTTATTAAATTTCCCTTCTGGTATTCTGTCACTGTTAAGCCTGATGTTGAGCCTTCTCACTTTATTCTGGAGTGGCATTAGGAAGAAAATTGCCTTAAAGAGATCAGCAGGCCCTCCAAGAATTCACAGATGAAGAACTGGGAGGGACATGCAATACCCCTGTCCTCATGCCACAGATCACTGCACAAGACACACACACCCTCTTTTTTTATACATTGCTGAACTGTGGACTGTGTTGGCTGCCTGCTGTCTGCATTCATTTTATTCTGCAACAGCCTGCCTGGCAATTTAAAAAGCTGAAGGGGTATTTGTTCTTTCAGCAAAAGATATATTAGAAAAGGGTAACTGTCTGACAATATGCTGTCCCAGTTCAAAATATCCTTCCGCATCAGCAAGGCATGAAATTGCACTCTGTGCTGGGGATGAACAAATCTGTCAGTTTTATTTTCTCCCACATTCATTTTCTTACAGTCACCCATTCTTTCTATCAAATGTATGAAGTAATTTGCAAATGGTGATAACTTCTTATCAAAAAACAAAAACAAAAAACTAAATAAGTTTCTCCATCCTAGCCAAATTCAGCCTGTTCAACTGCTCCCAACATTATTGTTGTTATCACTGCTATTGTTGTTACTGTTCCTTATGGAGCATGAGAAGGGTGATGTTGCAACCTTGCAGTGCAGCCCTTTAAAATGTGAAGCCCCTGTGTGTGTGTGTGTGTGTAGAGAGAGAGAGAGAGAGAGAGAGAGAAGGGGTGGTAGCACCTGTAGCTTAGAAGGGCATACATGGTTGAATACACAGGATTTAAAAGGCAGACTTTTAAAGAGCTAAGCACACAAAAACTCTCTGGGTGGGTGAATCTGTCAGTTTTGCTTTCTTACTGATTCATTAAAAGAAAGAAAGAGAGAGAGAGAGAAAACCCCTCTCAAGCTCTTATGATTGAATTTATGAAGAAATTTATGACTTTTGGAGAGTTCTTATGAACTTAGTTCAAAATGAATTAAAGACCTATTTCTAGGTAAGGCTGAATGTGTTACTTTTAGGGACTAGAACTTCCACAATCTGCCAACCAGCACGGTCAGTAAATTTCTGGGAATTGTTGCCTGAAAGGTTGGGGAATTCTGCTTCTTCCCCATACAAACTGCAGCCCACTCCATTTAGCAGGGAGTCCCACTCTCTAGATCACATTTTCACCATGCCAGAGGGGGTTGCCATGGAGAAGAGAAGGGGAGAAGTCTGCTTTCCCCAACCTAGTTGCCTAAATCCATATCCAACCTAGTGAATTACCAGGGATGGAGATTAGAAACCAAGCATCATTTTCACTGTTGCTTGCTTTTTAGAGAAGGAGTATATAAACATAGATACGTTCATTAAAATACATAGTTAAATATAAATAAAAGTGTGCTATATGGCATGCATGCCTCACCTCTTCTCATTTCAGTTTGTAGACAGACATGAAGCTTGTCTTATTTTTTCCACTCCCTCTTCCTTAGAGTCAGTTTTCCCAAGCTCATTATAAACTACATCAAAAAAGCATTCTTGATGTTTCCATTCCATTCTGCCATCCACTGGACCAGGGCCCTGCTTGGAATAAAAACCAGAAGACAGAATGAACTAATCCTTCATGGTGCTGGAAGTCCCATTAATGGATGTTGATTTTGTCCACTAACAAAGCCAGCACCAAGAAGGATGGGCTATTGAAACCAGTGGTCTTAAAGGGTTAGGAATACAGTTCATATTGGCCCATTCAGGACCACAAGACACAAGACAGAAGCTTTTGTGGCCTCCCATTTTGATGAAATTAGAAACTCGGTGACTGTGAAAATTGCTTCATTCAGTATTTGGCTGCCATAGTGAGTGATGATCCTTCCCCCCACCCCCACCCCCGCCCCATGCCGTTGAGAGCTGGAATCTTGGCAAATGGGTACATGGTGTTTTCTTTTTGAAGCCAGCTGGCAGTTCTGGACTAGAAGTTCACAATTGTTGGGGGGACACAGGGTTGCCTTATTGGTCCTCTTTTGGAGAAAAGACTGTTTTCCTCAGATTTCGCTGGCTGATAAATATGCACTTACTCTCCTTTTTTATAAGCTGTTGAGAGTTTTATAGGGGGGAAAAAGATAACTCTTGTCCTCAGCCTCATTCATTTTCCTCCACAAACCTCAGTCAAATTTCAGAAATATCTGGATGTTGTGCATTGACCAAAAGAGAGAGAGAGAGAGAGAAAGGGAGAGAAATATCTGAGCTCCTTTTCAAGAAGCAGGGAAGGAAAAAGATATGGTTTTATTAAGTTCAGAGCCCTTTTCTTGTTATTACTTTTCCTCTTAGAGAGAATTTGGGAATGGGTCAATGATGGACCACCTCACCAATTCAGCTGGAAAACATGAAATGGTTCATGACCTTCTGGAATGAGCTTATTACTTTCCTTACTGCCAGTTGAACTCTCTAATCATAGGGTCAAGCAGGATGTCTCCAGAGACTTCCATCTATTTGCTGCTCTCTTAATGAAAAGGTTCCCAGAAGTCTTTAGAAAGCCTCGTGTTAGCAAGATCATATTCCTCTTTTGCTGTTATCTTGATGGGACTGAAATAAGGGAATAACATCATCCCATTTACTAGCTACAACAACAAAACTCCAACCGCTCATTTGTCTTTCTCCTCCTAATACTTTACAATCCAGTGGAGAGAGGCAGATAAAATACTTTGCTCCAAAGTTGCTGGCAACTTGAGAGCATTTCTTTGCCAGAAATTATATGAATATGTAATACAGCAGCATGACAGAGGCCAGCTTGGCACCAATTAAGCAGGCCTATGACATTTCACTGTAGAGGCATAATTCATCCCTGTGGCTTCTCTTACCCACATGTGACTATTATGAAGCACAGTCCTCTGCATCCATCTCTATTTCCATTCTGTGAAGTGCGCAATGGAGAACACTTTTCAGTGCATCTGGAATACCCAATAATCTCTCTCAAAGCTCAGATGTATGTGATCTGCAATCTGTCTGATCTCTAGCAAACCAGGAACATTAAATATCCTGTGTACAATTGTGGCATCTGTTCCTCACTGCTATTAATATCTGGCAACTTGGGTAGCTGTCTACCCAAGAAAAAAAAACCCTTTTCTCCAAACCCTTTTAGTTGCTTGAAGGTAACACAATAATTTCAGACATCATTGGTGAGCAAAAGAGACTTCAAATATTATGGTATTTATTTTTCATGAAAGGAATTTGCTGTAGTGGATTCATTTGTCACATGTGACCAGAAATGATGTAGTAAAATCCATGTACTCAGCTATTTCCTTAGGGTGCAGTCCTGTCATAAGTTATGACTACTTAAGAGCCACAGAGAGCTGTATATTAGCTACTGGCTCTGGAATTACAACATCTCTGCATTTTTGCATGTAGCCTTCAGTTAGGATACTCAAAAAGCCTTAACACAAAAATAAATGGGTTTCCAGAATGATCAGTTTAGAATGACTAGCTAAAAATTGAAGGAGATATTTTGTTTATACCTATAATATCAAAGGGGAAAAAAGCCATGCAATATGTGGCTTTATCTATATAAGGTAGCAGGATTTCCATTCCAAAACGTGGGGTTCGGGTACAAATAGTCTCTTGAAAAGCAGGAAGGTTTGCAAAATGCGATATTTTTCTAGTTTGTTTTCTATATGAAAATATTGTAAAGTGCTTGAATCTTCATTTTCACTCTGTCTTGAAGAGGGATGAGCATTCATTAGCATGTAGGATTTCCTAGCCTCAAGCCTCCTGCAGTGTGCAATTATATATCATTTATTTAAACAATGTGTTTTTCAAATTCAGATTCCCACAATATGTATAATGCATATGGGTATTAATATGCAGAAAGTTGTTGGAAGAAATGGTAATGTACAGGTGAGAAATCAGGCAACACTCTTAGACAAGTCTTGCAGGGCATTTATTTGCAGTTCAGAAACTATTTATATAAATGAAGTCTACTTGTGTTTTCCCTTTCTAGAGGTGGATAAAGTCTAAGAGCCTTATTGCGTCCGACTCCTCTCCTGCTACAACTGCATAGTCTGTAAAAATGCTATTGAATTCAGATTGCTCTCTTTCCCTGTGCACCTTTCAGAACCATCCACTTGCACTAAAACCACATCACACATATCATTTGAGCTGCTCACTGCCTCTTTTCATTGTTTGGCACACATGCATACACACATATAGATGCCCCCATAGAAATATAATGAAAACAGTCCTGTCTTTAAAAAGGCCTTATTTTTCTCCTTGTGTGTGCATGTGGAGGGGGGCGGTATTCCTGCCTGGGATAGATCAGAATTCCCACACTTAGCTAATCACTGGCAGAGAAAAGTCAACAGCCACTGATCTATTTATCTGATCTATCCCTGGCTTTCATGTGGCAGCAATTAGTATGTTTGAAGGAAGAAGCAGCAAATAACAGGCACAGGGTTGAATAAATACATGCTTTTTAAAACTGTAAGCCTTTCCTCTTACGTGTGTATGTGTGTGTGTGTGTGTAACAGAGAGAGAGAGAGAAGGAGGCCCCTAGCACCCTATGGCCTTGTAGCATTGTAGTGACACCAGTCCAGAATGGGGCTGTATCTCTCCATTATCCCACCTAAAGTATGCCCACTGACCACCCAAATTTGGAATAAAAGTGCAAATGAACTTTTGCACAGGCAATCATAGTCCCTTTTCATACCTCACCTTGCTGTGGAAATGTCTGGTGTGTGTCCCGGTGTCAGCCTTGCCAGGAGGGGAGCACACCAGGAGTGCTCATCTCTGCACCAGCTGCCTCCAAGATCCAGGAAACATAATGGCCACATGTTTTCATGCCGCAAGACAGCCAGGTACTGTCCCAGGCTGCGCTGGGGCAGGAAGTGCAGCCATTGGACTTCCACGGAAGGTAAGTGCAGGCACGCGGCAGGATGGCGATGCAATTGAGGGTCATCGATGAGGAAATCCTGTCAATGATATACCCTGTGATTGCGCCACCTAGGGATGGGAGAAGGACGGGACCACAACAACGTCATGCATATGCATCATTGCGGTCCCTTCCTTCTCCTGTCCCTATGGTGAGTTGGGAGGTGGAGTGGAAAGGAGAGCCTTAACTGATTTTTTGTATTAGTAAAAAGATTCATTTTTAACACCGTCTCCCATTGGACAACAACAGAAGAGCTGTAATATCATGTGAGAAGCCCTAACTGAAGGCAGAATTATCCTCCTGCAATTGCAGTTTATCTACCTTGTGTGATAAGGCCCTAAGTATCTGATATAGCTTTTCTGCAGCCTCTCTAGCTTCTCTGTTAGAGCAATGAGAATTGTAAATTCAAGTGGGATTTTCTGCCCTGGAATTTAGTGCCTGAACTGTAAAATGTCTAAAGCAGGGGTGGGGAAGATTTGCAGGTCTGAGTCTCAAATTCTTGACCCCACCAAGCAACCATTTTAAAAAAGATGAAAACAGAAATGCCAGAAGTCATTGGAAATACGATTGTTCCAATACTACCATTACTAAGTTTTTATGTCAGATTATGTTTGCTGGTATGTAATATATTGTGTTTGTTATCATTGCAATGGTCATTTGCTTGATGCAAGTAAAATTTGAATTGACTCAAAACATGGAGGCTTTTTGCAACCCCAATATTCTTTTGCTGCAAAGGTTTCTGCAAGGAAGGGGGCCCAGGGTCTATACAGATGTGCTTGGGGTACAGTTGGCCCTCTATGATTCCCACCCCTGTTCTAGAGAAATACCCTCTTGGGATTTAGTTCTCTTTGCTACGATTTTCTTTTCTTCAGTGGATGCTTTCTATATGATCTATATGAAAGAGATCTATCGATGTGAAAGAGATCAAAATATAGCACTTATCTTTTCCCTGCATGGATGCTTAACTTCTTCATTTCCTGCTTCATTTCCTGCTTTGTTTCCTTTTACCTGTCACTTTGGCCCTTTTCGCACAGCATTTGCCATGCAAAAGGGCCTCTCGAGCATCGCACGAATGTGAGGAGTGGTCCACACAATGCACTCACAATCGTGCGATGCTCCAGGGGCTGGCAGGCACCGACCACACACTTTTTCGTTTTTGGCTGTGAGCCAAAAATGATGCGCAATTGCTCATTGCTCCAGGGTCCCACTTGCACTTGCCATGTGTGCGGAGCTCCAGAGCTGCGGCACTCAAGCTTCCTGCCCCAGCGCAGCCTGGGAAAATCCCAGGCTGCACTGCAGAAGGAAGAGGCAGGGCTCTTGCGCGAGCAGGTGGCAGCTGCGGAGCTGAAGGAACTGGGACACAATAGCCTCTTGCTAGAGGCTGTTCATGCAATCCCCGCACCCCAGCTCCTTGAAAAGGTGTGTTGCAGAAAGAGCCTGTGTCATTCAAGCATAGAGGCTAAATCCCTGGTGCTTGTTCTCATTCTCATTTGTGATATGATTGGGCCTGATTGGACCTTTTGATTAGAATTTAGCTATCCACCAGATTTGGAACATCTCACGATATTGCAGCCAAGCTTTCATCTCAAAAAACTGAGCAAACACTTTGCATTTAAAAAAACCTAGACCATGAGAAGAAATGTGTTTTAAAAATGTCTTTAAATGGACTTGAAATTCACATAGAATAAAATATGTGCAAAGTAATGCAGAAATAGGATAGAATTGACACAAGTAAAAGGGACGTAGGCTGGAAACAGAGTGAGCTGTCCATTCTTACCTCACAAATTTATATACTAGGCCCATAGCTGACCCAGCTGGATTTTTTTTCCAGTTCAGGAGAAGTAGCAAGGGAAGTGATTGATAACTTCAGTCTAATATCATTCAAGTGCAGAGCTCATGTATATTACCAATTAAAATTAGTGAAAGCCACCCACAAACCCCAATTGTGGGGTCATTCTCTCTACACACAAAATGGGAGAATTCAGTTGTTGCTATGTGAGTGGATTAGCTCCCCCACCAAATGGGGAGGAGTTTTGTACAGATGAGGTAACTTTTGTGGGAAGGGAGCTGTGTTTTTTAAAATGTTCCCATTGGCCACCAATCACAGTTTGGGATATTCTGTACAGCACCTAAAGCCCCATACTGTTTCCTTTTCAAGTGCCAAGTCCCACGGAAAGGATACTGCATTATGTAGTAGTGTTTCCATGGAAGAGAAAATAGGAAAATGAAATGTAACTGAGGACATGGGAGCCTGTTGATGGTATCCCTGCCTGTTTCCAGATTCTTTTCCTATCTCTCTGTGTGTGTGTGTGTACATCCCTCCACTGTAATGGTGGTTGAGTCACAAGACCCCTGCAAAAGTGGAAAAAAACATGAATAGAAATCAGAATCACGAAAGCTATTTTTTTCTTAACCTGAGAACACTTCTCTAAGACTCTCTGTTTCCTTCAGCATGATTCTATTGTCAACATTCTGGTGGAAGTGGGACACAAAGTAATAGTGTAATAAAGTAATAATCTAGCAATGGCTCGAGAAGTGTTCTCTCTAGGAATCTGACGTTCCTCCAGCATGACACTATGATCCACTTTTGGTGGAAGTGAACCTTAGAATTGCACTGGGGGACCCAGAGATTTCTAGAGAGAACATACTTTTTTCCATGGCAGGGGCAAATAGAGTAAGATTTTTTAATAAATAAATAAATAAATAAATAAATAAATAAATAAATAAAATAACCTGCAGATAATCAAATCCATGAGCACTGAAGCTATGAAAGTGGAGAGCCCATGGTAAAACTAGCAAACAAGCCACATTTGTCTCTATAAAGCAATGTAAGACAAGCCTTCCCTGCCTACACAAACATTCTCAGTGGTTTCTTCTGTGTGTTCTCTCTCTTTGGGGGCATTTCCTTTTCAATCCTTACTCTACAAAGAGCCAAAAAAAAAAAAAAAAAAGTACCATCAGAAGAAAATCCACATGTCTTCTTCTGAATAAGATGAATGATTTATTTGATTTAATGGTTTTATTAATTTGCTGCTGTGCATATTATTTTATCCATACACATATGTATATCTGAAATTGATCCCCTCTATTCATTCCTTTATATCAGATATCACATCTCAGTGCTGAAAATGAATGTCACTTGCTCAAATCTCCAAAATACTATTGTGTGCTGTAATTGTATATTTTCCCCTCCCTGCCTCCCCTGCCCAAGAAAATCACTCATGAAAAGGTATATATAAGTAATGAAAGATACAGATGTATTAATCTTTAATGGAGAGTTTGAGGTACATTGGAATGGTTGCCATGTTGACCTTTATGGCAGCCTTCCATTGCTAACGAATAATTTTCATGGAAACATACAACAAGTGAGGCAGCTGTTTTGTACCATACCCCCGTGATGATGCCATATTTCTGTCTTACTTTTTCTACATGTCAAATCATAGCAAAAGGAGTATTAATGTTTTACCTCTTCTGACATCCTAAAATACAGGACTGCCAACTTCAGATTCCTGACTAAGCCTTTTGGCAACATTTCCAAACTGTTCTTAAAAGCGTATTGTTACAGTCAGACTGTGCTGTCTATATTTGTAGCACTAAGGTTATCTAAAGAATTATTAATGGGCCATTTACATTAGCATGTTTGTACAAATGAATGTCAGTGAATGATTGAAATAAAAAACGGGACCACAAATGTAATGACACAGATCCATTTTAATTTAAGACCAGAACTCCTTTGCATGCATCAGGGCATCAACTGTTATATACTCTAACACATGTCAAAGAGTATGTACACTTGCGTATGTAAATACAGAGGAATAATGCAGCATCATGCATCCACTCCTTTTCTCCTACAATATCACACTAGAAACCTCCCACTTGTAGTGGGGCAACTGCTTTTTGTGTACAGATTGATACATTATCTGGTTTGCTATGTGTATAAGGCTCAGCTACTCTGTTCTACATGTGTAGATGATTTTGACTATACTGTTGTTTAACTTGACCTTCAGTAACCATGTAAGTGAAAATCAAGTATTGGCAAGAAAACAACTGTGCAGAATGGGAGATAAGTCATATTACCTTTCTGGCTTATATCCAGTTGCTAATTCCAACTAGAATGTGCCCATTGGATCCAAGTTTCTCAGCAGTTATGTAAATGTTCTTGATTCAACAGATTTAATTCTAGCTGAGGTTAGAAATTAAATTTAAGGGTTTGTTTTTGTTTTTAAATTTATTTTTATTAAAAAATTTCATTCTTACAAGCATAAGTTCATAAGACTTGTTAATGTTTACAATATTAAATATACTATAGCATACCATAATATACAACATATAATATACTCTTTTGACATATTCATAAGACATGTTCATAAGACATGTTATTGTTTACAAGATATAACATACTGTAATATACTACAATATACAACATATAATTTAATAATGTAATATAATAATTATGTAGTGTCTACTATCTACCTATTGTTAAACTTCCATCTTTACTTATCTTTACAGCCTTATTCCTCCCCTTTGCATAGGTTTGACCAGTTATTATCTATAAATTTTTTCACTGTTTCCATTTCTCTATTTTTCTTATTATTCTTTTCTCTTCTCATTAATCTAGTTAAAACATCACAGTTTATCAATTCTCTAATTTTATTTAACCATTCTTCCAAATCAGGTATTTTATCTCTCTTCCAATGTTTAGCAAATATAATTCTCGCTGCTGGCACCATATATAATATTATATCTTTGTTGTAATCTTTATCTATTTGATGATTCATGTTTAATAGAAATATCTCTGGTGAGAATGGAATGGGTATTTGTAAGATCTCCATCATATTTTTATGAATATTATTCCAATATTTCTTTGTTTCTGGACACATCCACCACATGTGATAAAATGTTCCAATTTCTTTTTTACACTTCCAACAATGTTTTGATTTTGTTTTATACATTTTACTTAGTCTATTTGGGTCTAAATACCATCTGTAGAAAATTTTTAAATAGTTTTTCTTTAGACTCTGCGCCAAAGTAAATTTTTTAGTATTTTTCCAACTTTTTTCTCAATTTTCCAGCATTATCTCATAGCCTATGTCACGTGCCCACACGACCATTGTATCTTTTACTATTTCTGTTTCTAATTCTCTATCTAGCGTGTATTTATAAAAATGAGATGTATGATGTTCTTTTTTCTCAAATATTATTTTTTCAAATTCGTTTGAGTGTTTTTCTCAAAACTTTCTATTTTTAAGTCCATTTTAAGTCTTATTTTCATTTGTGTATATAAGAACCACTGGCAATTCCAACCATTATTTGCTAATTCTTCTCTTGTTTTTATTCTTAGGTCTTCCTTTTCATCCCTCATTATTATATCTTTATATGTAATCCATTTTTCTCTTGTATTTGGGATTTGAGCTAGTGCCTTGATGCACTTAGTGTAGCCTGAAAGCTGCGTAAGATCCTTGGACCTCACTTTTGCAACCACTGAAGCCTCCCAACAGTCTGCCATATCCCATCAACCTTCCCCTTTTAAAAAATCAGCATGATTTTCAGACAATGTTTGTTGCCAAATCACATAGAAAGATCTCCAAATGTATGAACACACAAAATACCTCTCCCTATCTTCATGAGTATCTTTGAACCTCGCATGGATGTCGGAACCAATTCCTCTGGAGCCACAACAAGTCCAAATGCCTCTGTTTTTCTCTATGGTGATGTGACACCACTTCCTGTCACCATTTTGAGAGGGACTGAAGAGGAAAACAGGTATTTGGGTTTTCCGGGGGGTGGCCCACAGGGATAATGGATGGAAATGGCCCATGAACCCCCTTTCACAGCTGCCAACCCCCAGGCTAGGAGTCCCATCACTATTGGGACATCCCTCCACAACACCCCTCCTTTGGACATTCACTGGGGGAATATGTATATAGACTTATATAAATGGAAACATGCTGTATTCCCTTCAATTCACTTCCTATTACAGAGAAACCTTTTGAGGTTTATCACACATTACACTGAATGTGTTGATAGTTTAAACAGTCACATTTACTTGTCCCCTGATGAAAATTGTGTGGTCTTCACATATAGGTCTGTATTCTCAGTCTGCCCGTGTTGTTGTGATAATGGGATATTTCTTCCTCTTTGTTATATCTTGATAATTCAGAGCCATTTGACTTGCTTATGTTTGAGATAAACATGATTACTTCTTTCTCAGAAGAATGGAATGGAATAACAGGATAGGTGTTGGGTCAATAATCTTTGAAAACAGAGTGCCTGATGTAACAACTGTTTGCTGCTTTCAGATGCAGTGAAAGACCTCCATTAATTAATATGATTAATGGATTAATTTGATTAATTTGATTAATTAATTAACCTTCATCAGTTAATTTGATTGGTTAGTTGGTTGGTTGATCTATTGAACATTTATCACTTCCAGAAAAAAATACATTGAAGTAATTTATATTTTAATAATTATTTTACTTTACTAAAAGTTTTATCTTGTGTTATATCAAAAGAGCACAAGGCAACATATCAGAAAGTTAATTTCCAATGATTTAAAATTTAAAACACTAAAGACTAAATTGCAATCTCAAAAATGTATTAAATTATATAACAATTTAAAACAAGTTAAAACCAAGCACAATGTCAAGTTGGATAAAATCATTAGACCCCAAATGCTTTAATAAAAAGCCATGTTTTAATTTGTCACTGAAGTAAAGCCACTGTTAGTGCCAATAGGGCCTCTAAGGGTTGGGATTTCACAACTGGGCACCACAAAAGAAAAGGTCCTCTCCCATATCTTCACATGTAGTGTGCTTCTCCCACTGGACAAATGATAAAGAAGGTCCCATCCCACAGACCTCAGTGTTTGGGCAGGTATATATAGGGAGAGGCATTCTGTCAAGTATTGAAGGTCCAAGCCATGGTTCCAAGCAGTTTAAAGGAACGAGAGAGAGAGAGAGAGAGAAACATTAAACATTAAAACATTTTGATACACAAATCCTCTTCAGTCAAGACTTTGCTTGAAAATACAACAGTTAACACTTGGAGAAGCACAACCAACCAGGGAAGTCCTAGCTGAAAAGATAGATCAAGCTGTATAAAACAGAGCACGTTGGCTTCTTGCAAGCACCGGTAAGGATTGTATTTTCCGAGCCTTCCACTGCCAACCTGCACGCGTGCGCTGCCTCCATGTGCTTGCTGCTGCCAACCCACCCCTGCCCTCCGCTGCCCCAGAACCCACCACTGCCAACCCCCACCCATCAACTGCACCCCTACGCTTGCCACTGCTGCTGCTGCCCCCTACACCTGCTGCCGCCGGAGTCCTTCCAGGCCTGGTGCAGCAGCAGTGCAGCAGCACCTATGAGTGGAACTTCCATGCTTGCCCTAAGTGCTGCTGGGCCTAGGTACACCACTGCCTTTGTGATTTCTCAAAGGCTGGGTGTCAATGTCAGGCAGAGGTTAAGCAAACACAGAGGCGGCAGCTGGAGTTTTATGGCTTTTTAGTAAGTAGGCAGTAAAATAATCAAAGGGTCCCAGCACCCAAAACAAACAGCAGCAATAAATAAAGCCATAAAGTAATTAAGGGGTTATGTCACCCAAAACAAAGGCAGTGGAACTCAGGAATAGCTAGCCCATGGAACAGGTAGCAGAGTCACAGATGAGAGACGGTTGTTGCCCCATACCTGAACTCCCCCGAGCGTCTGCCTTAAATAATCCTCAACCCAGCTGGGGCTGATCGGATGTCCGTTGGCCTGGCTCCCAGCTGGAGGCCCTCAGACCTTGGGCGCTTCTCTTGCAAGTGCTTTGATCTACGAACCGCCTCCTTCTCCAACCGCCTCTGGAGGAACATGGGGGGAGAGTCAGCTGCAAACTCCGGGCTGGAGTTGGAAGCAGCAGCTTCTGTCGAGCCAGAAGCATTGGACTCCTCTGCTGTAGATATCGGCCCTGGATCAGCTGGGGAGTCGCTGGCAGGCCCCTCCCTTGACTCTGCAGGAGCTCCCTCTCCCTCCAAGGGCTCCTCCCCCGGCTGGAAGCCCACGTCCTACCCAGAGTCCCCGTCTGAATCGGCAGCCTGCTCAGCCTGGCTCATGACACTGGGTTTCTATTTCCAGTTTTTCAAATCAGCTCACAGTCTAGAAAATAGATGTTTCCTTTTGTGGCACTCTCTCTCTCTCCCCTCTCCCTCTCTCCCTGCCAACCCTCCTTCCTCATCCTCTTTCTCTTTACCCCCAGCAGAAGAAAAGTAACTTCCCACAGATTATGCTACAACTCAACCTCAACATTTTCTCTGCTTCTACTAATTTGCTTTAGCCTAAGACATTCACTTATACAAGAACATCCCATTACTATCCAATTATGGTATTGAAAATCATATACAGTTATACAGAAATGCAATCTAGAGAACAATAAACAGAACATTGTTTGTTTATATAAACTATGATAGTTAGCCTATGTATCTGCAGAAACTCTCAAAGATAAAAGTAGAAAAAGGGCAAGTGATTTTTCAGAACAATAATCAATGTTGAATTTAATAAATCAAACCAATCTTTCTTCTTCCCTGGCCCTGACAGGGTGAGATATTTTCACCCAAACATGCTACTTTTTCATCTTTTTGAAAGATTTTGACCTGTTGGACAATCAATCATGTAGTTCTTCACAATTGGGGAGGGGCATTGCCCCACATACCAACTTCATTTGGTATAAAATGCTGATGCTGAAATCTTGCATAATGCTAAATATTGGGACAGTATTTACTGTACTGGATGCAATAATGCCATGCAGTATACTCATACTGATATGTTTGGGAATGGAGTCCAAGATTATGGTTATTATAATAAAATTAAAGGGCCATAGCCATATCATAGAAATTATGATTACTTAAAGAAATTAGAGAGGAGAGATAAGTATCCCTGAGGAGACAATGACCAATCATACACGGTGTTTCATATCAGCCACTGAGATGAATGGTCAAGGCAATGGTAATAGTAGTTGGAGCAACCAGGGCAGTGCCATTTCCCATAAACAACTTAGAAAAGCAAGTGTCGTACATGGACATTCAAGAACCACATGAAACCATGTGAAAAAGCACTATTTGGAGATTGTCCTAAGTTACATGAAGCAAATCCTTGTCTGAGTAGTTGATCTTGTTTTGTGTTTTATAGCAATATAGCAATAGCATGTGTATTTCTATATCACTTATTAGCTAAGTCTTCTCTGAGTGATTTACAATATGTTAGCTAATTGCCCCCAATAAGCTGGGTACTCATGTTAGTGACCTCTGGAAGGATGGAAGACTGAGTCAACCTGGAGCCTAGCAGAATCAAACTCACAACCTTTTGGCTGCAGTACCAGCATTTAACCACTATGCCACCAGGGCGCAGGTGTTTTAATTATAATTTTAATGTATTTAATATTGCTGTGAACTATCTTGACTCCTATCTTTAGGAGAATAGTGGGATATAAATGCAGTAAAGAAATGTACTCCCATACTATAGGCCACAGTGGCTACAGATTGTGAGAGTTGTCTAGAACAGCTAGAGAGCACAAGCTTCTTTATCCCAAGCTAAATAATTCAAAAGTTGTCTGTAAAGTAGCACTAGCCATTGTAATACAAGGTGATCTCATGGAGCAGGCCCCATACAACATAGTTGATTGCTGCGTTGTAACTACAGCAAACTGTGTTGAAATACAAATGCTCTCAGTATGAGCATGGCAACTGTTGATGTACAGCTCTGTATACTTCGTTCTTGCAAGAAAGAGGAAAAAACTTCAAAAGCCCCAACTATGTAGTTGAGATCCCAAGTCCTTTTTCCATCTTTTTTGCATTTCAGGAATTATTGGTGAAAAATTCATATGTGTTACCCCAAAAGGTAGAGGATCTTGAGGTCCACCAGTAGTGCCAGCATCTCCTTAGAAATTAAGTGAATTATAGCTGAAAGGAGACCTGCAAAGGGGGGGGGTAACTTGGGACCATTTCCCCTGTGTATATTGATACTAACTGTGAGACACCAATTGAGAGTGAAAAGAATATTTTATTGGGGGTCCATAGACTTCAAGAAATCAAGCAGTCTCGCAAACCATAGAAGGCTAGTGAAGGGAAAGGAGAGAAAGGTTGGATAGAAAGAGATTTTGGGTGTACAAGGTGATATTTACCAATCCTGGAGTGGAATATCGAAGAGAGGTGGCTCAAACATGAGAGTTTGAGAGCAGCATGGAGAGTGGAAGCCTGGGATGCCATGTGATACCCAAAGTACTAGCAAAATGCTGTGGTTGGAGGTAGAGTTTAAATTCCCTTTTTTCCTGTCCTAAAGGGATGAGTGTTAATTGCTCTCTGGCAGGGTAAACAAAATGGGTCTGGAACAAACTGATTGTCTAACTGTGGGTGACAAAACATTGATGGGAGTCCTGACAGCCTCTTAATGTTTTGGTTGGGTAATATGAATGAGGAAGGTTTTGGCATGAATGCGCACAGCAGGGGTGCTTGCCTGCCACACCTGGGCAGTTTTATTGACTATTGTGTTCAGATGCCGAGTCATTGACAGGATTACTGGAAATCTCAGGCTTTCTTGCTTAACTCTTCTTGACCTTATGACCTGGCCATGCTGAGGCCATGCAAACCTAGCATACAGCCAGAATTCTTGCTTGCCTCATGTTTCCCAGCCATAAGTTTCCAGTTTCTATATAATATTTCATGCCAATTTTGCTATCCCTTAGGCTGAGTTACATAGGGGGTAGTAATGTATGTGCAAAAAGCATAGTAAAAACAATATTTTTGTGCAGAAAACTGTGTCTTTTGCACAAAATCCACCCACACGAGTTTTAAGATCCTCAGGGGAGGACATTATCTCTGTCTTACTACTATCACATCTTCATGCTTTAGATAATGCACATCATTAATTTTTTTTGACAATCAAATGACCAATTTTGGATTTGCTTGTTTATGCAGATTTGAGTGGTCAGTAAAATTTAAAACACAGTCTCCATGTAATCTTGCTTGCTGCCTCATGCCAGTATATGGTTTGGCTTTGACTATGGCCTTTTCCACACCAGGCGAGGGAATCGCCCCACACCGCTACTCACCAGACCTTTCGGTTCCCTGGTCCAGTCCACGGCACTCCAGAGCAGTGCATGCTCGTCAATACACACTGCTCCGGCATCCCAAATGGCGGCTTCTGGTTGGTCAAGAGTCTCGACCAACTGCTGAAGCTCGCCAGCCTAAAGCCCACCCCCAGGCAGATCCCAGGCTCACATTGGTGCGAGCCTTGGAATTTACATAAGGGAGCAGGCTCGCAGTGGCGTGCTGCGTGCTTTTGAAAGACCGGAAGAATCAGATCTTTCAAAAGCACACTGGAGGACCACTTGGAGTCGTTCCGGACCGGACTGAGGTGTGGATCTACCTTAAATAGGTCCGACCCAGTCCGGTCCAAGGTGCAGACCTCCTCCTTGGAGGACGGACTGCACCATTTCAAAAACCCCGTGTGGAAAAGGCCTTTGTCTTTTTTTAAGACAGATTCAGACTCCCAGAACAGATACATTATTTTCAGGTCTTATAATACAGCCTAGCTCCCCTTTCATAATATATATGTAACCTGCGTATAGGAAACTAACTGACACGCCACATCCTCTGGAAAATCAGAGTTCGGTGGGGCTTATTCTCTCCTAAATGGGTTTAGAAGTTCAGCATTAGTCACTGAACTTGTTTTTGACAGTCTTATTCTGATCCACATAAAACTGCTTACCTTTCTATAAGTTTCCTACCTTTAAATAGCACTGATTTCTAGAAAGTAAGGTTTGTTGTTAGTTTTCTCAATAAAGGATGTTAATTAAAAACATGTCATTGTCCCAGTTGATTTAAACGTACTGCACCCTGTGGAGCCCTTACAAGTCTTTGTACACTCAGCCAGCCCCCTTTTCTTCCTCATTCTTTGTCTAGCTAGAAATTCTTTTAGCAGCATCTGCACTGGGAGAATGGTGAAGGAAGGCTAGTGAAACACGTATTTTTTCATGTTGAGTTACAGCAGCATGGTTGCAGTAAACAGTACAATAAAGCTTGAGCTGGGGGGAAATGGGATTCTATTCTACCTGATTGTACTGTAGCCATGTGTACCTGCATATTACAGACTGTCTCCAGAATCCCTTACTGAACATGCATAAACAGCAAAAGAGAAAGAATGAGGGACAACAGATTAGCCTGCTTCACCAGCTACCCCCAGCAGGTTAAAAAGCAATACAACAACAGCCACAGATCAGTAAGTGTCAGAAGGAAAATAGAAACCATGAGAAAAATGGAGGCTGGTGAAAGAGAAAGTCATCTTTGGATGTTTTCTATAGAAGGTTCAAATGTTTTTGTTTATTCCTATAAGGCTTACTTGACCTGATTGTTTCAATTCACACATGGATATTGTTAGTTTTGAAGAAAACCTTTGCCGAAATATACTGACCTGCTTTTCATTTTTGTGATATAGGAATCTATCCCATTTTTTTAATGTTATTTCTTTCCCAGTACCAATTTTTTTTATTAAAAAGGCAATGCCAGAAACACATCTACTTCATTAACTGAGGCATACCTATACATTTAAAATCCTGTTATCTCATTTGCCCATCCAAATGCATGCAGCATTTTCAGTAGGATGACAATTTGCCTGTCATGGATTCCAGATGGCCAACAGTAAGGGATTGTGAGATAATCCAAAGTGTCTAGAAGGACAAAGATTTCCAGTCCTGTCTTTTACTTTACAGCTGCAGTTCTTGCATACAAATGGAAACAATTCCTATATGAATATGCAAGGTGACTTTTAAAAATATATAAATATAAAGCACAACTTGAAACAAATAGCACTCAATAATTCAGTGAGTAATAAGGAAAATCAACACAAAACAATATGAAGCAGCAGTAAAATCCAGTAATTGTAAATGCTTTTAATTAACCCAGAATGTACAGTTTCCACTATACGTAATTAAAAGCTCTGGAAAACAATTCTTTGAAAGTAGGACTTGAGACAAACAAATTAATGAAAATTATTGCAAGGTGAAGCTTGCTGGAGAAACTAATCCATCAGTGTGTGATTATCACAGACAAAAAAGGCCCTTTCCAAAGTTGGCTCATGATATTTGAAGCTTGAAGTGAACAAGACAGTACCCCCTATATTCCATGTACAGAAGCCACCTAGATGGGTAAGATAACCTTTGATATTGCTGGCAGCATCCTCCACTGCAACAGGCTAATTTAGAGCATTGAAGACAAATTATGTGATACAAACACTTTGCCATCCAACAAAGGAGAACAAAATGGAATAGTGCAGATGTGCAGAGGGCATGTCTAAAAGGTCACTATATGACTCTTGAGGTGGTTGCCTTATTCTTCATACTGGTAGGACTATATCTATTAAATTCTTATGCTTTATACAATTCTTATGCTTTTATACAATTCAATAGGACTAACTTTGCTTTTCATAATCACCATCCATGTTGTTTCCAAAGGCAGGAGCACCTGGAGAAAAGTTTCCACTAATCTCAAACAACAAGTAGGAAGTCTTTTAGACCATTGCTTCTAACCCATTGGTCTTTCAGATGCTTTGAATTTTAATGTCCAGTAAGTCCACCTAGCATGACCAGGAGTGGATGATTCCAAAACAGATGGATGGCCAAAGCCTGAGAACTGTTAGGTTTCAATAACTTAGGTCCTAAGTTATACAGGATTTTGAAAGGTAAGATAAACATTTTGAATTGTATAAAAGCATAAGAATTTAATAGATCTATCTATTTCCATTTTTGTCACTTCCTGATTTGTTAATCCACAAGTATGGCTTATCCAGCCTAGTGCTTTCCACCTGCATTAGAGTACCGCCTCATTGTCTCCAGCCAGCGTGGCCATTAAGTGAACTGACTTGGTATGATAAAAGCTGTAGTTCGATATATCTGCAGAATATCAGGCTGGGTAGACCACATAAGTCTTTTTTTTTCTTTCCCATTTCTACATTAATTGGAACATCATCATAATAATAACAACAACAATAATATAATTATTATTATTATTTAAAACTGCACAAAATCAGGTTTAGATACATATTCTGAACAAGTCATCTCTTTGAACAACTATTCAGTCTAGTCCAAGTTTTAAAGATATGGAACCACAAGGTGTGAGTATTGATTTTCAAAGCCCTAAGGAGTTCTGGATCTCAGTAATTGAAGGAGTGACCTTATGTTTGTATCCCTGACTGAGAATGGAAATCTGCAGGAGAGACCCTCCACTGTTCCCCACCAGTGAAGGCAATACACTGTGGGAAGATATTGGAGAAGACTTCCTCCACTGTGACACTTAGGAAATACCCTCCCCATAGAGGCCCACTTGGCACCAACACTGGCATAATTCTGGTATCAAATGAAAGCATGGATTTCTATCTGAATTATTGGATTTTATTCAAATGTATGAATGTATTATGGCTTTACCTTATTTTAAACTATTTTAACTGATTTTAGTGCCTTAAATGTGTCAGATTGTGTAATATGCTTTAAACCTAGTTAAATTATTTTTATTGTTTTATATTGCTTAAATTGGATAAACTGGTTTAATTGTACTCTCCCCTGAGATAATATGATATAAGGTGGGATATTTAATAAATATTAGATAAACAATAAGGAAATGCAGGAGTCTTTAAGTTATCCATCAACAAGTTGCACAGCAGAATGAGTAAGCTTATGAGTCACCTGGCCATATTTTCTCCATAGCTTTTCTATTTAAATGATAGTAACTTTTTTTTAATAATTGCATCTCTATATTAAAATATACAGAAGTGCATCCTCTGTTACGGAGTAGTTTCAAAATAATTGGAGTGTTTGGTTTTGCTGTTTAGCCTGGTACTATTGTTACATTTTAGACATTACCTGGTTATTCCTATATATGAATTTAAAGTTCAAAGGATAACATTCTAGTTTCCATATAATAGCATGAGAAGCACATAAGCCTATATATGCTAGAGCTCATGCACTATAGGTGCAGATGTGTGCATGGGTTTCTATGTTCACATTTTCTGCCTCCATAAATGGAGAGGACTGGGTATTCATATGCTCATAGGCCCCATATTCTGAAAAAAAGATAATTTTGGGATATCATAGCACAGTTAAAGTTGCAAAAAAGACTATTGCCATTTACTCACTAAACTGTTATAGTGCTATTATTCCACTTTCAACATCCTATGGAATCCTGGGGTTTGCAGTTTACAGAGAGGTCTTTGAGGCCCCTCCCTAAACTGCAAACCCAGGATTCCATAGGATGTCGAAACTGGAATAATAAAGCTCTATAACAATCTAGTGCATAAGTGGCCTATATTTTACTAGCCCAGCCAGGAAATCAGGGAACCTGTATGATGTTCCTAAAAGACCAACTGCCTTTAGCTGTGCCACAGCTGTCACCCAGCAGCATCCATTCCATCAGGCTGTAAAGCAGAGTGAAATAAAAAGAAACAAGGCTATTCCATCATTGCTGCTTAGACAGCAGCTACATCTAGCCTTCCCTTAACAGTCATCTAGCAACAATCATTCAGTCAGGCTACCTGAACTGCATCCATGTCATGTAGCAATTCTAGGTAGTCTAACTTTAAGACCTGCTGCCAGATCTTGCTTTCTCATCCTTTCTCTTTGGCCATTTCCGCACAGGGCGAGGGAATCGCCCCGGTTCGGTACTTACCGGACTTCTTGGCTCGACACTCAGGTCCAGGCTGCTCCGGAGCAGTGCGTGGCTGCCGCTCCGCACTGCTCCGGGGACAAAAATGGCAGCTTCCGGTTGGTGGAGGCTCTCCACCAACCGCTGAAGCTCACCAGCCTAAAGCCCATTCCCAGCAGATCTGCAGGCCCACAGTGGTGCGAGTCTGCAAATCTGCACCGGAGTGCGGGAATGGAGTGGCACGGAGTGGCGCACTCCATGCTTTTTAAAAACCTGAAGAAACAGGTTTTTAAAAAGCACGCTGTATGGCCACTTTGGGTTGTTCCAGAGCAGACTGAGGTGTGGAACTATGTAAAGTAGTCCGACCCAGTCCACTCCCAGGTGCAGATGTCCTCTCTGGAGGACGCTCTGCACCGGTTTTTTAAGCCCATGCAGAAATGGCCTTAATCTCTCTTCCTTTTATGTCATATCTTTTAGATTATAAACTGATTGTCTTGTTTCATGTGTTTACAAGCCATGCTGAGCATCTTTTTGGGCAAAAGGCAGGGTAACAATCTTCTAAATAAAGGGGAAAAATAGTAAACACTACATTGTGCAAAGTTTTTTTCCATTTGCCAGCCACATTTTTCCATGGTGCATGTATCAGTTCCAGTTTCTGTCTTAGGCCTGGCTGTGCTGGCTCCAGCTCTGCTGTCTTGCAACTCTCAGGGAACCTGTATTTTTGAAAACGAGGGGCGGCAGCTTTGACACAGATGAAAATTGCTGCTATTGTCAAATTAAAATTAAAATCCAAACAAATTAAAATCTCCCCTTTTTAAAAGCTGTGTTCTAAAAATGGCAAATTGGCTGGTCATTAGCATTCTTCAGTTGCTCTTCAGTTCTTCAGTCACACTAGTAAAAGTACTGTGATATCATTTGTTTGTACTTCTTGTACATGTGTGCCCCCAGGAATCTTTTCCTCGGCAGTGTTAATCCATCTTTCATCAATTAAACTGGAGAGTTTGTAGCACAAATATTGCATCTGGCAGAAAGGACTGGATGAGGAAATGTGTGGTTCCTGTCACAATTTTGTGTGCTTGGTGATGAAGCCTCTTGGAGAACTGTTAAACAAATTGTTACTTGCTTGTCGGGCAAGTCTCTCATGCTTATAGATTTTCAAAGAAGAGCAACACAAAAGTCCTCAAAGACTACATTGGAAGGCTCTGGAAAACTGGTTAGTGGTCTGTATATATGGGTACTGTATCAGTTCCAGAGTAAGGAATTATTTTTATTGGCTGAATGCTGATGTTGCTCATGTTATATTTCCAATAAATTTTATAAAAGATGAGAGTCGAATAATTGAATTTTGGAGCTATTATAGGCAAGATATTCTTAGCAGTTCCCATCATAAGGACTTCCATTTCAGGGAATCACAAAGCAAACATGGTTCCTAGGATTGAATTCAGTGCCTGTCTGGCCTTTCCTTCTATTATGAGTCTCAACTTCATCCAGCTTGGTCATGAAGACTAATCTTTCATTGAAAATACTGATGTGGTTGTGTTATATACATCTTCCCTAAAATGGGCATCTCATGAAAATACTTGCATTGTATAGACAGAGCCAAAATTTACTTCCTCCCCTGAAAACTATATTGCTTTGGCATGTATCATCTGGAAGTCATATGCAGAGTTTATGGTAACATTGCCTTTGACCCAGCCATCTTTTTTCCTAACTTCCTTGAAGTTTTCCAAAGCTGTGGATTCAACTGTAAAGCCTCTGCCATTGTAGCACTTATCATGTAAAACCGAGTGTGTGAAATTCTGCATCTAGTTATGATTAGCACAGATGTAAAGGAAGCTTAAATCTACTGAAGTAAGTGGAATTAGATCATGGATAAATCAAAATCAAAACACATCTCTAATTTAATCCTCTTTTTTGGGGCAAATAAATACACTTCTTCTGCAAGGAAACGACTCTGAAGCAAAATATTTCAGTATTCACTGTAATGACTCCATCCTTTGGGAATGTGGTGTTTCCTGCTAAAGCATTCTAAATAAGCCTGCTATGTAGGAGACAAGTATGTAATTTGGGGGTAGTCTTTTTGTGTGTCATGAATTAAGCATTGTATCATTTTTATTGTCTCTTACCGTCAGGAATCAGCTGGGTTCTCTAGGGTACTAACTCATTAGCTGCCCAGCGTGGAGGTTCCTTATGCTTCCGATTCATAGTCAAAGAAAGTGTGGAATCTTGTAATGATTTGGCTTAATTCCAAGAGCTAATTTTAAATGACTGGCAGTTGAGATGTGAAGTTTCCAGAGGTGAGCTGTGTTTGATCAGCTGTGTTTGGGCATCACAGATGTAACATCAGCTGCCATGTCAAGCATGCTGAGTGAGTACATGATAAAATATTTGAACAAGATTCTCTCCTTGCAGGATGACTTTGACCTGTAAGAATATTTCATGAAAGATTCAGCACTTTTTATACGTAGTTTAAAAATTCAAAGGTTTGGACAGTCTTAGTTCAGTTTATATTTTCATTCAAAAAGAGAGATGGTACACCTGTGCTCATTCTTCCATCTGCTTTAAAATGATAGAGAGATTCAGTTAGTCAAATGAAAACCAAGCAATAGACCCAACATTCAAAATTATCCTAAATTCAGATGTACTTTGATCTGGTTGAACCTCTGATGTATTAGAAAACTTTGCATTTGTGTGAACGCATAAAGCATCTTTTGTAAACCAAGAGAAACAATGGAGAATCCATAAAATGGCATTAACAGAAAGCATATAAGAGGACCTGTGTAGAATCAGACCAAGACTTAAATCTAGTTGTTAGTTCCAGCTACAGTAAGACTGTTATCACGGTTATGATATGTCAGGTGAGAGCACTAGATATCCTTTTGATATCAAATAATTTGGCCTTTGCTTGACCTTTCTCTGCCACCCGACTCCACGTGTTTGCAGAAGTCCACCGGACAAGCACATATTGGGCACGGCCATTAATGGTTGTACATTCCAAACCCCATTCAGGCAGGCAACTTAAGCCTCTCCGATGCTTTAGGGAAAAACCTCCTTGCAAACCGGCTTTGCTCGGCGCGAATCAACACAAAGCTGCACGGCCAAGAGCCGAGCCATTCCTTTATGTTGGGCCATCAGTATACTGGCCATACTGTTGTCATCTGGCGTTAAGCTCATCATGCAAAACCTGACCTTTTCCCAACTCCTTTGTCCAGCTCCAAACTTCCTTTGTTCTCACTGAGCATGGCATAGCCTGTAGGTAATATCCACCCAATAAAAGGTCCCCATTTTCGGGACTTCCTCGGACTACTTTGGACTTCCATCCCGCCTTGCTGCCGGTAGTCTGAAGGAACTTCTCTCAGCAAGTCACGCTGAGCTTTCTCTCCTGCAATTCCCGCTTCTCTCCAGGACTACAAGACCAGGTGTTGTATTACCCATTCCCCTAAAGCTCTCTATTTCTATTTCCAAGTTAGTTAGTGTATGTCTTATCTTTCATGTTGTTTGTCCTCAATAAATATTATTTGTTACTTTAAAACTTGTCTGACTACTCTCTCTGACCTGAAGCCATAGACATAGGGTAAAAGATCCTAGCTAAAGTTACCCTGCCTCTCGTTAACTTAAGAGAGTGCTCGAGCTTAATTTCCCCATCTTGTGCTTTTATTTGGTTATCTGGGCGCCTCTCCCGGGACCCCCAACATACAGGGTAACAAGACTACTGAATTGATTAAATTAATCACCATTGATTTCATGGCCTAAATCCATTCAACTGAATTAAAGCAACTCTGATGTCAGCACTTACATAAATTTCTCTGATTCATTTGGCCTAAACCTTTGTTTTAGGTACAAAAGTCTATCTAGTCCTGCATTCTCTTCCCACAACGGTTAACCAGGTGCTTATGGAAAGCTTGTCAGCAGAAAGTTTGTCAGCAAATGACATGGAGAGCCATACTGTCTCTTGTGCTTGAAGGAAGTGTGTGTGTGTGTGAAAGAGAGAGAGAGAGAGAGAGAGAGAGAGAGAATGATACCACAACCTTCCTAAAGGTTCCGCTGAGGATGGCTTTCTTAACGTCCAATCATGAGGTTGCTTGGATTTCCTATACACTTTGCCTTGCATTCCGTGCAGAAGAGGTAGGATATTAATGTAATAATGGCCATTTCTGCACTAGACTGTTATAGCGATATTATTCCACTTTCAATAGCCTATGGAATCCTGAGGTTTGCAGTTTAGGGAGAGACCTCAAAGGCCCCTCCCTAAACTGCAAACCCCAGGATTCTATAAGATGTTGAAAGTGGAATAACAGAGCTATAACAGTCTAGTGCGGAAATGGCCAATGTGTAAATATATAAACAATTTTTAAAAAGGCTAATTCAAAAGGATAATCAAGTGATCTTCAGTGCTAGACATTTGAAAAGGTTAAAGTGAAGGGAAAGTAAAACAAATGGCTCTTTCTTGTGTATGAACTTCTACCTAATATTTCTTTCTTTTCTTCTCAAGGCTCTTATTTGCTTCTTGATCTTTTTCAATTTTATTTGTGACTCCTGCTTTTTCTCTTCATAGCCAAGCTACTGGCAATTCACAGTTCTCTCCTGTCATATCTTACTTATATACTCCTGTATATCTTACTTACACTCTATCTCTGAAGACAGGCTTTGTCTTTTATTTCATAACTTTTTTTCACAATGCCAAGTGGATTCTATAGAACAATTGCTACTTGCCTGCAATCCATGTACTTTTCTTGTGGTGAAGGAAATTGTTTGCTCTGAAGATTCATTGGTGCTTTTACATATACATATGTAAAATATATATAAATGATGTGTTGTTTATATACATTTTAGATATTATATTTATACACATTTTACTCAGTACTAACAGTCATACTATATTTATACACATTTTACTCAATACTGACAGTAATAATACTATCGCTGCTGTTGTTCAAGTATCTCAGCACTGCTTACTATCTCAGCAATCCCTACTACAGCCTTTTATGGGACAAGTCTTTTTATGCAGCTGTTGGATACTGGAGCCTCTAATTCGTCTCAGATACTGGACAAGCCCAGCAAGCATTCTGCTAGGTTCTTTCAGGCAGGGAAGAAGTAAAGAGGGAGTTCAGATTTCTCATTCATTACCTTCCACAGTCTAATTGGGAAATAGTCTCCTATTAAAAGTGAGAGGGCAAAAATACAACTTTGGGCTTCTGCTGGGACTGGACAGAGTGAGCTAGGGATCCAAAAACTCACCCACCCCACCCAGCTGGACCACTTTTCTTCACTCATAGAGAACCCCACCACAAAGACTTGCATATGGTTGGGAATGTGAAATCTCAGTACCCTAGGAAGGAGAAGTCTGGTATATTTTATGGCTGCTGGGATATCCCACCAAAGACCATAGGATTGCCCCTTAATGCAGACCAATTCTATTATTCCAGTATTTCAGTGGTTAATGGTGTTGTGAAATGATGGATTGCCAAAAGTGTGAAGGTGAGTTTAAAGAGAAGCTTTCAGAGCTTCTATAATCAACACTATGCTGTGCTGCGTCTCATGAAAGAATGCTATCACTTGGTGAATTTTATGTGTTTTTAGTAGGTAATGGGTACAGTTTGTCTAATTAACACCCTGGAAAAACATTGTAGGGACCCTAATTAAAATTAATATGTAGTTAGTCACTTCTCATTTTAAATTTTCATCTTTTTTTTAACCAAAACTGACATCCTCTGTTTTTCTAACAAGGTTTAGAATTGGATGGATAAATTGATTATCAAGGGTTCCAGGAAGGTGTATTGAGAGTGTATCATTAATAAAGCTCCAAACAAGATAGAGTAAGTTGTCTCCTTTGTACAATCAGAGCGGAAATTCTTTTTTGTGTCAGAATTTATTCATCTGCACATAGTGCCATTATTCTTAATTAGAGGACAGGGAATACCATTCCAGCAATTTGCTTGTCTGAAACCATTTCATGGTGCCTTGTAACTATGGAAAAACAAAATGCCTTTAGGATTAGAGAGTGTAAAGAAGTGGCTGTTTCATTTGTTTTCATCCAGTCAGGCAGCGGATGCTGATTCATAAGCATCTCAAATACGTACATACGCTTAATCACAAATTGATCTTAACGTAAATGTGTTGCAACTTTAGTTCAGTTTTTTTTAAATATACCCTTACTGTTTCTTCTGATGACACACACAAAACAACATATGTGACATTGTTCAAAATTTGTCCATGTAGATAATTCACTTGTATTTGTTTTATAAACTAGCATTTCTAAGGAGAAAAAAAATGAAGAAAAATCATTGCGATTGAAGAAATGTTTTTTTAATTAAGAAACAGTGTCTTTATAAAGTATAATGAGAATAAGAAAGTGAGTTTGTTGCATGACGTATCTATGTACGCATGTGAATGGCTAGATTGTGTCTGTCCGTCTGTGTGTATCTGTGTCTGTGTGTGTAACCCAGTGCTCACACTTGGGTGAAATTTATTCTGTATTATTGACAGATTTGCTTTAAATAATTTGCTTGCCTCTTTCCCATCAAATAAAATTTCTTTGGATTTTACTTACAAGTGAAAAAAAATTAAATAGAGATGTCTTGGCAAATACCAACTGTTTTATTGGAGCAGAGTGGTGTTGTTAACAATATTACAGTTATCCCAGTGTCAGTCTTTCCATTATAAACCCCATTTTCAGAATTTTACAGCTCAGTTGTAAAAGGCTGCCTCAAGCTGAAACTTGGCCAGCCAGGCCTCTGTGCGAGACTTAGACTTTCGAAATCTGATTCTTTTCCCCTAGGTGTCCTAGGATTTCAAAACCATTCAGTGTTATAAATTATCACAATCTTGTAAATGTTATGAGAGTGGCATTGGTTAGAGCTCTTTTGAAGAACTGCTTCAAATGATCTAACCCAGTGCCTTCTGATTTTCCTGACTTGTGGTCATTCTGCTCAAATACATAGCACTGCCATCCTGCAAACTGAAAACTTGATACGTGCACCTTTAATTCCCATCATGCAGCAAGGGACCAGGCACTCATGGCACCTCCCATTCAGTCCATCCTGTGTTTTGGTGTTTCCTGCTGTCATCTTCTTTAACACATGTGAGGGGAAATATAAAGGTACACCCCTGATGCCTAGGCTACCATGTTATTTCACCACAATGTATCTGTTGTATTCTGTACCAGAAAGATTTACATGGGTGGAAACATGCTTGCTGAAATATCTGTCTTAAATTCATGCTTGTAAAAATGCTCAAAGCAGTGATGGAAAATATAGCCACTGGCAGAGCTCCTCTACTTCCCCTCTTTGCAGAAACTTCTGTCCCACCTCTTTTAGGTCAAGTTAGTGGAGGATGAATGAGTCTGTTATGGGGCGTTTGAAGCAAAGTAGGTGTACCTTTATCAAACCATGTTTGTGAAAAGAATATGGAAG
The DNA here is from genome assembly GCA_948474755.1 of Ctenosaura bakeri. Lineage (NCBI taxonomy): Eukaryota > Metazoa > Chordata > Lepidosauria > Squamata > Iguanidae > Ctenosaura > Ctenosaura bakeri. The sequence continues at coordinate 331,740 of CAOLHI010001843.1, read as the reverse complement.
GGACCAAGAAATCCACAGCTGTGTATTGGACATTATAATGCACATCTGTATTAGAAGAGAGACAACATTCTCTTTGTGAATCTGTTGGTAAAAAGTACATCTACAGTATACTGTGTAGCTACACTATCAACAGTTATATGAGTTTGATTCCACTTTAAGTCTCCTGGCTCAGGATAGAGTTGCCAGGTGAAAGAAATGGAAACAGGGAACAAGAGGCCTGTCCCATATTTTACCTGGCAGCCCTGCCTGGCTCTTATGGAAACTTGAATTTGTAGTTTGATGAGGCACTTAGAATTTTCCTCTAGAGAGCTCCAGTGTACTCCTCTGAACTACAGTGCTGGAGCTGTCTAGCAGGAAGCACTAAATACCTCACCAAACTATTCCAGGATGTCAAGGGATTAGCCATAACAAAAGATTTTAAGAGAAACTTGAATACTTCAGTGTATATCCTAGTATCTTGAACATTCTTGAGTTGCTCTTTAGGTTTATCAAACCTATTTTTGATGCAAGTTTTATCTGTTATTTTATACAAAGACGCTTACTTTTCATTCCATTTGTCCAGTTAATTACAACTAAATTTAAGTGACTGAGATTATTACAAGCTGGTTTCATTGCTATTGAATAGATACCTGACTGAGAGTTATTTAACATGTTATTTTTCACTTCATAGGTGCTAGTTAGCATGGTCATAATCCGGAATTTGGAAGATCCAAATTTTAGATACCAGTAGTCATGAGATTCATTGAGTCTCCTTTGGCCCCAGACTCTTTCACCCCCACCTCATCCTTCCCTATGTCACAATGTTGTTCTTTGAGGATAAAGAGCAGGGGAAGAAAGCCACAGAGCCTTCCTAAGCTCACTGGAAGAAAGGTGGAAATGCAGCCCTAATTTCCCCAAGCCCTAAATGAAAGTGCCAGGTTTAAATCTGACAGCTTTTCCATTGAAGGCATGTTACTCATTGCAGAGGTATTGCCCATTTCTACAGTTTCATATCAGGATCTAATGACATGTACCTATTGTTCAGCTTGTAAAGAAGAAGGTATAATTCTAGCCTTTCAGGATTATTGTATGATCTGAAATCTGTTAGAGATGGATGAAATATTTGTAATTATTTCTTCTCAGGTGGAAAAATGGGTTTCCCAACAGTTGGGAAACCTTATTAGAAAGGACAATAGATGAGTCAGAATCCTGCACAATTTTCTTCCAGTTTCTGAATATCCTGAAGTGTTGTGGAAGAATTATTCTGGGTTTTTTAAAAGTGGTTTGTTTTTTTTAACAAAAACACTGTTTTCTGTCCAGAACCCAGCTTTCCTGTATACCCAACCCCTCCTTCTCCCATTTTCTGTGTGGAAAACACTCTTTCTTGTGCAGGAAACTTTTTGAACAAATAACCACATGCTTTTCTCCATATAATAATTCCTGTACAGATTTCAGGACATCAAATATGGAAAAAACACTGTGAATGAATATTCATTTTCACCTGCAGAGGGGAGAAAACTACTATAATTATGAGACCTTGCATGTGAGGATGAAATAGTTGAGGATTTACTTTCCTCGGTATATGTATGTATCTTCAAGTCAGCTGTTGACTTGTGGCCACCCCATGAATTTCATAGGGTTTTCTTAGACAAAGAATACTCAGAGGTGGTTTTGCCAGTTTCTTCCCCTGAAATGTAGCCTTACAGTATTTGGTATTCATAGGTGGTCTTCCATCCAAATACTAACCAGGTCTGACCCTACTCAGCTTAGATCAGACAGGATTGGATAAGACCAATGTCTTTAGGGTATTTAGGCCCTTTTACTGTCTGTCAATATCAGAGAAGAACTGAGGCACGACTGCCATCAGAAAAAGCCCATATCAGAGTCATGTGGTTTCTGCCATTCTTCAAGTGTTGTAATCTTTAGAGCAGAAACAAAAGGTCCAGTAAGCTTGTAAACTACCTGAGCTGCAATGTATTGTCATATAATTTTATAATCCATGTTGCTGAGCTGTGCAAAGGAAGAACTGACTTCTCTCTTCACCTTTTAATGTCTCTGTTTCTGCAGCGGTCTTTGAGTCCTTGCTTCGCTTTGCAGAGAACCATACAATTTCTCTGTTTGAGACTGTCTACAGATCTATGTCAAAGGAAGCAGCAGAGCCAGTTAAGGAGCTTTTTACGGACATCTCTCTCTACCTCTTGGGTGCTCAGACCAAAGTAGAAAGAGCTTTCTTCCGATTCTTTGACAGCCTCTTCCCTTTGGTTTACAGCCGCCTAATAAATCCAGGAATTATGGATTTGTCCGAAGAATACACAGAATGCCTGCGCCTTACACGGCAAGATGTAAATCCATTTGGACGCTATTCGAAAGAAGTGGTTACAGAGTTAACCAAGTCTCTCAGGGCAAGCAGAGTATTCAATCAAGCTCTTGGGATGGGCACTGAAGTTCTGAATGCGACTGAGCATGTGACTTTGACAAAGGAATGTACCCGAGCACTAGTGAAGATGCAGTATTGCCCTCATTGCCAGGGCCTGACACTAATAAGGCCCTGTGAAGGGTATTGTTTAAATGTAATGAGGGGATGTTTCGCCAGTGTATCTGAACTGGATGCTCCATGGAGGGAATATATTTATACCCTGGAATATCTCACTAATGAAATGGCTGGAGCCCATGATCTGGAATTGGCACTTTTGGGTATCCGCTATTCAATCAATGAGGCCATCTTGCATGCGCAACTGAATGGACCACAGCTGTCTGCAACTGTAAGTATTACACACCTGAATTATCTGAAAATTCCTGTTAACGCTTTTAATGTTTGGTGAATATGCACTGCATCTAATTGTTGTTTACTGCTTCTTAGACCAATCTTAACTGATGACAGAGCATTCTTCCCTTTCCTTCCTTCTAAGCCTATCAGTGTCAGACCATCAGTAGAAAACTCACTAAAAATAGCCTCTTTTAAAAGGAAACAAAGAGACTCCTTGAGAAGTACTAGCATACACCAGAATGTTAGTAACCAGAATGTTTTTATGTTGGTCTCACAGAAGATAAAAATGCAGAAGTGGTAAGATAATTAGTAAAGTGCAGTATTAATTGAAGAGTTAATGGTATGCTTATATTTTTAAAAAAGTACCAAGAAGTTAAAAGAAAAAGAAAAAACCTAACCCCAAAAGTCTGACATTGTTGAAATTAACCATTACAACTATTTACACAGACACACACATCAAGGCAATGAAAACAAAATATCAAAGTTGATATAGACCATTATACATTTTGTATTTTCCTTTAGAGCACGGGTGGGCAACTATGTTAGGAGCAGTGGCCACTTTTCACCCCTCTCTACATCTCTAGTGGGCCACACTGGGCCAAAACTCAGATTGACCTGATGTGATAAGTATACCTTGCTTTATGCAACCTCTTGTAGCAAAGCTTCTTTTTACAAAAAAAAAAAAAGGAATTCTGCCATCTGTTCCTCTATCCCTATGCATCCTAAAACCAGAACTAATCAGAACTAGGACTAGCCAGGGAAGCCCAGTGATGTTAATGGGGAATCTTGGATTCTGTGCTGCCATTGCCTCCAAACTCCAGGAGTGGTTTCTTTATGCAAGTGACTAGGGCCCTTTCCGCACGAGGAAGTTAAAATGGGCCAAGGCATCCTGGCACGGAGGTCATCTGCACCTTGGCTCAGACTAGGTCCGGACTATTTACCTTAGTTCCGCACCTTAGTCTGATCCAAAACGCCCTGAAGTAGTCCTCCAGTGCGCTAAGTGAAGACCAGAAAAATCTGGTCTTTCAATCTTCTGGAGCGCACCATTGCATTCCTGCTGACTTGTGCAGATGCGCAGGCTTGCACCAATGAGAGCCTGTGATCAGTGGAGGGCAGGCTGTGGGCGTGGCCAGTGTCAGCGGTTGGTCCGGACCCACGAAGAAATAGGAAGCCACCATTTTCAGCCAGAGCAGTGCGGATCTAAAGACCTCGCACTGCTCCGATTCGTCCTGGACTAATGGAGGAGCCCTGCAGAAGGGCTTAAGGGAAAGTCCACGTTACTTCGGACCCAGGAGAAGCGGTGAGTAACGGCATGGAGCGATTCACTCACCTTGTGTGGAAAGGGCCTAGGTCTCCTGTTCCCAGCTTAAGAGGCATCATCTCCTTCTTTAATGAGCTTTCAACCCTCCCAATTCCACACTGTTGTAACCAAGAGCTCTTCAGTGTGTACTGGTGGTCTTGCCAGCAGCTCCCTCTAGAAGGCCAACAGCAAGTGGGGGATGTGCTGCAGCTGCTTGTCATGTAGTCAAGGCACAGAGCAAGCAGAAGTGGTTGTGTATGGCAGTCAAGGCAGTGAGACTTCATATTTGGGGAACTCCTTCCCACTTGCATAAAGCTTCCCAGCAGCACAAGCCCAAGAGATCTGGCCCACCCAGCTTCAAGCCTCATACATTCACCCACCTATTTTGGTGCAGAAACCTATCCCTTTTCTTTTCATGTTGTCTCTATCTCTGGTACCAACATTTCTATTACAGAAATAATGTCCAATAGCACATCAACTTCATTAACCAAGATATAACTGTATTTCTGGTTGCATTTTCATTTTGGGTTTTTAGCCATCTTAGGGTGTACATGGGCTTATGAGGATGTTCTGGGGAACACCAATAAAGAGGTTTGCCCACAGGTCACACTTTCCCAACCTCTGCTCAAGGGATCTTTTTATTTACTATTTTTGAAGCCATCTTAGTTTGAATATGCTGCTGTAATGGTAATGACATACCAAATGAGCAAAATAGCTTCTCCTTCTAACTAGTTGGTGGCAAGATATTTTTAAAAAAAAAATATGAAAAGAGAAGAATGAAACAGATGGGACCAAAGGTAGGAGGAGGGACTGGTATTTATAGCTGTAATTGTCAGGATTTTTTAAAAAAAATATTCAAATAACATTTTTGTTATCCAGGACTGTTTGCTGGCAGATTCTGGCAACAGCTGCAACTTAAGTCAATCATTTATTTGGTTTGAAGACAGATGATTAACCAAAATGTTTTGTTGTCAGCCCTAGTAGAAACGCATATTATTCTGTTGTCACCTCTCTTAGAAACCTATTAATCACTTAAGCCAGTGAAATATTTGCTTGAAGTAATACCTTACTTCTCAAAAAACCAAAAATAAAACAAAAATTCTGTTTCTTTATCAAACAGACAGAGTAGTACACCTGCACTATACATAGTTCCATGCCACTTTAACGATCTTAGCTCTTGTGAGGGAAAGGGGGGCTTATTCTCTTACTCAACACTGTCTCCTGCCCTCAAGTATGCAATGGGACCCCCCTTTGTCCTTGGAGATCATCTGGCTGCCACCACTGACTGATTTAAAATTCCCATCATGCAGTTGCTCAGTAGGAAGCTACTGGGGAAGGAATCTCTGAACTCAGAGGCTTCTCTCTCCCACCCTCCATAGAAGAGGGGAATTTTATCTGTGAGTGTAACCAGCAAGGCAGATGGAAAAAGAGAGTGCATAGACAGAGGGGATCTTTAGAAAGGAAAAGGTTTTATTCTGAGCAGGCAAACACAATGACAAAAGATATCCCATTCATGAAGGCACCTTCCTTCAGGCATTACTTAGCAGTTATAAGTTACAGACAAGCTTAGGTCATTTCAGCCAAAGCTTTAAAAGACCATAATCTCTAATGGGACTAGCTAAAACATTCCTATTCTACTCACATTACTATCCAAATACTGGGACGGTGTGGGTGGGGAGGAAGCCAGGAGTCTGGACCAACCAGACTTTTGTCTCTCATGGATGTTCCTTGGTCTTCCTTGCCTCATGGTCTCTTGAGGCCTTTTTTAAAGCTTCTTGACCAAAGCATCTGGAAGATTCTCACCTTGTTCCTCCATCTGGTCTTTCTGTTTGGGTAATTGTCCTTCATGATCTCTGATGTCCTTCTACGATACTGACCCCCAATAAATGTAACTTAAACCTGACAACTCATTAGCTTCTTGATTACCTGGAGAGAGAACTATCCCCCGTCAGCTATGTTGCCTGGATAATGGGAAGAGCCCACTACCACAGCTCCATCCCATAGAATCCTGGGATTTATAGTCTGATGAGATACATAGATTTTTTTTCTACAGAGCTCTAGTATTCTCCCTCTAAATTACAAGAGAAAATTGTTAATACCTCCGCAAATTATAAATCTTAGGATGCTATTGGATGGAGCCACAGCAGTTAAAGGGCAGCAAAATGCCATTTATTTAATTTATCATTGATAGTTTCTTGTCATGGAATTTATTTGGTATTAATAGGATAATTTTGTCTTCAAAATAATATACCTGGCCATGAGTACAAAGGCTATGGATCATGATTTGTGTGTCTAGGATGCAATTTGCTACTCTGCCCTGACAGCAAAATATGTTGGGCTTTTGGGGGGAGTGGTGCTGGAGACATATTTAATCATTCTTGTTCTGCCCCACCTTTCTTCCCAAGAGCTCAAGATGGCATGCACAGTTCTTTTATATTGTTAATATTTGGTTATTTTTTTTCCTTATACAGGAATAAGTTAATGTATTTCTGGACTACATCCCTTTTGCATATCTTTTAATTCCATTCCATTCATGTTTTGCATTAATCTGTAATTTAAAAAAAACCAACTCTCAAAATGAAGATACAGTTTCTCACCCGTCCACCATTTCAGGAACGTGTGCTTTTCTTTGGCGAAATTTACTTCTGAAACAACCTGTGCACCTGGTATTATTCAACAGTAAATATAGTACTTTGCTTTCAAATGAAAGACCCCCATTAGTAATTTTCATTTACCCTGCGGCAGCTTACATTAACAGCAGTACTCACTTTTAGGAAATGGTTAACATTTTTTTAAATTGCTAGGTGAAGCTATGCATTAACATAAAGAATTTCTTTTTAACTAATTGAGTACTTGGCAGTGAATAATGGAAAGTTGGCTGTTTTTACTTTGTTGGGGAAGAAGGTTAAGTAAAGCATTTACTGTACTTAATAGAAGTCATCACTGCACTTGCAAGGAAAAAAAAAAGGGTGCTCTAAGTTGGACTACAGAAATAACCTACAATAACCTACAGGGCTGCCTGAATTACCTGCTTGGGATGTGTGAAAGGTTGCCATTAGGATATTAAAATAGTCCTGAGCTCCATAACATATCAAGCCATTTGTTCAATGACGTTGGCTTCTACCCAACTACTTGCACTAATGTGGGTCCTCCACGGTTTGCAGCATCAGCAATCACAACTATTATTTTCAGCTTCATCTCCTGGAATCTAATTGTGTGTCATTTCTTGCTGATCCCTGCATGACACTTTTTGGAGTCATTTTGTTTCTCTTCTTTTTCAGTTTTGTGTTCAGATTTTGAAGCCCTTCTAGATTTTTGTTCATATTTGATAGTAAGGAAGCATCTACCATAGTTTCTATCTTCTAATTATTTCCTTATTTTCCCCCATTTTGTTGTATTGCCCTTTTTCAAGAGTTTTAGAATGGGTAATAACTTTACAGTTGTTACTATGTGCCCTTGAGTTGATTCTGACTTATGGCCTGCCTATCATAGGGTTTCATTTTCTTTTCTTTTCTTGACAATATTTATTCAGAAAAGGTTTGCCTTTGCCTTCCTCTTGGACTGAGAGGGTATGACTTGCCCAGTGGGTTTCCATACCAAGCAGGGATTCAAAGCCTGATCTCCCAGAGTCCTAGTCCCTGAGTCAAACCACTGTATCACACTGGCTCTAATATGGATAACACTCTTCATCAAGTACATAGAACTGACTCTTAGGCCCTTTCCACATGCGGAGGAAGCAACGCCCGAAAACACACTGAAACCTGCAGCCGGGTAAGTCCATCGCCACGTGGAACAGCGCGAGTTCACCGTCCACACGCGTCGGCATCCTGCGGCATCCCGCAGTGTCCAAAATGGCGACTTCTGGCTGGCGGAGGCTCTCCACCAACTGGAGAAGCTCACCAGCCGGAAGCCCACCCCCAGCCGGTCTGCAGGCGCACACTTGTGTGTGCCTTCAGATCCACACCAAGCGCTGCGACGGGGCTACACGAGGCTGCACGCCCCATGCTTTTAAAAACCACAGGACAAGTGGTTTTCAAAAAGCACACTGCGCCACCACTTCCGGTCGCCTCTCTGCGGATTGGGGTGTGGAACTACACAAAAGTAGTCCTCCTCAATCCATGTTACGGTGTAGACGACCTCCATCAGAGGTCGCTCTACACCGTTTTTTTAACCTTGTGTGGAAAGGGCTTTACACACCACAATAAAGCATCATGTGTATGATCTGTCTCATGCATGAAAGTTGGCAGATGGTGATAGAAAATATAATCTGGCCAAAGTTGGCTAATCATTTGCATGACTGAATGACAGGGACATAATTCTTTACTACGTTTCTTCTTGAAGGTAGGGGCAGGTAATTTGAGCAAATTCCTTCCAAGTGAAAGAAAGTTGTATTAAAAATGCATGGTTTTCAAAGGCTATTCGCAATGTGCAACTTATTCTCTGAAAAATTCATACATAGTTGTTTTGTCCTGAAAACAGTATTTCTGTGTAGTAAATAATATTTCACTGCAGAAATGATTGTTCCTGGATAGAAATTTGTGTTTTCTAGGCAAATCAACCATGTGTGAATTTTATGCTTATTCTTTGCATCTTGCATGTTCTTTGAAATATATACCTGTTTCTTGGAAATTAACAAATGTAAAATGGAAATGGATTTTTCATGCCCTTTGATTGATATTCCATTACTGGAAAGATAATTTTTATTCACTTGTGATCCAATGGAAAGGAGATTGAAAAGTGCTTTCAGTCTTTGAAATAATGATGCATAGATGAAATTTGGAAATTTGTTATATTTGGGCAAGTCAGCTTTGATAGAAACGTGTGATTAATGTGGCTATTCTTCCTCCTTTTCATATTTTATTTTGCTGCTTTTGTTATTGTTGTTCTTGTGTGCCTTCAAGTCATTTGTGTGTGATGTGGCCAAGGTCACCCAGTGCGTTTCCATGACCAAGCAGGGACTAAAACCCTGGTCTCCAGGATCATAGCCCAACCCTTGAATCACAACACCATGATTTTGTCATCCTGGAATGATATATAACTGAGAGCCTTTATGAATGATTTTTAAAAAAGCTTTGGGGAGGGCCAAGCTACCCATCCAAAGGGTCGACTGCCACTTTTAGAGGCTGGGCCTCTTTTTGGGAAGTTGTCAAAAGGGCAGTCCTAGAGGATCCAGGTCTGCATACAGACCCATGGTCACACTTTGCCCACTTCTACCACAGAGCTAGATGAACAACCAGATTGTTAGGGGAGGGTGTTTGATGCAGATAAGCAAAGCATGAGATGGAGGACTGTAAGCAGTGTCTAGCTATTTAAAGGGACCTTAACGAATCTGGTCCATCCCCAACTATGTTGGAATGCAACTTACCACCACCTCAGTCTGTACGGTAATAGAGCATGTAGGCTGAGATGATGGGAATAATTGTTATATATCCCTGGAGGACAGCAGGTTGAGTGAAAGTGTTTTAGGGAGAGGAGGAAGAAGAGAAGGCACTCATTTTGGAGAAGAAACAAAGGAGAGCCAAACCCAAAGGAAAGGATGCAAACCATCAAGCTGGGATTCAGATTCTCTTTTCCAGGATACCCCATAGCTTAATTAGTTCAAACAAGATAATATTGTATTCAGTGCATAAAACAGATAGAGGAAGATGTCGAAGATAAACTTAAATATTTTGAAGGGATTTGGAGAAGGAAAACCGAAATCTATACCTTGTTTTGTGCTGTGTTTTTGAGACAGAACTGGCTGAAGTTCTGGACCACTCTCAAACCTTTGTTTGATATCAAAAACTGACATGCATCAGTGTTATTAGATAAGCTTTATCAGTGGTAAATTGATGAATCAAGTGGTCCACATCAGAGCAAAGCATCTCCTTTCAGCAGATGGCAGAACTGGAGACCTAATAGGAATGGTATTCTGTAATAATTTCTTCCCAAATGAAGTAGCAAATAATTTTAGCAGTTTTCTTCCCACTGCAAGAAAATCTTTGAAAACTGTCCAGTGTTTTTTTTAACACAGTTCATAAGTTGGTGATTTATTCTGTGCAAAATTTGCACATGGGATGGAAAATGGCATTTTCTATACAGAACCATATGTGCATTTTGAGTAGAACAAATCCTGAATGCGAACACCTTATCAGTCCAAGCTTCTTCTCATCAAGGTGTCTGTACACTTGAAAACTGAGTTTTGTACCATTTGGCATATTTTCAGATATTATTTACATCCCCAACACCTAAAAAATGAATTCTACCCAAACCATTTCAAGGTCAAAACTACAGATACTCATGAGTAGATATCAGCTACCTTGATCTGGGATATACCCCTCCCCTCAGCAAGGCAACAGGAAGATGGATCCCGAAGGTTGTATAAGGTAAAGCCAACCAACCAAAACTGAACTGCACAGGAATGAACTATCTTCTCTCCCAATAGATAGGAGAACAGCACAAGCAAGTAGCTAATAGGAAGATTCATTTACTTGATCTGTTCCCAGCTGCAGTGCTTGTATATCCTTGAATTACAGGACCTTCTTCACTAAAAATACCTGTTTTTATGCCACTGTTTAGCCATGATGCTGACAAATATTCAAGAATTCATCTGTCTAATAATAGCAGCCATAATCACTGTCTGCTCCAACAACTCTTCAGGGATAGCATTACAGTACCTGTAACCTTAAGACTATGAATATCTGAATGAACAAGTATTGATCCAGAAGAAAAAGAAAACCCTTTCTCACCAGATGCAGTTTTGACCGGCTTTCAAGCTTATGCATGGCTGTGTGCAGAATGCAAAGAAAAGTTGAAAGTATCATTCAGGGCTGGAAGATTTTGACTATAAGTGATGATACAAACAGATTTGAACCCCTGCTCAGCCTTTGATTCACTGGGCTGTCTGCTTCACTTTTGTTTTTAAGAATTATGATCTGCCTCACAGTTACTGTGACATAAAATGGGACAGAGCTATGGAGCACTAGAAACGACAGTCCTGTGCTGTGAGTCAGTGTTGTCTGCCAGCTCCATCCCAGTTCTAGCCCAGCCATACATCTGCCAGTGCAAGAATGAGTTAACTCCCTAAACAAGCTTTCCCTCTTTCTCTTCCTGTTTCACTGTCCTCTTCTTTCCTATAAAATTGTCAAGCCCAAAAGGGAACTCATCTGCATGCATACTGTCTCTCCTCAAAATCTATTGGGTCTTTACACACATTCTTGGTCTCAGAGGTAGAGAAGGAGAAGGGTGACAGCTGTAGAAGGGTGAGCTGAGTGAGTGGCAGTGAGCAAAAAAGCTGATTGTGTGTCAAGCATCTGATTCAGTTGGAAGGAGGGATTCCTCACTTCTAGAATTCTAGAGCTAGAATTGTTGCCAGTGCCATCACCTCTGCTGCTCTTGTCACCTTTCTCTGCTTTCTCCTTTCCTCTTGAGCTGCATTTCTCAACCTGTGGGTTGCGACCCCTTTGGGGGTCAAATGACCCTTTCGCAGGGGTCGCCTAAGACCATCAGAAAATACATATTTCCGATGGTCTTAGGCTCCATTCCCTCCTCGGTGGTGGTGCGCAAGCGTAAGCCATGCGCTCGCGTCCTCCTGCCCCCTGTTCAGAAGGGACTGAAATTGCTCCCCTTCTCCGCCATCGGGAGAACCTCCCATCTGACGGGCCAGCTTGGGGGGGCGGCAGCAGCACAGGGGGCAGGCCCCCTCTTGGCATGGCCCCTGCCCCACTCGCCACAGAGGGGGGCACTGCGGAAGGGCCAGGGGGCCGCAAGGTGGCGCTTTTCCGGGGGGTGAGCTGCACCCGGCGCAAAAGACAAAGGCACTGGGATTCCTCCCCCCCCATCCAGGGTCAACACTCTGGAAACTTTTCCCACACTGCCCCCCCCAGCGGAAACGAGAGCGAAGCAGAAGCAGAGTCCAGGGGGGTACTTGGAGTTTTTTCTCGGGGGCTCCTCTTTCCCTCCCTGCTCGCCCCCCCGGTTCCTGGCCAGCGAGGTGGCCTTTGCTGGGGGGGGAGGCATTGTAAATAATAAATAGATAATTTTATGGTTGGGGTTCACCACAACATGAGGAACTGTAAAGGGTCATGGCGTTAGGAAGGTTGAGAACCACTGCTCTTGAGTCTTCTGTCCATCAACATTGGTGGGTGGAACAGGGGCCAAATGAAACAAAGGGGACCACCACTTGGCTTTGGGTCTTCAGCCACTAAGCTATGTTTCTGATGTAGAGTAGGTTTCATAGTATTTTTAACTGACTACATCTTCTGCAGAAGTAAGTCATAAAAGTAAGGAAAGGAAAAGTGGATGGATAAATGATAATAGACTGTAATGATGTGGTCTCTCATGGGAATTTCCAATAGTACTCTTTTCCCAAGAAGTAGAATTCCCCTAGATATAGGTACTATGCTATTGTTATTTGGCATTTCTTTTGCTTTGCTTCTCTGTTAGTAAATTTCTTGCAGTAAACATTTGTGTGTTGACAGTCTTTGAGGCAAATTTTCCAGGCTTGCTAATGGTCATGAAACACTGACTCCAAGAAACAACATTGTTTTTATGCTTGCTTAAATCCTGCATAAGCAAGTTTATATATAGAAAGCATTACTTTTGTTTTAATGGAGTCATTAGTACTTTTCCATCCAAATGACTGTTCTCAGAAAGGTTTTCAGTCCTTTTTCTTTACAATTGTAATCCCAGAATTCTTTGTGGTTGACATAATTATGTCATCAAACTCAACAATCTCATTCTGTTCCCAGTGGATATATAAAAATTCTTCCACATTGGACCAAGTCAATTGTTAAGCTTTTGAACTGTGGAAAGCAAAACTAAAGCAAAAAATTCTGGAGGGGGTGGCTATATTTTAGGGAAATTTACTTCTCCTGCACCAGGTTAGCGTGACAGTTCTTTCTAGTCACTCTGGCTGTATACTTTGTTCTTATGTTGGTTTACTCTGAAGCCTGAGTAGAGTGTACAAACAGTTATAAAAATTGTAAAGAGAGGTTAGTTTGGTTCTCTTTCTGTTGATCTTTTTAGCCATCAGAACAGAGATTCTTACAATACCTATTTTTGAAAAAAAGTGTGCACAGAGGCATACTTTTCCACTGAAACAAATAAAATTACATTAAAGAAAAATTAGAAATCTGACTTAACCATAATTGCCCAATGTGGGGTCAGTATATGTAAAAAGTTTTATTAGAGGTGTTATTTGCTGACCTGGGAAATTATGTTAAGATGCATGGAACCAGTGGCTTTCTTTCATAAGTTGGTGGTAAATCTTTTCAAAACTAATACTCAAACACAAAAGAGCCATCCAGATATGAGAGCACTGGTGTGGTATGATCTATAAGGATGTTTTTTCCCCCTTAATTTTGCTTTATCTGTTCTCTGTATGAAATGAGTTCTATGTCTTGTTGTGCTCCTCTGTCATGTAATTTCCAGAAACTTTGAAAATGGATCTTTAGTTCATTCTTCCAAAGCACGGCGAAAAGCTTCAGTAGACTAAATGTGGCTCAGTGAGCACATCATAAGTGGTTATTAGACAACCCCACAGATCCATCTGCCAAATGGGAAAGCGGAAGAACTGATCCCATTCTACCTTATTTTTATTCAGAATGTAAAAAGAAGCTCGTTCATTCTGGCAGAAGGCTTTCCGTACTTTCTGAAATAGGAATCCCCACCTGGTTCAGGAAAAGTTAAGGAGACAAAAGATTAATGTTCTGCTCCCTGTAATGCCAGCTTCCTGATTCTAAGCAAGGTGCTGTGTTTTAATGCCAGCTAGGAAGAATAAGATGCCTCTCCTTCTACATCCATAATGGGAACTGAGCAGATGAGTGGGGCTGAAGAAGAGAGGAGCCATGTGGAGTACCTATAATGGAAGATAGAAGCAAACTGTGGCCAACATTCAGTAGCATGATCATTCAGTGGACAACACTCAGTGGCATGATCTGTCTTGTGATTTGCTCCAGAAATTCAGTGGCAAACTGCAGCTAGAGCAGGATTGGTGGCAATAACCTTTGGAACCTCATTGTCTTCCTCCTCTTTTGCTGGTGGCAGCAGTATGGGGACATTTTTGGCAATATGCTTATACCAGCATCAGATATAAGTGGAGGTTGTTTCTTCTTCTTCTTCTTCTTCTTCTTCTTCTTTCTTCTTCTTCTTCTTCTTCTTCTTCTTCTTCCTCCTCCTCTTCCTCCTCCTCCTCCTCCTCCATCCAAAAATGGAGCATCAGTAGGAATTTACTTTCCTTTAAAATCCACAGTATTATAATTTAATTATGTATCCGCCCTCCCCCCCAAAAAAAACCTTGAAGAGTTCAAGCCTAAAGGAGGCATTTGTTGGGCATTTATTGATAAAGCCTCCTCTGCATCCCTTTATAATTACTGGATGAAATGGTCTAGATCTATTCAATCTAATTTCTAGCCTTGTTATGTGACAGAGATATCTCTGGTCATCTTGGCACATGGCCTTCTCCAGGGACTAGAGAGGAGGAATGTATTCCTGTTGGTTCTGTTGTACCTGTGAGCAGCTTTCGATGCCATTGGCCATGTTATCCTTCTGGGCCACATTGCATGGATAGGACTTACAGGCACTGTTCCTTCCTGATGGGGAGAGCCCAAAATTTTTGTTGGGAGATTGCTATTTGACTTTTTGACTAGTGGCTGTGGAGGCCCTTAAGACTCTGTTCTGTCCCACATACTATTCTACATATAGATACATTGTATTGAAGAAATTATCCAGAGATTTGGGGTTTGGTGCCACCAGCATACTGATAATACCCAACTTTATTTCTCCTTTCCACTTAACTTCAAGCAAGTTGTTTCCTTTCTAAGCCATTTCTGTCATCAACAATGAATTGGATGCAGGTAAGCAAATTAAAGCCTGATCCAGACCAGGTACTCCTCGTCAGTTGAAAGCCAGATCAGGGAATAGGTATTTAGATGGACAGGGTGACACTGGGTAACACAAGAGGCATGTGGCTGATTTACAAGTTTCACGTATGACATCAGGGAACCATACTGAAAACACAGGAAAATGGTACTGTAAATAGGATTCCAAATTGTCTTTTATGAGTAGACTTCAGTTGAATAAAATTGCTTTTCTGGGGTTTCACTGAAATTACAGCTTCCCCCAATGGTTTGTTTTGCTCCCCTAAACTGCTGTGTTTTCTATGAAAAAAGCAGCTGAATCATGAGAACTTTAGTGTGACAATTTCCCCCCTCCCAGTATAAAGGTTTCATCTAGGAAATAAAATACGTTATTTCAATGTACTGTACTAGTTTTCATAGCTATGCTAAGGTTTGGAACATTTCTGCAGATTAAGATTTAATAGAATTTCCTCAGTAATTAATGACAATGTTTTTATCAACTTAGCCTTTGCTCCCTCCCATTCCACTTCACATAAAAAATATAGAATATTGGTGGAAAAGATTATGAGACTATTGGTCAATGGAAAAACTGTCAGACAACATTACAAGAGTCAAATAAGACAAATTTATTGAAGTTTGGTTTTCATTTATTGAATACACTAATACAAGATCACAGTCTTTGAGGCTGTCTCTACAATGTACAGGATTCTGGAGGGATATACTGTTTCTAGATATGGATGTTTCTACCAATGAAATCACTACCTCCTCTCCAAAAAACCCCCGAAATCCAACCAAAAAATGATCTTGGCAATATATGAAATAAAAAAAATGAAGGCACAAAAGACATCAGACATATTTTGGCATCTGATAGACTAATAATTCAAAATTATCAATAATGTATTAACAGGAAGAGGTTATACATTAGACTGACTTTTTAGTCATTTTATTAAAATATGTTAAGTGTACAAATTCAAGTAATTGCTTACTTGAAGCAATTGAATTACTTACATCTCTTGAAATGTAAAGAGGCACTCAGAATTAAACAAAGTTTGTAGGTGGAGTGATACTTGTTGAAGTAACACAAGGAATAAAATCTTATGAAATATCTTCATAATTTAGGAAGGATAATGTATCATTATCAGCAGCACCACCATGTTTTCTGCTCTTTTTAGTACTTGTAAGTGTTACTAGCAGATCTGGCACAAGAAGATGTGTTAAGTGTCCTTGACCAATCCAGATGCCAGACCGTAGATCTAATGACCTCTTACTATTGTCCATACTGTCTATAGCTAGTGGAATTGGCAATCCAGCAGTTTGAAGACTGCACATCATACCACTTGCCTAGGAATCACTTTCCTACATTTTACAGAGAAGATAGTCTGTAGCACAGACAGCAAAGAGTCTTGTGGCAATCTAAAACACTAGCTCATTTGTTATGACAGAATAATCTTTCATGGGCTAGTTTCCACTTCAGCAGATACATGAAGCATTAGCTTAGCTTATAGGAATACACACACATGCATGAATGGTTGGGGTGAGGATCATAAACAATGAGATCAGAGGGAAATGAAATATGCCAATATAGACATTAGCAATTACATAAAGCTCTAAGATAACCATTCATAAATTTGTCAGTAGTTCATAGTAACATAGTAACTATACATTTATTTTCAGATTCACACAGTGATGAGGAAAAACATGAATCAAAGAGTTCAAAAAGACTAGAATGGCCATAAAGTCCAACCCCCTGCCATGCAGGAACACACACTCAAAGCACCCTCAGCAAATGGCCATCAGGCCTCTATTTAAAAACTTCCCAAGAAGGTAACTCTACTGCACTCTGAAGCAGTTTATTCCACTGTCAAATGGCTCTTACTGTCAGGAACTTCTTCTTAACGTTTAGATGAAATCTCTTTTCCTGTAGTTTGAATCCATTGCTCCATGTCCTTGTCTCTGGAGCAACAGAAAACAAGCTTTCTCCATCTTCAACATGACATCCCTTCAAGTTTTCAAGCACGGCTATCATGTCCCCTCTTAACCTTCTTTTCATCAGGCTGAACAGATGTAGCTCCCTAAACTGCTTCTCATAGGACATGGTTTCCAAACCCTTCACCATTTTGGTCACCCTCCTCTGGACACATTCCAGCTTGTCAATGTCCTTCTTGAATCATCGTGCCCAGAACTAGAAACAGTATTCCAGGTGAGATCTAACAAAAGTAGAGTAGAGTAATATTATTACTTCCCTTGACACTACACTACACTACACTACTCAACACTATACTTCTGCTGATGCAGCCTAGAATTGCATTGGCTTTTTTCACTGCCACATCACAGTGCTGACTCATGTTTAGCTTGTGGTCCACTAAGTCCCCAGATCCCTTTCACACATACTGTTTCAAGCCAGGTGTCCCCCATCCTATATCTGGGCATTTCATTCTTTCTTCCTAAGTGTAGTACCCTACATTTCTCCTTGTTAAAGTTCATTTTGTTAGATTTGGCCCAGCTCTCTAATCTGTCAAGGTCATTTTGAATTCTAATCCTGTCCTCTGGAGATCCTGGCTAGTCAATAGCTTGTCTTTATTTCTTAGTGAACATAGGTGCTTGTTTTGGGTTAAGTGAGGTTATCTCATTTATCTTCACAACAACACTAGGAAGGTTAGCCTTGGTTGGCAATTGTTTGCCCAGAACTATGAAGGAAGCTGAGCACAAATTTAAAACAAGATTTCACACATCTGAACATGTGATTTATCCATTGCAGCATATATATTTTTTCATAGAAAGAATACTATAGAATATTCAGAGGTTTCAGAGTTTTTCAGAGGTTAGATTCAGAAGAAGATAAAGTTTGAAAAGAAAATTGTTTGTGTTGCACACCTAGAGCAGAAGAGAAAGATCCAGGAACAAAATTGTACTGGCAGTAGTATTGTTAGTGCAGACGTATTGAGAAAATGAGCTGAAAACCTATCACACTATCTTTCTTCTGAATTCTAGCATGGTACAATCAACTGCATATCGGTCCATATGCTTGCTTATTGTCTTGTTGTGCAATAGGGAATACACAGCGGCTGTCTCAACAATCCCAGTGAATCAAATGACCATTGAAGACACTGACAAATAGATATACACTATCTATCAATATACAACTGCATGTGAAATGGTTCCACTTGAGTAACCCCACTTATGCAACTGTGAACTGAATGTCTATTGTGTAATGGCCAGAAAAATACAATCACATGTGTAAGAGAGCTTACATGTGGGTATGACACCAATAGGATTCCAGTCTGTTTTGCTTAGACTGAATTCAAAAAACAAAAGCCGGTAATGGACTGCCTGATTAATTGGTTTGGACATCATAAGGTACTCCTAAAAGCATTGTGGCAATGTTAAGAAGAAAGCTTAGATAGTTTTTCTTAAGCGTGTGAAGTTCAGGCGACTGCTGTGTGCTGTCAACAAGTGTAGTAGTAGCCAATTATTCTTTAGGTGCTACAGGTAAAATAACATAATCTGTCATGAATTTGCTGCTAGAGAAAATCATAATTTTAATGAATTATATGCTGCCAATAGAACTGAGCATGTATTATTTTTGGAGTGCTTCATTTGCATTCCTTGGCCATATGCTGTCCCCCCCTCCAATCCTGATCTAAGAAAATCCAGGGTTCCCACTGAAAGGCATGCTAGTGTGACATGTTCATTCCATGAAATACCCTTCCTTCAAGTAACGGAGGTTCCCAGAAGCATACAAAGGAAATTGTCTTGGCTGGTGACTTCACCCAGGGATGATCGTCAGGGTCCAGTGTTGTCCTTGGACCTGGTTCATAGAGCATTAGAATATATAGGAATGCTACCAGAAACACTCTATGCAATGTTGGTGGGTAGGTACCTCCCTCCTGGTGTAGGACCTGTTTGGTGATGAATGAGGCGAGTGACAGAGATGCTGAATGTATTTAAGAATAGTGGAGTTTTGGGTTTGTTGTGATCTAATGTATGCTGTAAGTTTCAGTGGGTATGGTTATTTTGGAATGTTTTGGCACTCCTGTTTGTTGTGACAAATTGTTGGTCTCATAAATTAACAAGGCTTCAAATAATGGATGTAGAATGTTGCTGGGGTGGGATCCAATCCCTGATAAAAAATGCAGTTGCAGCATATTGGCAGCTAGACTGCTTGTTATTCATTGTAAGGTGCCTAGCTATGGGAGTGTTATATGTTTGACAGCATTGAATAGATTCCAGGCAGCCATACAAACTACCTCCAGTGGAGTGGAAAGAACCATAAAATTGTTTTAGCAACAGCTAATTCTGTTGCTCCTTTTAGGCTTTTTTAACTGTTTGGTTGCCAGTAGTGAGATTTCTTGCTTAATACAGTAAATATTATTAAATTGAGCTACATATTTGATGTGTCAGAGATAAACAACCAGACAAATGAAGTGAAACTGATTATGAAGCCTGGTCTTTTGTTCTTATACCCTTACAGCCTGCAGAACTGACAATCAGAAGGAAAGAATTAATAACTTTGTTAGTGATGTCCCCTTTATACTGTGCTTCTGGCACAGTATAATTTGGGGCCATTGTTGTGAATTTTAGGAGTATGCATTTGTTTTAGAAACACATGGAAAATGGACTTGGAAAGCCCTATTTGTTTCATTCATTTTACCTGATGAAAGGCTAGCTTGTTTTCTCCTATGGAAGTGTCAAATTGCCTCCAGTGGAACACACTGCTTACTAAGGCGTATGCAAGGTCTGATAATCTCTCATCTGAAGGAAACTAAGCTTCTAAGCCCTGGGATTTTTCAGTATTTGGGAAGTGAGAGTCTTGTAATGCTGTGGTGATCTGGATTTCATGATAGTTCATAGAACTGGATATAGCTGAAGAACACTGTGGTCAGCCCCATTATATGTGTATCTTGTCTTCTTATAGCAGATATTTCATTTTTGAGTTATTCTTCTTTATTTCTACATTGTCATGTGTAAGTTTAGATAAAGGCCTTCATTGTTGTTGCATTATAATCTCTATCATCCCTCACTATTTCCTGTGCTGGATGGCACTCATGGAAGTTGCAGTCCAAACTTGTCTGGAAGATCAGAAGTTCTGCACCCTGATTTTAAGTATTACAAATAGTGGTTCTTCTAAAATGTCTCTTGTTATTTTGTGCCTTCAAGTCATTTCTGACTTATGGCAACCCTAAGGTGAACCTATCATGGGGCTTTCTTGGCAAGGTTTATTCAGAAGGGGTTTGTCTTTGCCTTCCTCTGAAGCTGAGAGAGTGTGACTTGTCCAAGATCACCTAGCAGGTTTCCATGAATGAGTGGGGATTTGAACGCTGTTCTCAGAACAGTAGCCCAAAATTTGAACCACTACACCATGCTTGCTCTTAAAAAATCTGCCAGTCTTGATGAAGATTTCTTTACACAAAATGTATTTTTCCCATTCAGTCTTCTTTTTCTTGTTATCACTTGCTTATTTTTTTCCATCTGACTTCTACCACATGCCTCTTCAGCCTTTCACCATAATAGAGTGGCCCCCTCCACTTTTGCGAGAGTTTGGGTACAGAACCTTCATGGAAGTGAAAGAACCACAAATAACTTTCCCTGTGTTCCCCCTCCCATCCCCATGTGTTTTGTACACCACACCTTCCTTCTCCGTGCTGAAGCAAAGGGCAAGGGAATGGGAGGGGGGAAATGCACATGGAGAAAGAAGGTGCATGCATGTCTCCACCCTCCCATCCCATCCCAACCAACTTGATTTGGAAAAAAAAATAGGACTGACATTTGAATGTGTCCTTCACATAAAAAAAAACTTCAGGGCAACTGAGAGTGGGTGGTCTCTAGAGAAGAAACTCCCTGGGATGTAAGGAGGTCTTATTTGGGGGGATCCATCATTTAATCATCAGTACAGAATGTTATTTCTTCATTTATCATTGCCATCTTCCAGTATAATGCTTTTATGCATAATTTACAGGAAGTGCTTAATACAACGGCAAGAATTACTTTTTGCCTTGAATAAGAGTTTCCTGATAATGGCAATGCACAACATAAGGAATTTGAAAGCTGGATTTGGAGTGATGGGACATTTAGACCTCATATCTCTATTCATCTGGATGACTAGAATGCTTTTCAAAGTTTTGTACAAATAAGGAACCAACTTCATCCTCATGTGTGGACTGGGAGGGTACGGAAAATCTAGTGTTACCCTGATTTCTGGGTCCCGGGAGGGACACCTCAATGTGCTCACAATAGGGAATGGGAATTAGCAGAGCACAAGCTAAGCAATGCAAGAGGCAGGGCAACCTAGCGAGATCTTGAACCCAATGTCTATGGGGTCAGGCCGAGTCAATGAGCAAATAGAATAGTAATTGTTTTCCTTTATTTTGAAAACACAGTCACAACGCATGTATGCAAACGCACTCACACAGACCTAGTGAAACAAAAGTAGGAGTTGGATAGAGGGTTTTAAGAGGGATTTTTGCATGGGAAATACTACACCTGTCCTGCAGCCTGGGTATTCTGAAGAAAAGTCCGTAGAAGTGGAGATTCTCAGCACGTAGAGCTGAGAGGAAGGCTCGTCGAACAAAGCAACGGCAAGGTGGGATGGAAGCCAGGAGCAATCCAAAGAAGCGCTCAAAATCAGGTGGACTTATAGGGGAAAATGTGCCCCTATGCTAGTCCGTTCCCAAGGATAACAATGGGTTTCTGGCTGGAGACAAAGCCTCCAAAAGGTCAGTATTTTACATGATTGAATTATGACGGCATTGTCAATAGAGTAGACCGTATGCAAACACGGAGTGCTTGACAGTTGAGTATTCGGCTTGTCAAGCTGCCTGCTCAGGGCAGGGGATCTTTTGTAAGCTGGGTGCATACATAATGTGATCTTAAAAGGGTACTTGCCTGGAGGTCTTCTGAAGCTGCAGTCTGGCAATTACTGGCCTGCCTGGATTTGTTTTGAATAGTTCAGCTATTTTCGGCCATGCCCACGTGCGTGCTTGTCCGGGGGCCTCGCAAGCACATGTAGCAGAATGGATAGTGAAGGCCAAATCCTTGATATCAAATGATATCTAATATATCACAAGTCCAGACTAGAAACTACGGTAAGACTTGCCTCAAGTTGTGTGGATAATGTCAACTGAAGGATGAGTTTTCTTCTTGTTTCAAATCTTTCCAGCTGTGAACTATGATTGGGAATGTCAATAGAAACACTCTGTGAATAGACAACAAGGTGCATTTGTTCAAACATGCTTTACAGTTTACTCAGAAAATTTTTAAAAATTTGGATCAGCAAAGAAGCCATCCAAAATCCCTAGACAATTTTATAATAGACCTATTTTTTTGAAATACTTGTACTTTTCTATACTTTTAATACATTTTGGGTTTGACCTATCTGGAAAGTTCTCTGTGGAAAGTATTTTTTTTTGGAAAATATGTACAATCCAAGCTATGACTATTCCCATATTCTGTTCAGGCTTTATGTAGAGCTGAAGTGCTACTATATAATTGTATGTAGTTTAATTCCATGTGCATGAATGAGGAACAATATATGAAAAAGGTCACTAGGAGCTGGCAGAACTTATTTTTTCCCCTCTGTCATAGGGAATTGTGCAAAAAAAAAAAAAAAAAAAACCCCTTTTCTTCCTCTACCTGATTTGGATCCTTTTCTTTATACCTGGGCAGACTTTTGAAGTTCTAATTGAAGTAGTTGAAGGATTTTAATGCATCTGAAGATAAATTGAAACAAACTTTTAAGTATGGCTTAATATTTACTAATTAGTCATGTGCCCATTGTTCATAGGTTAGGACATCGCATAGCCGCTGCAGTCAAGGGCGAGCATGAGCAATGAGCTTCTGACATCTGCGTTGGTGAAACAGTCCAAAGAATGTCATGACTAGCTTTGCAGACTGAATAGGGTAGCCTCTTTTGCACAGAGCTTGGGATATTTGCTTTTTTAAAAAGTAATTTGTTATAATACTTGCTTATGGGGAAAGGAGTACATCTTAATGTTATTATGGGTGCTGTTTTTCTAAAAAAATATATATAATGATGTTCCTTATCATGTTACTATTTTAGGACTGGGAGGGGTATTGCAAGTTACCTTATACAAAGTAGCTGAGTGAAAGAGACTCTTAAGTTTTTGCTTATTAAAAAGAGCTGACAAAGACAAGCCAGAAAGACTGTTGAGCTGCTGATGTCTTGACTCCACACTTTCTTGAATGAATTGGAATGTGAGTGGCTCAATAAAACATAGGCCCTTTCCACATGTGTGTGTGTGGGGGGGAACGGGCGAAAACGCCCGAAA
Organism: Ctenosaura bakeri; assembly: GCA_948474755.1. Taxonomy (NCBI): domain Eukaryota; kingdom Metazoa; phylum Chordata; class Lepidosauria; order Squamata; family Iguanidae; genus Ctenosaura; species Ctenosaura bakeri. The sequence goes on along the minus strand of CAOLHI010001843.1, from coordinate 308,571 downwards.
ACAGAGCTAACCAGCAGCCGGGCGAGTCCGTCACCATGCGGAGGAGCGCGCACTCGCTGCTTCACATTCCTCTGGTGTCCCAAATGGCAGCTTCTGGTTGGTGGAGGCTCTCCACCAACCGGAAAAGCTCGCTAGCCAAAAGCCCACCCCTGGCAGGTCCACAGGCACGCACTTGCATGCGCCTGCAAATCCACATCAGAGCCGGGTGACAGAGCAGCATGGGGCTGCGCGCTCCATGCTTTTTAAAAACCTTGAAAAAGAGGTTTTTAAAAACACGCAGCGCGGCTAGTTCCGGCCGCTCTTGAGTGGATTCTGGTGTGGAACTACAAAAAGCAGTCCACGCCAGTCCACTCTAGGGTGCAGAAGACCTCCGCGAGAGGTCGCTCTGCACCATTACAGAAGCCCGGTAGATAGGAATCAAAGCAAAGAGAAGTCGGTTGTTTAATGAGAGCTTGCATGGAAAAAGGCTTGGCAGTCAGACTCTACACCCTCCAGCGTTTCACAGTTGAAAACCAGAACACCTGTGGCCAAAAGTACTGGAGTATGGTCAAGATGGCAAAAGTTAAGAATGAAGAAAAGCACACATAAGCTAGGAAAGGCTACAATAACTTGCTTTTGCTTGAGCCTCCTGGAAAGGGCAAGATTGCATCCCTTCCTCTCCTCTCTGTTCTCCTGAGTTGTGTGCAAACTTTTACTTTAACACTTTTAAACTTTTACACTTTGAACTCATTTTGCAGCAACATGAGGAGAAAGGGAGAGGGGAAGTAGAAAGCAGAAAGAGAAGCTGGGACATTTTGAAAGCAGCTAAACAAGTGGGATGGCAGAGGATTAACTGGGACTATTCCTTCCAAATCCAGACAGTTGGAAGGTATGAGATTTGGTCAAGGTGGCCATTATATCTCCTGAGACTTGGGAGCAGGGCCAAAATAGAACCCAAGGCTTTACCTCAACAAAGCAAGTCAGCTATACCTTGGCACTATAAAGACAGACAGGCTTTATCTAGTATACAATGTATAGAAGGTTGCTTCAGTCAACAGAGCATTATACACATGCTTAGGTGTGTGGTTGGGAAATCATAATCATTAGGTTCAAGGGAATTGTAAGGCAGAAAGTACAGAAAGTGATTCTTACCTTACAGCAGTGGATTTTAAAAGTCGGTCCCTGGTTTTTGGTTGACACAGTTACAAAACTGCCTTCTCCACCGCATTTGGAAGGGGGTGACATTAAATAGATGACCAGATGTTACTTTTCCAACCCATTGTGAAAAACAGATGAGGAGCAGGAAGAGGAGATAATTGACTTTATTTATATGCTGTAAACTATCAACAGCATTAATTTAAGAATATAAAACCCATTATATAGCAAAAACAAAAAAACCAATAAAAAGCAATTTAAATGTAATTTCTGTTACAAACACTTTAGCATGTTCTACATTTCTTCTCTGCTTCTATTGCAGCTGCAGTATGCAGAGCTATTTCAAGTGATCTTTTACATGTGGGGCCAAGGTAGGAAAATCCAGGCCACTCAACAGCTCACCGTGAACACCTTGCCCAACACTTTGCAGATAAAATCACTTGAATCTACTCTAACTTGAATCCTGTAATTAATAAAGGTCCAGTGGGTGTAACTTTGGTCCCTGCTTGTTCAGTGATAAGGGATACCTTTCAATTTGTGCTACTCCCTTCTCATGAGGAAGGTGGGATATAAATTCAATAAGAGAAATAAAGCACTACATACATATATCCTTCCCTTCTTGGCTCATTGAAAAAGCCAGAGGGAAAGTGGCCAAGTGGGTAGAGGGAGTAGCCTTACTAAAACAAGGCAAAGTTCCAGCATGTCTAAAAGAGGCAGTTGTAAAACCACTGCTTAAAAATCCCTCCCTGGATACCACTATATTGGATAATTACTAGCTAGTTTTCAAAATTCTACCTTTTGGGCACAGAACTGGACCGAGCAGTGGCCTCTCAAATCCAGGGGGTTCTGGAACATATAGGTTATCTAGATCCAGTTCAATCTGGTTTGAGGTCAGGATATAGGACAGAACAAGGTAAGCATTACTAACCTTGGCTTTAAGCCTATTCCAGGAACTGGACAGGGGGAGTCCTGTTAAAGAAGAAAAGCTGACGAACATATCTGCTTTGTTAACTGAGGTACCTGTACTTGGAAGTAGAAGTTAGAGGTATGGGACCATGGTGTAATTGTTTGAATGTTTAACTAGGCTTCTGGAAGACCAGGAGCTCTTTCACATTATACAATTATAGTGCTATAATTCCATTTTAAGTGCCACAGCAACATCCTCTGTAATCCTGAGATTTTCAGATTAGGGAATGGTACTTACAATTCTCAGCTAGAAAGCTTGAATGTCCCCAGAAACAACAAATCCCAGGACTTCTTAGGATGCAGCCATGACAGTTAAAGTGGAACCAGCTATGAAAACCCACTGGATGACCTTGGGCAAGTCATAGTTTCTCAGGCTTCAAAGAATGCAATAACAAACTTCCTCTGAATAAATCTTACCAAGAAAAGCCATATAATAGGTTTGCCAGAAGTATGACTTTACTTGAAGGCACGTAGAACCAACTACTAGTAGTTCAGAAAAATTTAAAAGCTGTGCTGGTATTCTGCCCATATAGCCAAGAGTTAAAAGTGTGGCTGGGGTAAAAACATGCTTAAAAGAACTTATATTCCACCCCCATTTGGAAATTAGAAATTATAGTTTGGTTGTTACCCTGTATTGTGGGGGTCTCGGGAGGGGCGCCCAAATAACCAATCAAAAACACAAGATGAGGAAATCAACTCGAGCACTCTCTTAAGCTAAACGAGAGGCAGGGTAACTTAGCTGGGATCTTGCAACCCTGTGTCTACAGCATCAGGTCAGAAGAGCAGCCAGACAAGTTTAAAAGTAACAAAGATGATAGCTTTATTAAAGGACAAACAACGAATAAGACACCACATGCACACGATTAACTAGAATAGAAATGGGACTTTTCGGGGGGAAATGGGTGATATGACACCTTATCTCGTAGTCCTGGAGAGAAGTGGAGGTTGCAGGGAAGAAAGCTCAGCGTGGTTCACTGAGGGGGCAACTCGCTGGACAAACCAACAGCAAAGCAGGATAGCAGTCCGGAGTGTTCCGAGGAGTGCTCGGAATCGGGGAGTTTTTATAGGGTGGATTGTGCCTACAGGCCATGCCATGCTCGGTGAGAACAAAGGAAATTTGGAGTGGGACAAAAACGTTGGAAAAGGTCAGGTTTTACATGATGAGCTTAGCGCTGGATGACAATAGTATAGCCAGTATACAAATGGCTCAGCATAAAGAAAGTGTCGGCTCTCGGCTGATGGTCTTTGTAAAGTGTAAAGTCGCGCTTAAGCAAGGTGTGTCTGCAAGAAAATGGTCCCTGAAGCAACAGAGAGGCATTAATCTGCCTGCCTAAATGGGGATTGGAATGTTCAACCATTAACGGCCGCGCCTGTTCACCAGGCATGTCAGAACCGTGGTAACATGGGCCCTTTTCGCACCGTACCTTGCTGCGGCAGTGGGGAGCAGCGTTCGCACGAGCAACTGCTCGCTTCAGCAGCTCATGACAGCCCTTCTTCCTCCCGCATCGGCCGAAAATCAAAAAATGCGTGCACGCCCTGCTTTAGCCTCATGAGCATTGCGCGAGTGGGAGTGCATAGTACGGAGCAACACTCCCATTCACGCGATGCTCAAGGGGTGCTTGTGCAAAAAAAAAATGTGAAAAGGGCCATGGTGTCAGATACAGTTTTGCACAGATAAATGGCAGAAGAGAGAATCAGGGTTAAATAGTGTTCCTTCCTCTCATTCTGTGCTTCCAACTGTGGCCTCAAAGGCTGCTTTTTATATACAGAAGCATCAAGAGACTAAATCACACATCTCCCAAGTCAGTTCTGTTTTGGTCCTAAAGTGCAGTTATTTTCGAAAACAAGGATGTGAATCTTTCATTCATCCAACATGACATTTCATGTACTAAAAACACTTCTGTCTTGGTACGATAAGGGTCTTTAGCTTAGAAGCCCACAAAGACCTGAAGATATACAATCTATATAGAGGGAGAGAAAACCTGTTGTGTTTGTCCCTTGTTGCTTCTGAAATCTGAGCAGTCCACTTATTCATTTGGGCCTGAGAAAGCCATTGTTTCTTAGGACAAGATGTTATGGGACTTTTGATTCATTTACAACATTGGGAAGTTTATTGCTCACACAGGATTTCAACAGCCTGCTCTATTCTTCTAAAGGGATTTTTTTTTCAAACCAAGTTTCAAGATTTATTTCTAAGCCTCTCTACATGTTTTTTTCCAAAAGTATGAGGTAGGTCCTATTGGGGAAAAGCAGAAGAGACAGTAACAATTGCCAACAAATACATGAGATTTGCCCAGTGACAATACCTCTAAATATGTTGGCAAACTTCACCATATTGTCCTTGCTTGGTCAGCCCAAAATAGAGCTCTTGTTATTTTCCTTCTTTGGCAGAGCCAGGGTGCAGTTTGATGTTTATGAGCACCTCTGTGGGTTTTGTGTTTAAAACACGGAGGCATACTATAAGAAAGTTTAGGAATCTTTCCCTGGTCAATTAAACACTGTCTGTTACATAGCTTCATGCTTTGTTGATTGATTTACAGTACTTAAATACTGTCATCCAACAGGAATCCTTTTAGAACAGTTTATATAAAATAAAAATAATAACTGGAAGCAAAAGAAATTACTAAGCTGGCTTGGTCTCACACATGGAAGAAATCCCATAATTTAGGAATTATGGCAGAAAACCGCTAGTCTTAACCCATTTCTGTACTAGCCTGTCATAGCATGTTAATTCCATTTTCAACATCCTCTGGAATCCTGGGTTTGCAGTTTCGGGAGGGGCCAGGTGGCCCCTCCCGAAACTGCAAACCCCAGGATTCCAGAGGATGTTGAAAGTGGAATCATTGCGCTATAATAGGCTAGTGTGGAAATGGCTTTAGTTAAGGCAGTCATTACTCTTGAAAGTGATTGTATCTGGAGTGGGACTTTTTGGCTTACTAGAAATGTATACCCTCCAAAAGTTCACAAATGAAAACAGAGACACATGGTCAAGCAACATCAGCATGTGGTCAGAATGCTGTGCACAGGCAACAATAGGTCATGTTCAAGAGTGTGGTCAAATGCAAAAGTGATTAATGAGGAAGAACACACAAAACTCCTGGTTTAAACAGAGAGAGCTTTGAATTTATGTACTGAATTTAGGAGAACCTGAAAAAAAAATCAAAAACTACATTATTTGTATGTGTCTTTGAGTGTGCACACACAGGACAATTATCAATAAATATAATATTTTATGATGCATTATTGTCAAATCAAAATGCCTTTATCAGACCCTACTCCAAATTACACCTTTCTCTCAGATCCATGGTCACTGGGTCTATGGTTCTGTGCTCACCTCCCACCCTCACCTCTCTGCCCAATGCACATTCTAAATGAGGTCAACACCTAGGGCCATTCCGCCCTACACTGTTTTAGTGCTATTATTCCACTATCAATATCCTGTGGAATTCTGGAGTTTGTAGTTTACTGAGGTCAAAGAGCTCTCTGGCTGATAATTCTAAATGCCATCCCTCGTAAACTGCAAACCCCAGGATTTCATAGGATGTTGAAAGTGAAATAATAGCACTATAACAGTGTAGTGGGGAAAGGCCCCTAGTCTCCCTGAAAACACTCATGTTATCATCTTGAGCCAACTATAGCTTCTCAGTTTAACCCACGTTATAGAGTTGTTGGAGAATACAAATAGAATGGGGGTGAAGGGGGGGTGTACCAAAAAACAATGTACAATACTTTTAGCTACAGGAGGTAAATGGAATGAAATTGATTGAGAAAGATACATCTGGAAACAACATGACTGTCATAAAGAGATATTACCATTCAAATGCCTTTTTAGAATGTCTCACTTTGGCTACAATCCTTACCTAGCAGTAAGTCCCACTGAAGTCACTTAATTCTGAATAGATCTGTATATGATTGCACTATTACTGTGGGTGGAAATATTTGTCTATAGAAGACAACATTTTCAAAGAAAGTGGCCAATAAATCTCTCTCAGTTCATTCATATATATATATATATATATATATATATATATATAATTTTATTAAGTTTTACAAATAAAAAAAATCATCTTAAATTGTAGTTTTACATGTAATGTTTTTGTTCTTCCACTCTGATCTAGTTTTCATTTTCTGAATTTCTATTCACATATAAAAATTATGCATCACAATTCTATGTTCATCTTAAATGCTTGATCTTGCGTTTCTCTTGTCCACTCCTGTTATGTTACAGTTATCCCTCTTTAATTTCAACCACAGTTCAGACATTCTCACTTGGCAGTTCCCAGCAGTTACCCATTACAATTTGCCATTCTGCTTTTATCTGATCATCCAATTTCCCCTTTAATCTCTGAGAGACGATATCTGCGTTTCTATTCTCAATAAACGTCCCCCACCATTGTTCAATTGTGGGTATTTGCTGAGACTTCCACATTTTGGCATATTTTGTTCAGGGTGTTGTTATCATATACAGTATTAATCTCCAATGTCTCTTAATACTAGTATTCTCAAGAACATTTGTCACGTTTAACAAATAAAATTCAGGGTTTTTTTTTCAAATTGAACCTTCAGTACTTCACACATCTTTTTATGTATTTCTCTCCAATATTTCTTTGCCTTGGGACAGGACCACCACATATGAAATATTGTTCCCACCTTTTTCTGACATTTCCAACACATTCCTGTATCTGTATTGTAAATCTTTTTTAACTTATCTGGTGTCATATACCATCTATGAAACAATTTGAAATAGTTCTCTTTAAGATTCTGAGCCATTGTAAATTTTTGTGTCCTTCTCCAGCTCTGTTCCCATTCATCTAATTGAATTGAATGTCCAATATTCTGCGCCCACAAAATCATTGCAGATTTCATAGTCTCCTCCTGTCTCTCCTATATTAAAGTTTCTTGATATATATGGGCTAACAAATGAGGTGGATTGTCAAAGATCCATTTAATCACTCCTGTCTTTTCTTTGGATTCTATTCCATAAGTTTTCAAATCCATTTGGAATCTCTCATTTAACTGCCTGTACAGAAACCAACTTAATGGCAATCCTTACTTAATCCAATTTTTCTCTTGATTTAATCTTATAAACATTTTTCATTGATTTCTCTAACATGTCTTCATATCTCAGCCATTTCTCTGATTTCTTCCATCTTCCAAAGAAAGCTTCTTGAGGGGATACCCACATGGGTAGCTGCCTTATGTTTTTACTCTTATATTTGTTCCATATCTTCAAAAGCGATTTTCTGATATAGTGATGGGAAAAATCTTTGTCAATTTTTGCTTTATCATAGAACATATAGGCATGCCATCCCATCCTCAAGTCCGCTCACTCCAGTGCAAGCATTCTTGTATCTTGTAAGTCAATCCAGTCTTTTAGCCATGTGAATGCCACAGTTTTGTAATATAATTGAAAGTCTGGCACACCCATTCCTCCTCGAAGTATTTGGTCCGTCATGATGTTCCATTTAATTCTTGGTTTTTTCCCTTGCCATATAAATTTGGTCAGGTCTTTCTTCCACTGTATGAAAGGTTTACTGTTTGTTACTATGGGGAGATTTTGAAACAAAAAATTCATCTTTGGAAGTACATTCATTTTAATAGTCGCTATTCTCCCTATCATAGACAATTTCATGGAAGTCAATCTTTCCAAGTCTTTAGTTATCTCTTTCCATTTTTTCTTATAGTTATTTTGAAACAGCTCATTATTCATTTTTGCTATCCAGACACCTAGATATTTTGCTTTTTGTACTTTATTAAATCCAGTTGCAATTGCTAGTTCCTTCTCCTCCTTATCTGTCATGTTTTTCATTAGCAAAGCTGTTTTTTCTTTATTTACCTTGAATCCTGAAAATTCTCCATATTCTTGTATTATTCCAATAAGATTTTGCATGCTTCTCTTAGGATCTTCAAAAAACAATACCAAATCGTCAGCAAAGACTTTAAGTTGGTATTGATATTTCTTGATTTGGATTCCTCTTATAGCATTGTCTTCTCTTATATTGTTATTTAATATCTCCATTGTCACTATGAATAACAGAGGGGACAGAGGACATCCCTGTCTTGTTCCTCTATTCAATTCAATCTGCTTAATTCTGTCTCTGTTAATAATCAATCGAACTCTTTGTTGGTTATATATTGCTTCAATCCGTAAAAGAAATCTATCTCCAGCTTGCATTTACTTCAAATAAATCTCTCCCAGTTCTGAACATTCAGAAGTTAATGTTTTCCTTCCTATAACACTGTATAGCCATGCGGTGCTTGAACACACACACACACACACACACACACGATTAATAAATGAAGAAAAAGAGGGTAGAGAGAACAAACCCAATAACATTAAGCTTTAGAATATTAAGTTTATGCAAATCTCAGAAGCAAACAAATCCACTGGCAAAACAGCAGGAAAGGTGGGGGGAAGTATTTTCAAATCAAATACATTCCTTCAATACAGTTCCTGTTAGAGAAATTAAAGATGGGAGGATTTAAAATCCACTAAAGGGGCAAATTGACTGCAAGAGAGTGAATGAGAGAGCCTGAAGCACAGTTCGAGGAGTACAGTGATTCAGTTGGAGATTCCCTCAAGAGAAATCTTTCCTACTTGTCAGGGCTCTCCATATCTTTTCTGTGCGATATGTTTATTCTTTTTCTTATCTAAAGAAGAGTCACACAATCTCTTGAAGAAGGACATTGCAAACTGGATTTCAAAGTAGGAATGGTTCCAAAGTTTCTCCATTTGGAAGGGGCAAGAGACCACCACTCCCCTTGTCACCTCCCCTCTGTTTGGATGCCTCCTTCTACTGAATTACTGTAAAGTACTTAATTGTAGCAGCGTTGAAGTTGGAGACTGTAGCAATCAGAAGTTGGAAAGGGCAGGAGAAGGGTGAATCTTGGGGCTTTTTCGCCCTTTGGGGGAAAACGGGGCATTCTGATACTTACTGGGCTGGTGCACTCCCTCCGCTGATCCAGGCTGATCTGGAGCAGTGCGTGCCCACACTGCACACTTCTCCGGGGACAAAAATGGCACTTTCCAGTTGGTGGAGGCTCTCCACCAACTGGAGAAGCTCGCCAGCCTAAAGCCTGCCCCCAGAAGATTTGCAGCCTCGTGCTGGTGCAAGCCTGCAAATCTACACATTAGCGCAGCGACGGACTGGGGTGTGCTGTGCTATTGAAAGACCTCTTTTAAGGTCTTTTTGAAAAATCCAGATTGATTGAAAAGTGCAAGATTTTGTTCCTGGTTTTTCTTTTTTTGTGGGGGGGGGGGTTAAATTCAGCCCCTTGCCTTGTGTCATCTGGAATGTCATTTCCCCTTATTAGAAAGATGAGAGACAGGGGATCTGCACTACACTGTTATAGTGCTGTTATTCCACTTTCAACATCCTATGGAATCCTGGGGTTTGCAGTTTAGGGAGGGACCTTTAGAATTCTCAGCCAGAGAGCTCTGTGGCCTCAGGAAACTACAAACCTCAGAATTCCACAAGATGTTGAAAGTGGAATAATAGCACTGTAACAGTGTAGTGCAGAAAGGCCCATAATGAAAGAGTGATAATGACATCATTTTGCACTGAGGCACAAAAATGGGGAGGGAGACAGAGTGAGAGAGGTTATAAATCACTGCTTCAGCCCACTTCCACTATCTTTCTATATTTCTTATCCCTCTCACCCACCCTGCATGTTAGTGCAGACTTTAGCTGATCGCTTTTTTGAGGCTAGGTGGGAATTTTGCTTCTCCCTTGGCTTTTACAAGGAGGAAGGTCTTTTGCCTACCTTATATTGATTCATTACAGAAAAATTGGCTTTGGGTGGTGCTAGAAGGAGAAGGAGGAGCAGGAAGTGGTGATGGTGGTGATATTGGCTTGAATATAATTTGAGCAGTTTATATGTTAAGTTATTTAAGTTAACATTTAATTCTAATAATTAATCTTTGATCACTTTTAGCAGGTAAATGCAGAAAGTAAAATCTTGATCAATACTAAGTGAGCACCCACAGGCACTTTTTGGTGAGAGAGGCTTCCCGATTGTGTCATGGGACTTGGAGAAAGGAAAGGAAACCACCTTTTGTAGATCCATGCATATTTTCTTTCTTTCAGAAAGAACAGGAATAAAATCTGGGACTTTCTGATCTTTTTAATCAGTCTGGATCTGTTCTGAGAATCAAGGAATGTAGGGGAGTAGCTGTGGCTGTCCCAGTTGTTCCATTACAGTTGTTGGCTTTGGAAACATTGGGGACAAAGCATGTACAAAACATCAAAGCACATTTCTTAAGCTGTTCCAAGTTCCTAAAATGGCTTCTCATAAAGGGAAGGAAGATGCTACTGGAAGAAAGGAACGCATAAACTTTTCAGTTGAGTCCTATGGATGTGGTGTAATAGGTAATAAAAAATATGGGCATTTTTCTTTCCTCACATTATCATTTTTTCCCACAGTCAGTTAAAGAGAATATCATATAAAACTGTTTTCAAAATCCATTTTTTTAGGTTTCTGTAAAACTATAAATAGAACTTCATATCCACTTGAGGTTTTCTAATAATGTGTGTGAGAGTATCTCTACATACCTGGGATGGCAATGGCTTTTCCCACCTTCACCTGCTCATCATAAGCAGTTTGTTAAGCTCAAAAGGAGTTTCAGTTTATAAGTGTGGAAGAGAATCTGCTGGAGGGTTAACAAAGAAAAAGAGCACTGGACCACATGTGGATATTTCTTTCTGCTCAAAGAGGCTCTTTGAACTATATCCTCGGTCTTTACCTCTGTTGTTTATTATTTGTTTACCGTAATTAAAAATAATTTTAAGCTGTCTTCACAGTTTAGGATATCTGCCCTCCCAAAGCAGCTTTCTGGAATGGGGAAATCTGCAATTTTGTTTTCTCAAGTTAAAACCTAGAAATCTCAAGATATTTCCATCCTAAATATGTGATCTGAGAATCTTCATTAACAAAAAAGGAACAAAATTCTCTTGCATACTTATCAGCTGAGTTTAATGTAGCAGTAACTAATTATTAAATAGTTTAATCTGTATAATAGATACAGCTGTTCCCAGCATACACAGGATCATGTTGTACCCACCTGCCATGTACATGTTAAAGGTGAGAAGCTTCATTAACAAAATTAAATATTTGGGAATAACTATTACAAAGAAAAATCAAGAACTATTTGGAATTAATTATCAAAGGATATGGAAGGATACTAGAAGGGACATGCAAAAATGGACTAAATTAAACTTATTGTTTATAGGAAGAATTAATGCTTTTAAAATGTCTCTACTACCTAAACTTATGTTTCTTTTCTAAAATCTACCAATAATTGGAAATGGGAGAATGTTTAAAGAATGGGAAAAGGAACTTCAAAAATTTATTTGGTCAGGCAAAAAAACCAAGAATAAGATTTAAATTATTACAGAATGCAAAAGAGTGAGGAGGGTTGGAATTGCCGTCCTTGAAGATGTATTACTATGCAAGTTTTTTAGATTGGACTAAAGATTGGATTATATTAGAGAAATCTACTTTAAAAGATCTGGAAGAAACTGATAACAGATTCAGATGGAATGGTTATTTATGTTATAATAAAATAGCGGTGAACAAAAGATTTTAATAATCATTGCATCTGGAAAACTTTATTAAAGATCTGGCTCCAAATAAAACAGAAATATTATATAAAAATTCCAACTTTCACATCCCCTCAAGAAGCTTATGAGAGTGCACCAATGAAGCAAGGAAAGCTTTTGACTTATCAAGATATAACAAAATGGGAAGGAGAGAACCCCAAAATGAAGTTGATAGAAGAGTTAAAAGCTGAAGGTCATGAGCTAGACTGGTTTGCTTGGTGCCAGTTGAAATAAAGGTACAAAATGGACTAAAAATTATATGGATTTGAAAGACAAGAAAATGAACTAGATCAACTGTTGAAAGAACATCAGAAGAAAAGAATCTCGAAGTTTTATAAATTATTATTAAAAAGGGACTTTGAATCTGAGTCAATAAAAGAGTCAATGATTAAGTGGGCTCGAAATATAGGTCATCCCGTCGAGCTAGAAGCATGGGAAAAAGTATGGCAAACAGAAATAAAATTCACTCCAAATTTAAATTTAAGAGAAAATTATTATAAAATGTTACACAGGTGGTATATGACTCCAGAAAGACTTTAAAAAATAACCAAAAATGGAGATGCGAACTGCTGGAAATGTGGGGGAAAGGTGTGGACTTTTTTCCATATGTGGTGGACTTGTTCCAAGGCTAAGAAATTTTGGAAGGTAATTCATGATGAAATTCAAAAAATTTTCAAAGTTAATTTTGAAATGGTACCAGAATTTTATTTATTGAATGTATTAGGTCAGAACCAGGAGCTTAGAAAACAGAAGATATTATTGTATTTGATTACAGCAGCACGGTTGACATATGCACAGCATTGGAAAGATAAAACAGATATTCCATTAGATGAATGGAAATTAAAAATGTTAGACATGGTAGAGACTGAAAAATTATCCAACTCCCTCAAGAACAAAATGGTTCAAAATTTTGAAAGAGAATGGAAAAGTATAATCCTTTGGCTAAATTTGTAAATATCTGTGGGTTGAGTATATTGGTATTTGATAACATATGTATAAAGGAGAAGATAGATTCAACTGGAAACTTTTGATATACAGAAGCGGGGGAGAATAGAAGAATTGTTATAATAATATATATATATTTGTGTCTATATATGTTTTTATGTATTTTGATTAAAATAATAATAAAAAAAAGTGTGAAGCTTCTTGGGTGAAATAAATACTGTGTGGAACAGAAGTGCCCAAGCAATGAATTCTGAAAGAACCAAAAATGCTATAACAAAATGCTCCCAGTACCCATCCAGAATCAGCAATCCAGAAGTACACTAGATTTAGTGATATTGAAAGTCCGGTGAAAAATCCAGGAAAAGCAACACAGCTGTATATCTCCTGTCCATTATCCAGCATAAAGCATTAGCTGTCCAAAACTGAAGCTTGAAACCAAATTTGAATTAATCCAAATTGACCATTGAACAAGATTTGTGATGGAAGTCACTATATGTTTATTAAAAACAAAACACTGGGTCTAAAGTAGGCCATGCCAATGGGTCCTTTAAGCCTTTTCTCTTCTGGTGACATTTATTATGTGCAGAGGTTAAGAGGCCCAGCAAGCCCCAACTAATTTTAGAAGTCAAACTGAGCAGACAAGTTAAGTGAACAAGTGATGGGCCTTACTCCTCCTAGAAGTGCTGCATGTGCCACATTGCACATTCTACTTGTTTACCATATTGTGTGTGTTGCTGTTAATTTTTATATAGTTGTTTCTTAATAAAGTCTTACTTCAACTTAGCATACTTGTTTTCCCCAAAGTGTGAAACTAGGACCATTTAGCTAATTCTCACAGATAAAACTTATTGCCACTATTAGGAAGTTAATGCAAATATAAAACCCAAAAGTTCTCTAGCACCTTGAAGACTAGCACAGTTATTGTGGCATGAATGTTTGTGGATTTTAACCTACATTATCAGATCCATGGGGAAAATCCAGAATTTCAGTACAACCTAACTGGTTACAGATGAATTTCAAAGAGTGAGACTGAAATGAATTTAAATGTGAAAATACCAAAGAATAACAATTGTGTTATTAACACAGGTCATTCACGGAACTGTCAGTGAGAGCACAAACATCTCAGTAAGGCCAATTGCACATGTAGAGTGAGAAGAATCAATTATCCTGATTCAAACTTCTGGTGATTGACTAGAACCTGCTAATGACTAGATCCTCCTAATGAATGCACTAGAACATCGTAATGAATTATAATCTCGCTTTGAAGGTTCTTTGTTATTCAGTGGTTTCTTGAAGGCAGAGTTTCCTGGGAGGTTGAATTGTTCAACCACTGCTTTTTCACATCAGATTTCTACTGGTTTATTTTGTGAAATGCAGTGTGCTGCACTTGCTCTGCGTAGAATGGAAAAAGACTTTGGTTCTGTCAGAAGACGGCATACCACACAGGAGGACCAATGTGGCCCTAGAACCCCATGCAGTCTTCCAAGGTTGCTCTTCCGGACTCTTTCCTCCACACTCCATGGAATTCCCCTTTTCTGGCCATAAACCAACTGCCTCTCCTAGAAGCCTTCAGGAGCAGAGATTCACCTTTTAAATATGTTGCAAGTCTCCTGCTGTATTGTTTCACACCAAAATCCTGCATCTAATTTTCTAAGCCAGAAATGCTTTTACATCCCCTTCCATTTTCCTCCTGTTTTTTTGACAGTCCATGTGGCTCCTGGAGAGTGCCAGGAGCAGAAAATTAGCACCAGGACCTGCCCACCCCAGTCTAACACATTGGAAGTTGAGTAAATGAATCAACCCTATCTGCATTCACAAAACCCTGCCAAATTTTGTTGGAGTTTCAAGGAGATAAATCCACTGTAGTTTTCCAACACTGTATGCATTCCTTCCCACATTCTTCTGCTGTTATCAATTACTAATATTGCATAAATTTGTTCTTTTGATATTGCCTTGGACTGTGTTCCTACTCATGAACACCATGGACTTGTAGTGGTATGCAATGCACATATTTTGTTTTCCTTAACACGGAAATGTTGTACATGGAGCTCTAATAAGCATAAGCTTGTTTTCTTTACTAGGTGAATAGAAATCTATTTCACACAATACTCCCTAGACAAGCACACCTACACATGTAAAATTGTTCTTGAGCAGATCAAGTATGTCAAACAACAGATGAAAGAACTAGTAAAGTTAGAAAGCTGCACTTAGTGACCATCAACAAAATGATGGATTATCTCTGCCTCTGAAACAAATGAGGTGAATTATCTTAATGTAACTAAGGAAACAACTCAGTGAACACAATATTCAGGCGCTGCTGCATTGATCATGCAGCAAGATTCAACAAAATCCAAAATCCACAATCCATACCTTTACTGGGCCAACTCCACAGCATAAAATATATTGTGCAAACTTTTGAAGCTTCACTGTTTCTTCAGCAGGCAAAAATGTCAAGAAAAAAACATACAGGAGTAAAAATGGAGATGATGTTAAAATAACGGAACTACTTTCTCTCTGAGATGTAAGTTAAGATGGTATTGAAGAATTTCAGTGCATGCAGAGGCCTCTCCATGTGGCCATGTAAGAACTAGAGACAAAGAGCAATAAAAGATCAGAAGTAAAATTTCACTCTATTAGCAACAGGAAAGTAACTTCTCTTGAGATCCAGATGTCTCTGATCTGTGTGAAGCTAACTGCTCCTTTCTTAGGCAGAGAACATTGAATTTTTCAAGTACATATACTGTACTGTTACATCTGGAAAAACTTTTAGGTGCTGTAGAGATAAAACTTGCCAAATTGTGGTCCAGTGAAACAGTCCTTTGGTTCCCTCATGTTTATAATTCCTCTGTTGTGGCTAAATTTAGGCCATTTCTGCACTTCATTTTTATAGTGCCATTATTCTACGTTCAACATGCTATGGAATTCAGGGATTTGTAGTTTGCTGAGGCCCAATATTCTCTGGCTGAGGATTCTAAATGCCCCTCTCTAAACTGCAAACCTCAGGATTCCATAGGATGTTGAAAATGGAATAATAGCACTATAAAAGTGTAGTGCAGAAATGGCCTTAGTGTCTTGAAATCCAAGGAAAAAATATTCAGGGGTAACCATATTTCCTGTGCAGCAAAATGCAACAAAGTACAAAACCCACACGTTTTTGGGCCAACTCCAAAGCATAAAATACATTATGCAAGCTTTTGAAGCTTCGCTGGCTCCTTCATCTGGCAAAGATGTTAAAAATCACACAGGAGAAAAATAATGATGATCTTACTCCATGAACAATTGCAGTGATGTAGCTTCATTGACTTCATTGATTGTGCTGTTGTGGTTCCATTCACTCTTATGCCAGTGCTGGTGTTCCTTTGATTTGCACATTAGGCTCCAGATGTACAGATGCATATGCAGCCTTAGAAATGTTTTCTGAATGACAATAACTGAAAAATATCTTGAGGCCAGCCTACCACCCATGCAGCATAGCAAAAGGAATGTGCTTTGTGATGAAGTTAAAAATTATCTTTTGAGAAATGAGCACTTAATAGGCTGTGCTTCTGAGGAGTTGTAGCTTATTTGAGGTTTTTTACATGTAATATCTTCTGATGAACTCTCAAAAAAATCAGACCTTTTTTTTACACTTCAAGGTTTGTTATTATATACATCGTTTGAGATGACCTTGTAATGTAAAAAGAAAAATAAATGCAGTGCCACCAGTACTTGCAGTTCATTATTCCTATTGTTTTACAGTGTGGTGATTATTTTTATTAGAATCCCTGTTTAATAATCTCCATAAAAAGGCTTTTTTCATTTATTTATGTCACATTGCATTTGTAGTGCAGTTCTGCAATGCAACAGGGATCACTCCAGGCTTGACCAAGAGATTTGTGTGGTATCTAGTGTAAAACAGGAAGGCAAGCCCATACACCTGCCAACCAATAAAGAAAGAGAAAAATCAGTCACCGCCAGTGGTGGAATGGGTCCTGGGAAGAACCAATGTTATGCTAAGAACCAATAAAATTTCCCTGGGCTAAGGCATGCTACATACCCCAAGGGTAAGACTGAGTGTGGTGGCAAGGAAAAGAATTAAACAGAAAAAGTTGAACTGTACTAAAACAAGCTCACTCATTTCTAGAAACAAGGAGAACAGAAAAGCTAGGCAGCAGTCTCCCTCCCACACCCATGAATAGGCTAAGGGGAGAGGAACATGGGCTCCAAGATTCCCACTGAAAGATCTCACTGGCATGCTTTGCAAGAATGGATAGTGAGGTATAAAATGACTCTTTCTGTGCCAGCTTGGAACTGTGTAACAAGTTTTGGGGGACCAGGTGGACAACCAAGGCAGTTCCTTTTGTTTGCAAATATTATACTTTTGCTTTAGGTTTTCAAATTGTTTTGTAAACCTCTCAGAGAACTAGAAGTGTCATAAGTGAATAATACTCTGTTGCCAGATATTTCATTTTTAAAAATCCTATGTTTACTTACTGCATGGGCCATAATCACAGTACAGCTCACAGTCTTGACAAGTATGTCAGCCAAATGGTTTATCATCATGGTATCTAATAATAATTCAGTCTCTAGATAATTCTGCGGTGGAAAAAGAATTCATTACACTCAACAGACTTGGCCAAAGGAACCACTTGAAACGGTTATAAGAAAATTTGCACTTCACCTTGAGGATTCCCATAGGGCACTTTTGAAAAATAAAAGGTGCAGCAAACAAGTGGTGTTTTTTTTCCAAAATATGTTTTTCCAAACAAAATATATTTTTTCAAACATATTTGAAAAACAAAGTGAATTCCTCAAATACACATTAAGAAAATAAGAAAATAATGTACAATTGTAATGAGAAAACAATGAGAGATCAAATATAATTGCAGGGTTGGTAAAGGCGTAGAATCGTATCTTCCTTTGATTTTAAAATACTTAAGAGCTTTGTTGTTTAATTTAAATATTGAATTAGTCAACCTGACAAAAACCATAATTTCCATTTCTTTTTTTTAAGGAATTTTTATTAATGTTCAAAATACATAAAAGCATATGTAAACACAAATATATATATATCATTATTATAATCCTTCCGTTCTTCCCCCACCGCTTCTATATATCAAAAATTATCCAACTGAACCCTTCTTCTCCCGTATACATAATCTTTGTCAAATACTAATAATTTCCATTTCTATTGGAAAGAAATATATTTAATTGTGTGTGTGTGCGCGTGCGTGCGCGTGTGTGTGCGCGCGCTTTTGTATTTTAATACAAAAATAAACAAAAATAAATGTGCCAGTGTGGTGCTATGGTTGGAGTCTAAAACAAGCATTGCAAGAGACTAAGATCTGAATCTCTTTTCAGCCATGAAAACCCACTGTGTGATCCTATACATGTAAAATGCTCTCAGCCTCAAAGAAAGGCAATGACAAACTGTCTGAACAACTGTTGTCAAGAAAAGCCCTTAGGAGGATCATAAGTCAGAAAGGGCTTTAAGGTACACAGGAGCAACCAATAGTGACATAAAAAAAATGCAGAATCACACTTTAGCCTTTGGGGAAAGGTTTATGTTTTAGCTAAACTGCACAAGTAAATGTGCAAAATAGGAAAAAAATGTAATTTAAGTGTCTTTTTAGAAGGAAGAGAATCTCACAGCCCCATACAGGTGAGATTCAGCAGCATGCAATATCAAGATTTTTAATTCTGAGAGCAGATGTTTAGTGATGGATCCTAGGCATCTCTAACAGAATACTTCTAAACTTAATTTTAAAAATCCCTAAGATTCACCTTTCTTCAGATAGATTAAAATTACATTTAAGTGAGTTTTGGGTTATTTTCTTTCCCTATAGAAATGCCATTGTATTTCTACAGGGGAAATGTCCTTTGTCTGTAGAAGTGTTCTTGCATGTAGAATAGAGTGTATTCTGCCGTATTTCAAAACCCAGAACCATTAGGCAAAACATTTGATATGAGGAACTGACAACCTCCTATTCTGAAACACAAATATTTACTAACATTTTTCTTTCCCAAAAATGCAACCACTTTTTTGACTGCACAAATTATGACACTATCATAAATGCTGAATGAAAACAGCTGTTCTTATTTATCGTCAAGAAGTCCAATCATGAATGGCATCATTGGCTAATTTTCTATCCCAATAACAGAATAGCACCTGCTGAGCAACATGTTTCCCATTTGGACCATCCACATTTCATGCCCATCTACTTGTCCATGCTTTGGTTATATTATTGTAATAGCCTACTGGCAGGTTTGCTTTCTTGCTCTCTTCTCCTTATGCTCGTGATTCAGAACAGTGCCATCTGGGTTGTTTTAAATCTCCCTGAATATCCACGTATTTCTTCTCCTCATAGATCCATTCACTGGCTAACAATTCGGGCCAGGGCCTGTTTCAGACTCTTGCTTTTTGTATTCAGGGTTCTGCATGTTAATCTCCCCTAGTACCTGCAGCTCACCTAACATGGTATGCACTATCTAGGAATTTAAGATCCACAGGCAAAGGCAGTTGCATAGGGATGGGGGGAGGTAATGGGAGCAGTTCGCCCCAGGTGACAATTTTTTGGGGGGTGTCCCAGCTTGTAGCCCCCTACATGCTGTAGCCCTGCCCCCTTGCACCATGGCCCCACACCACACACCATGGCCATGCCCCCTGCCCCCCTCCACACACTCCAAGCTCCGCCACTGGGCAGAAGATTATTATCTATTCCATTGATACACACAGCTCTGTCAAGGCTGTGAATCTTTCAAGACTGGCTCTATGTCTCTGGAACGGTCTTGTTTGGATCTCCAGCTGATGGAGGATCTCACTCATTTTTTCAAGGGGTTGAAGTCCTTCTTCTTTGATTTGCCAGATTAAGCTGCTGGAATGTGCCTGTGGTTGCTGGGGTAGGTAGTGGCTGGTGGGATGTGGAAGGGTGGGTTATATATTTTTATAGTGTCATGTCTCCAACTGTATATGCTTGATGTTCCAGACCATAAGTAAACATTGTTGTTGTTACTACTACTACTACTGTTGGTGCCAACCACTCTAAAGACAACTAGAGCATGACATTTGATTGCTTCAGTGGTCCTTGCAAGCCACTTTTCCACACATAGTTCATTATCTGCTACCTACTGTAGAAAAAAGGGTGGGTGGGGTATATGGCCTAGTCTATGATGTTCGTGCATCCCTTCTGTGTTGATGGTGTCTGATTAGCAGACCTTTTGCTAGTTTTAAGACGGTGACAAAGAATGGTTTCCCTCCACATTTCAACTAATGCAGAAATATAGTTCTACTAACAATTGCCACCGCACTGCAACCAAACTGGGTTTCCCACAATGTATAAATGCTGACATAAATGTCTCCCTTCATACATTATGGTGCCTTAGTATTACAGTATCACCATATTTTTACTTCACATTTTCTTGATTTACTAGGCTAGGTTTGTCCCTGTGCCCTAGTCAAAGCTTCTCAAAAAACATAGATCATATGTCTTGAAAAGCAATCAATTTATCAATGACTTTACTCATCCATTTTATTTCTCTGTCGCTGAATGCTGAGCATCTTGTAACTGCACAAAATCCCTTGAAAGCCATTTTTACCCTGAAGTGTCAGTGTTTTGAGGCTAGATGCCATGGTTCTCAAGCCCATACATCACCATATCATTTTGTTCATCCCTAACTTCATGTAAAATTAAGTAACTGGCTCTGCATCTCAAGTAATAATGACACATGCACCTGGTACGGCAGAAGTGTCCTCTGGACCAAACCAATGATTAAATCTTTTGGTTAAGAATGTGTTATGGAATCAAAAGGAAGATCTGATGGCATCTTCTACTGCTGGAGAAAACTGAAGAGGAAGTCCAAAAATAAATACTTGGATATAGAAATTCCTAGAAATACCAATTTAAGCATCATCACCCCATAGTGATGAGTAATGGACAGTTTTGCATATGGCAGTGGAAATTTGACGTGTGTTCAATTCTGGTTCTGCTGTGGAGCATCAGCAAAGCATAGCTCACCAAAGGGCACTATATAGAGAGCAGGTGTGCTTTTACCTTCCTCTGAGGTTGAGAGAGTATAAGATAGCCTAGTGGTCTTTTACAGCTGAGCACAGCTCTGAACCCTGGTGTCCAGAGTCATAGTCCAAAGGTCAAACTACAACACCATGCAATCAATACACACACACACACACTGATATATGCACATACACTTCTGGGATTTTTGAACTCAAGGCAGCAGTGAATATTTGGACTTGATCAGCCTGTGAAGGCAGAGGAATCTGTATTATCTAGTCAGAAATGTGATTTTTTTTTTTTTTAGGCTGTGGTGGGCAGAAAGGGTTCATGTTTGTTTCCTGCTTTTCCAGAGGAGAGAGCAGAACTGTTATCAAAAGTAAGAAGTGGTTGTAACATTTAGCTTGAGGGCTAGGTTTGCTGGAAACAGAGTCCCCGTCTTCTGCAAGTACTTGATATATGCCTCCTGCTGTTCTGTTAATGACAAGTCTCTGTCTGGCTTTCCACTGCTGTGAACAGCCAAGGCATGCGGATGCCTGACCAAATTGAAAACCAAAAAAAATGAAGAATCTATGTGTTAACATCATGGGAAAATGCTTGTGAAAACTGAGTCAGACAAATAGAAAAGTATGGTCCAATGGATGTGATAATAAAATGGTATGACCCACTCATTTGCTCAAGTTTTTTCTGCATTTGAAGACAATCCTCGCACAGCTATGGCATATCTATAAAAAAAGGTTGTAATCTTAATGTGGAAATGTGAGTTTAGATTTAAGGGAGCAGAATGTAGATTTAAAATATAGTTGAGACAAGGTCAAAAGAACAGTACAATTAGAAAAAAAAAATGTCCCTATCTTACTGCTTCCCCATGTTATCAGAGCGGCTGAGCACTACTGGTAAGACACAAACAAAGGACTGAGAGAGGGAGAAGGAGGGAGAGGGAACATGCACAAGTTCACCTGGTGTTGTACCAGACCTTGAGTAAAGTTTAGGATCTTATCCTAAAAGATGATCACTGCTCAGAGTTTTAACAGACCTTCTCTGTAGCCTATCACCATAATTGACCTGGGTCCAGTTTTCTCCAGCAGAGTGAATGACCACAGAAGGACTGTCTTCTGTCACATGGCAGCTTGTAAGGCTCTATGTAGGTGTGGGCTGAGAAAAGATCTTATTGTTACAAACTGTTTTTCCCCCCTGAAACTGCCATTTTGTATTCTCCAGCTCAAGCAACAATGGCAGTTTTGCCCTTGTTATGTGAAGCACATCACTCATCCACATGGTTTAAGAATTTGGAGTGAATTGACTTCGTTCCGGGTTTCCACTTAGTTCCCTGGCCTGTGTCTGCTGGGATGGTGCAATTAGATGTTCTTGTTTTGAGATAGCTAATAAAGGAGGTGCTGACCTTCAGGATTGACTAACAAGCCACAGCAGGAATTTATGATATTATTCTGTCCACACAAGCTATGACTTGTGACTTGGCAGATGTTAGATGTTAGTCTTTTAAGCAGAGGGAGGAAAACTCACCTAGGAACCAGTTGATTGCCATTTCCAGATGTATCTCAAGCCAAAAGTATCTGGACCACACTACAAGATCCAGATGGGAGATGTGATAAGGTGTTGAAGACTAATATGACATACTATCCCACATTTCTCTGATAAAAAGCAGGACACGCATGGCCAAGCAACATCAGACTGTGGTCAAGATAAAAAAAAAAAGTTATGAATGAGGAATAATGCATAAGCTAGGAGAGGATATAGCAGTTTTTGCCTCAGCTTACTGTGAAGGGCAAAATCCTGTCCTTCCCCCCACTGCTGCTTTAATTTATCTACTTTTGCACTTTGAACTTACATTACACCAGGTGAAGTAAGCTGAGGACATGGAGGAAAGTGTGAGGAGGAGAATGAAAGTAGGACATTTTAAAAGCAGCTGAAAAAATGAGACAACAGAGGATTAATTGGGACTATCCTTGCCAAATTGAAACAGTTGGAGATGTTTTATGATGCGTGATTTAAAATCTAAGGGCAAGATTTTATTGACTGTTTCTCAGTGTAGGATAACTTTGGGGGGGGAGTGGGGGACGAAGATCTGTTTCAACATTATATTTTCTGGTAGCCACTTAAAAAATGGTGTATACTTTAAAATGCAAACACTATGAGCCATCATTTCTTGTTGCATATACACTTGGTAACAATCCTGGGCTTATCTCTCTGGAAGATATGAAATAGTATGTGCTGGTCTGGCATGGGTATACTCATACCCTTGTGTAGTTGAACTGGACACAGCTTAGAATGGATGTGTGGGCTAAAACCAATGCCGTGCTCAGGATACCATCACATTTTTTTCCACACACTTGTGACTCTCCATAGTATGCAAATCTCATCAGGGGAGTGAAGGGGTTATCATCCATCTGGAGATTATTTTTAGAGAATATCAGAGCTGGAAGCAGAAGATGAATAAAGGTCTCACTTCTACCAGCAAAACCCCATTGTGTACAGGCCTGTGTGCACCCTTCTGTGTGACATCAGGGCACTTAATTAATGTAGATTGATGCCACAGTCTAAGTGTGAGGTCAGGAATTTGAGACAGTTATCAGGCGATGCCAAAATATCAATTTCAGACCAAACAGTGGATATGGGTAAAAATGTATAGCAACTGTTGTTAAAATAATATTGGCTCAGTTCTTCATGTTTCAATCAGTGCTGTTCTAGTGTCTGGTTTAAGACTTGACTGTAGTAGTTTTCTTTCATTTTTCTCATAAGGAATCATTTCAGGTTATTTTGTGAAATCCCTATAGTCTATCTTAGTGTGCCATAAATTCCTGAAAGGCAGTAATGATATATGGGCTGAAGGAAGATTTTGTACAGGCACTGGGGAAAGGAATGCTTAAATTTTGAGTTGTCAACCAGGAAACTACAAAGGTACCACTCAGATGTTTTAGGTTTTTGTTAGAAATTGAAAGGTTGCAAGAATGAAATGCCTTTTGTTTTCAAAAGAACACATTGTGGTTCTTATCTGTGTGAGTGCATGTCCCTTCCCCCTCTTCTTAGTATCATTAGCAATGCTACACTATAGGATGCCAAAGTAAATTCTACATATTACTCAGTTTAGTTAAATGACTTTGAGGTTTTAATGATTAAAAGCTATTTTCAGCTATTTCCCTCCTCTATTAGTCTAATCAAATCAAATCTCTCTCCTTTGTCAAAACTTATCTGTTTCTGCATAAGCTAACTGGGAACTCACTCCCATGTTCTGTACTGCTGGCTACAAGATAACTCAACCCAGGCCTATTCTTGTGAACCAATTACCAGCTCTTTTTTCATATTAATTTTTCTATTATCTATTTATATAGAATTGCATAAGATGAATAACTTCCCAAATCTTTCCCAGAAGTATTCTGAAGTGGGCTGAAGATGCTGAACATCTTCTTAAACAACTAATTCAGACTCAGCAACAATGGCACCTATTGTTCCCCCCAAATTGGAAAAAAATTGGACAATTCCCCCCACCCCCAGGATCAGGGCAGGGGAAAAATATCTTTACAATCCAGAGCTGGTATAGCTTTCTTCATGGCTGCTGTTTACAAAAAGCAAATCACCTATATTAATTGCATCCACACAATTGGTGTCATGTCTGGCTTGGCCTTTCAATCTCCATCAGAAATTAAAGTCCACATGTTCAGATAATTTGTGGAGGGTGGAGCAGGGGTGAATATGCTAGCCACATTCCAACTGCCTTCAGCTCCAGAACATGATGCATTGTGTAGAAGTTCTAAAGAAGAAGCCAGGATGCATTGAGATGCAGTTGCCTGGATGGGGAGACAGTAGGGACAGTGACATTAGTAGTGGGACCAATGGACACTTCTCTGTTCCTCCTCCATTCACTCTTTGAACCGCTGTCTAAAGGATCCGTAACAAATCAATGTTCCCTTTGTTAGTTGGCTGTCAGGAACCTGTTTTGGCAGGAAAACATTGCCTGTTTATAACTACTGCATAATTCTTAGACTCCTAAGCCTGGATAATAAGTCAACCCATTTTTTAAAAAATGCAAGGAACACCACAATTACTAGGGAATATTAATCTTGCTCTGGTAGAATTGGCTCTGACAATGTCATTTTGAGTTGTTTGGCAATCAGGTTGCCTGTACTGCATGCTGCTAACAGCTACTGTAAATGGCTTGGTATTGAAATCAAATTCACTGAACACCAGTTTAGTTAGAATAAGTCAAAACAAAATAGCCCCAGAGCAGTACTTTTTCCCAGTGAAAATGTTTGTCATGCATGTTCTTCCAACAGCTGTTTTTATTTTAGGTTTCATTTCAAATGCATTCAACAAAATGATTCATCATCAAAGGTCAGCAGAACTTCTCCGATCCCTCTAGTTCCAAAAAAGATCATTATCAAACTCTGAGCAGTTGTATGTTTTATTACTTTCATATTTTACATTTCTGGGGTTTCATATCCTACCTAAAGGCAATTATGACTAAAAAAAAACATGTTTGGCATGTTTTACATTTACTCCTTTTCCCCATTATTACAAACATCCTATATCAAGACTTTTCTTTTTTAAAAAAAAAATGTATTGCTACCATACCAAAGTATTTCTATGGAGTTTGCCAGGGAGCTCTTGCATCCCTGTCTCTTTTTAGACTCCCAAAGGTTGAAAATTTTGCACACAATTTAGCCTTAGTTCAGTTGGTCTTGGTCTGAAATAGTGAAGGTGAACCATAGTTTCACTCCTCTTGTTGCCATCCCTGTTATCTTTTACCAATTCAGAGGCCCTTTTTGCATGGCAGTTCTCATGCAAAAGGGCCTCCGGAGCATTGCACAATTGCGCGGAGTGTTTCAGACAACGTCCTTGCAATTGCGCAATGCCGCCAGGGCTGGAAGGTGCTGATTGTGCACTATATCATTTTTGGCTTTTAGCTGAAAAAGATATAGTGCACAATCGGTGCCTGCCGGCCCCGGCAGCATTGCACAATTGCGAGGACATCATCTGAAATGCTCCTTGCAATTGTAAGCCAAAAGCTCCTTGCAATTTTAGCCAAAAATGGTGCATGGTCGTGCATCGCTCCGGGGCCCCACGCGTACTTACCATCCATGCGGAGCTCTGGAGCCGTGGCCCTCACACTTCCTCCTCGCCTGGGAAAATACCCGGCTGTGCTACAGAAGGAAGAGGCAGAGCCCTCACACTGCCTGCCAGCCAGCAGGCAGCTCCTGCAGAGAAGAAGCAGCGGGGACGCGAGAGCCTCACAGAAGAGGCTGCTCGTGTGATCCCCACACGCCCACACTGGACGCAGGTAAGTTGTGGAAAGGGCTAGAGTGAACATGCATTCAGCAGGGGCTTTTTCTTCCAGATTGCTCCCTGTATGAACTTGAAGTAAGATATGCCAGGGTTATCCATAATTTGGGGACCCTACATGAATAGGGAAAGTTTCTTCATTTTGGAGGCCATCCTTCCACTTTATGATGAGCAGTAGAGGTAAAGATGTGCGTGTGTTAGGGAGGTAATTCTTTAAGGAAATTCTTGAAGGAAGCAATGTGAAATTCTACCATTATTCCCCCCACTATGAGAAACTATTTTCATTGCCTGTTCACAATTCAGGATTTGTTCAGCACAAAATCCATCCGTGGTTGTTTTGCACAGAAAACAAAATATTCTGTTCAGGAAACAGTGTGTGTGTGTGCGCGCGCGCAAAAACTGATATTTCTATGCAAATGATTATTTTTTGGACAAAAAATGTTGTTCCCTGCACAAATTCTGCTCAGAGTAAGATCTCAGCAGGCCACACTAATTGCAGTACTAATCGGACTATGTTATATCATGACATACTAGTGTCAGAGTCTGTAAATGTTACCTTTTTGGATTATAGTTTGCAGAACTAGTGATCATGGGCCTTCCAGGACATACTGCCAGGTCAGGGCAATTGAACAGCCATACGTCATGACAATTGAAGAGGGGAAAAAACAAAGAAAAATATTGTTTTCTTGTTTTATTCAAATCTTTTAAAAAAAAAAAAAAGGCTTGCACCTATTACATTTTAATATACTCAAAAAGTCATCATTTTTATTTCCAAAATGTTTTAGAAATCAGTTTAGAAACACTCTATTTAATTTGCTGGTACTTTGTGGTTTCCAGAATCCTTTACCTTTGAATGTCCTGCAAATGTGAAATATATATCAATGCATACAACTTTTTATTCCAAAAGAGGGAGAAAAACTCCCGCCTTTTTTTGCTTGCTAATGTTTGGGCAGCAGACTGGAGGTAATTTCAAAAATTTCACCTACCAAAGTACGGTAGAAATGATTTATAGAAAGAAGATAGGATACTGTAGCTATATACACTGATCCATAATAGGCTTTTGTTGAGTTTGATTTTAGATAGTACAGAACAGATATAAAACTTGGAACAAAATGACATGGCAATCCTAGTGAGGGGTTCATAATAAGCAGTTTTCTCCCTAATTTGCTAGTATCCTTTTCTTTTCAATCTGTATCTTCCTTCCCTTTGCTAAGTTAATTGCACAGCTTACCTTGAAATGCAAAGAAATGAGTTGGAATATTCAGTTACCAGTACCTAAAACTTTCAGGATCATTTTATATGGAAAAGTTAAGAAAGTCATTCATTTTGAATAGATTCATAAACAGAGATACCCTATGATCACAGAACATTATTCTGCCTATTTGTACTTCATTTTTACTTTCTTGGTATAATTTTTTTAATCAGATCTGAAGGACTGAATCTTTCTTTCGAGTCCTCACAGCATGGGAGAGGAATCTCAGGGTAAAAATGCTACCTTGAAACATGTGTTTTTATTCTCCTTTTGTTGGGCTTGTTTCTTTTTCTTTTATTTGAATAACATACTTTGAGCAGCTATGGTTGATACATAATATCATCATGTTTACTGTTACCACCAGGGGACATCTTTTGGTCTCAGATTTTGGACTTGACATCTCAGTGTTATCACAGTACAAACTTGGCAACTCTGTGAAGCTACATTGAAACAGCTTTATGTATGACACGGAATAGCAGACATTTTAGCCTATTTTTTTCCTCTCCGTTTGGTTGATGTTTCCCTTCAGAACATGAAGTATGCTAAAATATATCTTGTTTTATCATCTTTCTTATTTGTTTGTTTTTAAAATGGATTAACCTGAATTGTTGAGGGGAACTCTGAACAAATCTCATTCAGAGTTAGTATAGGGGGTAATATTTTCAGAAAGGCTGGACTGAGGAAATCTTCTGAAAAAAAACTTAACTCACAGCCTCCTCCAGATTCTTCAATCATTTCCAGGTTCTTCTGTGTGACCTTTTGTATATCTCAGAGACATCAGATTCTGGGATAACTTTGGTGTTGATATTATGTTTTGTAAAAGCTTGTTTGCACTTCACTTTAAAGGTTGAACATTAGAGGACCTACTGCATACCAAGGTTTGTAATACTTATTTTGTTGCCATTTAAGGGGAAGAAAAACCCAAATAGCCTTTTTTACCTCAAAGGAGAGGAAGTGTCATTCATTATAGGGCATACACCCACTCATGATAAAATTAAAGTGAGATTTCTTTCCACACTGTCATGAAACCTTTATATATACTACATATATATATATATATATATATATTTATACACACACAAACCCACACCCATCTTTTCTCTCTCTCCTGGCATGATATGATCACTGTGATTATCTCATGACAAACAGAAATGGATTGCAGCAGTTGAAAATGTCATAGCCTGACTGTCTGCTTCTTGAACAAGCCATGAATTCCAATCCCATTTCTGGAAGGTCAGACATCATAGATTCACTGGGCAACAAAAAGCTGTAGCACTTTTACAGTATATCAGTCTAACATGATGGGCATGAAATAAGTACACAGATTTATTTGCAGGGCAAAAGCTTCTGTGAATACACTCAGTGTATCTGTGGCGCCACTTATAATATGATAGGGCTTTCAGTGGTGTCACTGAGAGGAAATGCTGGGAACCCTGATTCTGGGTTTTCTTTCAGAGTGTAAGGGTAGTTGTCTAACTCTCCAGCAAGAAGATAATGTGACTTCCAAGTTTTCCTGTTGATCACAACAGATTAGCAGAGAGAAAGCCAAAAAGTGGAGCAAATATCAGAGGAGGTTCCCCCCCCATTTTCTTCAACAAAATTTCTTCTTCATGCTCACAGCTTAAATGGTAACACCTTTCTGTAAGAAGCTTTGTGTTTTTTAATTAAAAGCTGAAGCTTGTTATTAAAGCTGCATGTGTTTTATAATAATATGGTTTCCACTGTAAAGGCCCTTAATAATTGTAGATGCCATGCCTCTATTTAGTAGTACATAATAGACCAAATCTATGAAATAACATATGACCCTTCTTCAGACAAAGAGGGAACACAAAGTTCTGGTTATGAGCTATAAAGCCCTGTATGGCTTGGGTTTAGCCATATCCAAATAATTTTATTTTTCTATACAGCCCTACCCAGGCTTTAAGGTCTTCGTGGGAGGGCTTTCTCTCTGTATCCATCACAAGCATGTTTGATGGGGACACTAAAGAGGGTCTTCTTGCAAGCGAAGAAGCAAGGACAGGCTTTTGCTTATCAACTGACTGTTTCAGTTGATGCTGGGTGCTGTCCTTTTATTCTTATTATTATGTTCCAGATCCCTTTAAACTGTTTTACATTAATGGTGTTTTTTAACAGGCTAGCTTATTTACTGGTTTTCAATACTCTTTCTATTGCAATGATTTAACCTTTTTTAGCTGTTTTAATCTGAGCTGTAACCCACATTTGGATTCATACTGGGAGAAAGATAAGATAGAAAATAAATAATATCCAGTAAGTTTTTCTAATTAAAATTGATACTACCATATTCTTCCAAGTTGTTAGGCCTATCTGCATCTGTAAGTTCTGCAGACCTTCCCAACTCTCTTGAAGCACCTTCTGCCTTCCTGGCCCAAGGCTAAATTATGCAAATCTGAGATCAGTCAATCTCTCTGGAGTATTACATGTTGTTCTTGATATATTGTTGTTGATAGGTTGTTCTTGCCTTCCCCTGAGGATAAGAGAGTACACCCTACCCAATACACTCAGTGGGATTCCACAGTTAAATGAGTATTCAGATCTTGGTCTCCTAGAGTCCTAATCCAATACTCAAACCGCTGTACTAGTCTGGCTCCAGAAATGCTATATTCCAAGAATCAAAATGTATATTATGTTCAGGTCTAGTTCTGGTTTTGTATTGCCCTTAACTAAATGTGTAGGCCCCTAACCGGGAAAAAGAACAGTAGTCCCAGGAAGAAGAGATTTAATTTTTCCTTCCTGATACTTCCCTCCCAATATTCACACTACTCTTATGCATAGGGGGAAAAAAACCCTCCAGATTCAAGGGGGGTATTTGGGACAAGTGGGAAGACTTCAGGCTCTCCTGTCCATGGCCCTTTTCACATGTTACCTGCTCGCGGAGGTGGGGAGTGCCGTTCGCGCAAGCAGCCTCTTGCACAAGGCACTCACATCGCCCCTCCATTATACCGCAGCTGGGTTTCTGGTCGCACAACCGTTGTGCTAGCACCCCTTCCTTCCTTCCGCAGTGCAGTCTAGGAGCTGTAGGCTGTGCTGGGGGAAGGAAGCGCAACCGCCCCGGCTTGCCGATGCACCGCACGCAGGTAAATGCTCTAGGGCACCGCGAGCATTGCACAACTGTGCAGTATTTTGGCTTAGAGCCGAAAATAAGAAAATGTGTGCGTGCCCCGCTTTAGCCTCCTGAGCGTCACATAAGTGGGAGTGCGTTGTATGGACCGACGCTCCCATTCACGTGATGCTCAAGGGGTGCTCGCGCAAAAAGAAATGTGTGCAAAAAGGGCACATGTTGAGTGGTCAGTCCAGAGCTGAGCTGGTATACTTCCTTTAGAATACAATAAAAGTAGACACAGAGCTGTATACTATTTCCTTAATGTACCCATTGTTTGACCCTAAAAATGGTTGAACAAGAAGGCAAGAGGGAGAGTAACTGCTGTGGCCAAGTGTATTACTTTACAAAGCAGAGTCCTGTTTGAGGTGCAAGCCTTTCCAAATCTAATTCAAAAGACAAAGCAAAGTTCTTGAAGTTGCCCGTCAACAGTTTACATCTGGACAACAGGCTGAGCAGCGATACAAGTTGTCTGATCACAGTCTTTTTGCCACATGTAAGATTTTTCTATTTAGATGATGGAAATTATTTTTGTATTTCCATAGATACATATAAATTGACACATGCAAACATATTATTATGTGTCCTTTCTATCCTCTTTTTGATGATGTATTTCCTTTTCTTTTTTCTTTAAATGGAAAGAAGCCACCCTAAGAGTAATTGTCCCAACATGTGTTAGTAGATAAGATACATGTTGGGTTACTTTTCAGTACTATTAATAATATAAACTGACAACAGCATGTGTTATACAGTCCTGAATGCGATCTCACCATGGTTCACAGTGTTTATCAATTTATACTTGTGCACAGATTGTTTAGAAGTAAAAGATGCAAATCAACACAAGGAACTGAACTCTGTGACAAGCTGTGCATAATGCTCCAATTATGTTTTTTTTTTTAAGCAACTTTTTACAGTTAAACTGGAATTCAGAAAAAGAACCCAGGGCAGAATGACCGCATGAATTAATATAGGGACAGAAAAAGGAAAATCTTCTCATCCTTATTTAAATTAATATGGCATGAAAATTTTTTAAAACTCATGATCTAATTACTTGTAGGCCCTGAGTAATGTAGAGAAATGTAGCATAGTAATGTAATTTTGATAATTTCATATTGTGCTTATGCATCTGACTAAGGGCACCAGTACTGAGATGGATGATTAATTGTAATGGCAGATGGCTTTTTAGTTTCAATTCCAACACTGTCAAAGTTTCCAACAGGTATAAACAGAGTCACCTAGGGATGTATGCTATTTGAAACTCCTGCCCACTTGCAGATTAACCAAAGTATTTTTAGGTTATTCCATACAGAGTGAATAGATGAAACGGTAACAGGAAATGATAGTTATGGTGATGCATACAGGTACCTCTTCTTTTAGGACACCAGCTTTTTATGATCTGTGCTTTTATATTGTTTTAATCTGCTGCTTTTAATTGAACTCAGGTTTAATTCTTTTAAACCTTTTGGATAAATAATGTTTTAACTGTACTCTATTTTTTAAATGTTGTAGGCTGTCTTGGATCCTGCATAAGGAGAAAGTTAGGGTATGAATCCAATAAATAAAAATAAAATAAAATGAGAAACATATTCCCTTTGCAGTTCGGTTGTTGTTGTTTTTTAACTGATTAAGCAAAGCTGCTCTAAGTAAGGCGCTTGCAAGATCAATGAATTTGTGCTCATCCTATTCATGGTTCCCCATTGAGAAAATGAAAAGAGTCTTTTCATCTTGGACATTTTTATAGAAGGGCAGGTGCAAAGGTCAAGGTTGTAGGGCTACTTTTATCTACTGGGGAGAGCAGGAGATTGAGGGGTGAATGGGTGAGTGTTGTGCTGACTAAATATGCAGATGATAAAGCAACCCAGTGAAGGTTGATGTAATGCAACCAGAGCTACACACACACACACACACACACAAGGTTGCACTTTACCCCCTATGCATTTAATTTGTACACTGAACGTATTGTCCATAAAACAGGATTAAGCTGAGAGGACAAAGGCGTAAAAATTGGGGAAAGACTATCAACACTTTAAGAAATGCAGAAAATAGCAAAGATATGGAATAATTACTGAAGAAGTCAAAGAAGAAAGTGCAAAGGCAGATTTACAGCTGAATACTATGCAAACAAAAATAATGACAACAGATTATTTAAATTAACTTTGTAGTGGTGGATGAAGACATTGAAATAGTTCAAGATTTTCTATATCTTGGCTCTATCATTAATCGGAATGGAGACTGCAGTCAAGAAGTCAGTAGAAATCAAGAGCTTGGGATGGTAGCTATGAAGAAACTAGACAAGATTCTGAAGTATGAAGATACATCACTGAATACTGAAGTTAGGATTGTCCATGCCATCCTATTAACACTTTCTGTGTATGGTTGTGAGAGCTGGAGAGTGAAGAAAGCTGATCAGAGGAAAATAAAACTCATTTGAAGTGTGGTGCTGGAGAAGAGCTCCACAGATACTGCAGACTGCTAACAAAACTAAAAAATAAGTCCTAGAGCAAAACAATCCAAACTCTCCCTAGAAGCCAAGATGACTAAATTCAGACTATCATACTTTGGCCATATCATGAGAAGGCATGACTTACTAGAAAAGACAACATTGAGAAAGGCAGAAGGCAGTAGGAAAAGAGGAAGACTGCAGTACAGATGGATAGATTCAATCCAGGAAAACATATCCTTGAATCTGCAGAACAAACACCAGCAAACTTCTTTCTTTTTCTCATATGTGTCCTATCATATTACAGTATACTTCTGTGGTTTCTTAAACTACAGTTTTCTGTTGCATCTGAACTGGGAAACTGGGTTTAATGTCTGTAGGATAATCCTGCTTTCCTAGCTTGGCTTATAGTTTCAAAATAACAGGGGTGGAAAGAGTACACAGGTACAATGATTAAAGATGGATGTCAGGAATCTCTTCCTACCGTGCTGCAGCCAGCAAGGGAACAGAGAGATCAGGAATACTTTCAGGGAGAGTTCAAATATACCAAACACCAGGAAAACACAAGCCGAGCCAGGTCAAGGTCCAGTCCAAAGGTTCAGGAGACAGAGATCCGTCTTGAGGGTTTCAGGGAGCAGGAGACACAAAAGCTGTGTGGGCTTGCTAATAATTTGCTGCAAGCAAGGAGCAGCCACACCGGCAGACTTAAATAACCACTGTGAACAGGTGCTACTTGTTATTGTTTCCTCAGCCTAGTCCATGCAACCTTCCTCTGAGCAGCCCGTTTCCACCTTCTGCGTGATTGAGGATTGATGGGCACAGCTGGCTGCAACTCCTCTGCATCACTGCTGGTTCCCTCTCAGTCATGAGCTGGTTGGGGCAACGCTGTCTCTGTTTGACCTTCCAGCACAGGGGATGTTTGCAGGTTGACTTGCTCACTCACTGGCCCAGTCCTTGGTGCAGTCAGTTGCTCCTAGATCTCAGAGGCATCATCTATCTCACTCACTGGCTTGGCCCCATGCACAGTTAGTTGCTCCTTAATCACAGCAGCAGCATCTATCACAATGGAAAGAATATTTGATGATTTTATTAAAAAAAATATTGAAAAACATTTTTTAAGTGCTGAGAAACCATGGTAAAAAAGAACCCTGGACTGACAAGATTTTTCACAATTTGGGACTTATTCTGTGTAATTCACATATAGTTGTTTTGCACATAAAAAATGTATTTTGTAACAGGAAACAGAATTTGCTATGTAGAAAATGATTTTGTATGCTGAAATACTTCCTGTGTAGGAAATGCTATACTAGGTAATTTACTCTGTACCAGTTTGCATGTGGGTGATTTTCTATAAAAAAACAACAGCATTTTCTGCATAGGAAACAACATTTTGGCTGAGCAAAATAATATTTCTATTCAGGGATATTATTTTCTGTGCAGAAAAAGCTGTTTCTTGCATTGAAAATGCCCATTATTTGTGCAAAACAACCTGTAAAAAATATTCAGACATGAAACATGCATATAAAATAATACTAAATAAAGTTATACTAAAATTATATAAAAATCAATGTTAGAGTAGACTAGGAATCAAAGTTATCTTGGGAAAATAGCTCCTTAAAATGCTAAGAGAAGACTTGGCTGTCTCCTGGTAGTAGATCAGGTTGTAGATTGTCAAAATAAATTTAAATAGAAGAGCTTGGCTTGTGGATGTTTTCTATAAGTTCTGTTCAGATTAATTGCTATTTCATTCATTTTTATTACTGAATTTTCAAGACTCTTGTGATATTTCTTATATATGTTTTACAAGTGAAGGAAGTAAAAAACTTCAGCTATGCTTTGATAGTCATTTTAATTCCAGCCAAAAGAACATGAAGTTCCAACTCATGTCTAGCCTAATGTAATTAATTTCCAAAATGATAAAATGGAAATAGAATTAAAATGGAAATCTTTGTGATTGATTTCTTCTTATGTTAGCATTCAAAAGTGTTACCTAGTATTTTTGAGAGCTTTAAAAGGATTTATTGGATTGAGTCCCTGTAGATTTCACCTTATTTACTAGATTACAGTAATTGTACCCTTGGGCATAAACCTTTGCTGACTGTCAATATTCAAAGCTAAATATCACAACTAACAAGGTGAGAGCTGATAATCAGGAATGATTTCTACTTGATCTTATGGTGTTTTTGTTCAGGCTGTTATTATCCTTTTAAGCAAGTTCCAGTCATATGAACATCACCTCATCACATTTCTAAGATTTTTTTTAAATGAACTTCACATGAAGTAGCATTGATCACTTTGAAATTTGATGATACCTGGAAGAATTTTACATACAGATCCTTCAAGTATTCCATGAATTCAATAGACTTTAAATTAATTTTCTTTTCTATTTTAGAATAAGCACTGGGATGGTGATTTGTATAATAATTGCAAAGAGTGCACGGTGTAGTACCTCAAGTATGTGAACCCTTAGAGTTAAGAAAAATTAGTGGACAGGAGCACTAGCAGGATTGGTTAGGTTACACTTAAGAGTTATCAACCATGAAAAATAGTCAAGGCAACTATATGACATCATAAAAAATATTTTGAGATGTTATATCTAATATATAAAAATCAAAGTTTGTGCCAGGCAAAGACCCCATATGATTGGCTGTGTCAGGTGAAGACCTTATATGATTGGCTGCCTAAGAAGATTCTATGGAATCCTGAAGGAGTTTAGGGAGGGGCCTTCAGAATTCTCAACCAGAGAGCTCTTGAGTTTCAGTCAGCTGTGTCTGTCTGGAATAGGCCAGTTGCTATGGAGATGATGCCTAGCAGCAAGGAGGAGGGCAGTGTATTTGCTCTGGAACCCAACCTCTGTATGTTAATAACTCTAAGTACAGACGAGATTGGGGAATATGGGGAAAAGTTACAGGTACTGGGCAAGACAGTTTGGGGAATTAGAGACACAGGATCTCAAGTCTTTCTAACAAGTATTACCTATGAAAAAATAAAATCCTGGGCAACATTGGGTATATACGCTAGTCTATTATATTAACCCTTCACTTTCAATTTCAGCCTTTATTATTAGTGTTATGTGATTTGATAAAAGGAGTGGACATGGTATGTTTCAACTTTCTTTCAAGTCATTACAGAGAAGTTTCACCTTCTTAAGTGATTGGTTTTTATTCCCCAGCAATTCCTGTTTGGTCTGTAGTGGTTGACGTAATCCCAGAGTCTGATTCCAGAGTTCCTTTACTACAAACTAAATTCAATTGCCAGTCCCAATCAGAAATCCACTGATTCAGTGGAGTTTACATAAATGGTGACTTACCACATTTGCATTGATTCAGTGGGTTAGAATCTCTACCTGTTTCTGTTTTTTCATCTCTATTAGTTCTGTTTGTTGTCTTCTCTTTGCTTCCTGCCAGCTGTGACCCTTGGCTAAGACCTCTGGGGCTTTGGCTTCTGCAAACTGACATAATGAATCCTTACCTTTTACTCTAGACCCTACTCTGATCTTCCCAGTCAACTTTTTGCCTCATCTGCATAGCATCTAATCTTCTTCTTACTTCTGACAGGGCAGGCTAATTCTGCCCTTTTAATATCCTGGAGTCAGGGTCTAGTCTGTTTTCCTGCTTCTTTTAAACCTGCTCTTCTGTCACTCAGTTTCATGAAGCCACATCCACCAAGGTCACCATATCTTGGTTCTTCCCCCCTCCCCCCCAGTTCTTGGATTTTTCCAGAGCAGTCACGATGTCTTCTGGGGCTCCACAGCTGGAATGTTGTTAAAGAAGCAAACTATACTTGCTCTGACAACTAATCAGAGAATATTTAGTTGATCTTATCTTTTGTGATCTCATCTGATTTTTTGTTTGAATTTTCAACCAGGGAGTAAAGAATGACCCGGCATAGGGACGGGGGGCAATGGGGGCAATGCACCCCAGGAAGCAATTTGGGGGGGGTGCCATGGCTCCTTGCTTACCCTCCCCCACGCACCATAGCCCCACCTCCATGTGCTGTAGCCCCACCCCATCTGCTGTAGCCCCATAGCCATGCACCATAGCCACACCACATGTGCCATAGCCACTCCCCCACACCCTAGCCACACCCTTGCTCCTCTGCCCGCCCCCCACCTGCCTCCTCTCTGCACACTCTAAGCTCTGCCACTGATCCATGGTGTTCAAACCCACCTATGGAATTAACATCTGTTCATCTATCAGTACTGTTGATTTAATTATTGGAAGTTTGGAGTGGGAGATGTATTGGTTTAGTAATATACTACAGAATATAGAGTTGTATGCTTAATTGACAGGGAGCAGCAAAACCACATGGATATATTAATCTGTTCATTTTCCTTTCTTTCACATCGATTTTTTTTTAAAAAAGCATTTTTCCATATTGCATTTATGAAGTAATTTGCAGGATTGGAGAATTTCTTCTAAAAAATGAACAGAATGAAATGACCAGCCACCTGCACTAGCCAGATTCAAAAGGTATAGCTATTCCCAGTTTGGGAAGATCACATTGTAACTAAAGATGGTGAGACCATCAGAAAGAAAAGACATAGCAACCATCCACAAAATAAAATAAAATAAAATGGTAAAATGGTTGAAGGCACAGAGATTAAAAACCCAAAGCTAAGACCTAAACAGCGAGATGCGTGAATTTTCAGTTTGGGATTTTTCCTCTTAAAAATATTGAGTTCGTTCCATGAAGTCTATGAAGATATTTGAGGAGTTCTTGCCTAGAAAAACCAAACAAGCCTATACTCCATTCTGTTTCACCTGGACATCATTTTTGTCATTATTACAATTCATTTCTCACAGTCATAGGTAACAGATGAGCCCTGGTGGCGCAGTGGTTACATGCCGGTACTGCAGCCACAAGGTTGTGAGTTTGATTCTGCCAAGCTCCAGGTTGACTCTGCTTTCCATCCTTCCTCAGGTTGGTAAAATGAGTACCCAGCTTATTGGGGGCAATTAGTTAACACATTGTAAACCACTTAGAGAGCACTTAGCTGATAAGCATTATAGAAATACACATGCTATTGCTATTGCCGTTATAGGCCCTTTTCGCACGGGCCTTTGCTCGCGCGACAGCCCCGTGAGCCTCGCGAGAGTGGGAGCGTCGCTCTGCACGACGCACTCCCACTTCCGCCCGGCTCACGGGGCTGAAGCGGCGCGAGCGCGGGTTTTTTGATTTTCGCGTCCAAGCAAAAATCATCCCACGCTCGCGCAACGCTCCCGGCGCCCACCCGCACTTACCTTTCGTGCGGAGCCTCCGGGAGCCGGCCGGGTCGCGCTTCCTTCCCTCCGCCCCTGCGGAAGGAAGGAGCGGGGTGGGGAGCTAGCGCGACGGATGCGATGCCTGCTTCGCGTGCGCACACACAGGGGGGATGCGACGCTGCCCGCTTCGTGTGCGCGGGGGGGAATCTGACGCGACGCCGCCTGCTTCGCGTGTGCGCGGGGGGGAATCCGGTGCGATGCCGCCCGCTTCGCACGCCGGGGGGAATCCAGCGCGACACCACCCGCTTCGTGCGCGCAGGGGGGAACCGGCGCGAGGTCTCCCGTTTCGCACGGGGGGAGGGCGGCTTGCGCGGCTAGCCTCCTTCGGTGCCGCTTCCCCGCTCGTTCCTCCGCCTGCGGAAGGAAGGAGGGGGGAAACGGCAGCCTCCCAGAGGAGCCTTCTTGCGCTTGCCGGCCTCCCCCGCTTGCGCTAGAAGCCTCAGTGCGAAAAGGGCCATAGTTTCACCAAGTAGCAATTACTCATTAGAGTAAGCTGCTCTTCCATGGATTTCCATTTGATAAATGCATTGTAGCTATGGATAAACCTGTTTTGTTTTCTGTAATTTTTACTGTTTTTCAGTCACAAGTAAACTGCTTCCATTTCTGCATCCATTTGCAATTTTTAAAATCTGCATCAGATTCATATATTCTTTGTAGCAATCTCCACTAATATTCACAGTTTGCAAGCATATTTACCTATCTCTTTTCTATGCTTTTCTCCTAATATGCACATTTTACATGCAATTTTTTGTAATGGTCCCATTTCAAATACATGTTTTGATCAGAGGACTTAATTACAAAAATTAGAAAACTGCAAAACCTGAAGAATCATTCTATTTCAGTTCTCATAGTGCTTTAATTTGATTTTTATAAAAAGGTGTGTCCACTTTTTGAGATTCCCTCCACTCCCGGCCCCTGAGTTGTTACACAATTACTGTCCTATTGCAAATAGCACATTCCTGGGCAAGAAGATGTATAGGAGGCACTATATTACAATGGTTCAGGGTCATTATCAAACATCATGGATGTCTACTCACCTCAAGGGAAGTTACACTGTGGTGTTCTCCAGGTTCCATCTTGTCTCTAATGCTATATAACATCAATATCAGAGTGGGGAAAATGTAGCTCATGAACCGTATACAGTTCCCAAGGCTTTTTGTATTGCCTCTAGGGCCCCTCAGCACCCCAAATATTCTTTTGAAACATTTTGTCCCAAAATGCCCACCAGCACACACTAGAAATTATGGGGGAAATTTTGTCACATTTTTGGGTCATTCCAGGCTATTTTGGATATAGAACATACCTTTTTAATGATGGGAAATATTCCAGAAATTAATCTTCTGGTCACTTCCTATATTAAGAGGCCTCTCCTGGGTCTAAAATAGCTGCCTGAGTATGGCAGAATTGCCTCCCCAATCCCTTAGGAGGCATCTGGATGTAAACAATTTTTAGATTTTTTTTTTCTTTTGGAGGGGAGTGGTGGTATAGCACAGATGGTTGTGCCCCCAGTGATCCCTGGGGATCCAATATGGCTTCCTTCCCTCAGATAGAATTCCTTCGTTAAAAATATAAGCATACTCCTAACAATAATTTCAATACTGCTGTGGCACCTTGCATTAGCTCCTTATGGTCAGTTCACAGAGTGGCCCATCTATCATGCAGATGAGACAGGTGAACGGGTGGAATATGTAAAATATTCTATACAATCTGATGCCTAGGTGCACAGATGCTCCATGCCCTTCATCTGTTTCACAGATGAAAACTGAGAAATATGTGACCAAGCAACAGGGTGGGGTCAGGACTGCAAAAGCTTTTAATGAGGAAGAACAGACAAGCTTGGAATGGGTACAGTAGTCTGCTTTGGCCTCAGGCTACTGGAAAGTAAAAGATTCTGCTGCCTTCTCTCCTCTCCCCACTGGTGAGAATTGTACTTTTGCATTTTGAACTCAGTTTCTGGCAACTGAGGACCAAGGGGGGAAATGGGAGGAAGAGATTGAAACTGGGACATTTTAAAAAGGAGCTGAAAAAGGCAGGAAAACTGAGGATTGATCAGGATAGTCTTGCCAAATCAAGACAGGTGATGGGTATGATACTCACATGTATAGGTCTATGTGTAGACATACATACATGCATGATACAGTCTATGTATACAGCCACACAAATACATGCAGGCTTGACATACATTCCTATTTTCCATCTCAGTTAAATTCTCTTCATCTGATATTTAGGTCCTATAAACTTCATGTTTAACATGTTAAGTGTTAAGGATTTTTTACAACACCAAGAAGACTGGAAAAGAATGTTAATCTGGGGCCCTTTTCTTGAGATCAGTGTGTTGTGGTTGTTAGAGTGTTGGGTTGTTATGCTGGAGACCCAGGTTCTAGTCCTCACTCAGCCATGAAGTGACTTTTGGCCAGCCACTTACTCTCAGTCTAACCTTCCTCACAATGGAGAAGATATGATATCAACCACCTTAGGTTCCATGGAAGAAGAAAGGAGGGATAAAAATGTAAGAAAAATGAAGGTGGTTTGGGCTGGTTTTGTTGCTACTAGTACTACCTGTGGCTTTAACAGTCTTACTCATGCTCTGATGACAAAATAACATTGCCAGTGGTAGAGTTGTGTTGTGATTTTTTTTTCTCCCACTGAATGTATAGAGTTCAAGTTAGTGGGATTCTGAATGAAATGGCAGAGGAGCAATGCCAATATTGATGTGGCCCCCCAATGTAAGGCCTGGGGATATTTGCCCCAGTGATTTTCTTTATTTTTTTAAAAAAAGTCCTGAACTATGTTTTAACCTGTAGGGTTTTTCCCCCCTTTCCCCTTCCTTTCTTGCTGCAGGTAGATAAAGTGTGTGGACAGCCTGAGGAGAAGGATGTGAAACCTTTGCCAGACAACATAGTTCAAGCGAAGGAAATAATCGAGACACCATCTCTCACAATGGCACATTCGGCTTCTTTGAGCAATAAAAGGAGGTAACCCTGATGACTCCACATTTCTTCATAAATGTCTTGAGTTGGAGTTTCCCAAAGCTATACTCATTTTTATTATTGAATAGTTCTGGCTACCAGAGTTGTACTTTCCAGCACTCATTTTCATTATGTAGTCACTCAGGCAGGTAATACATTTCAGAAGACTCCTGGTCAGATTTGTAAGGCAAAGACAATGTTGCATGGGGCTGCTAGGGGAAGGAGGATCCTCAAAGATCACTTTTTCTCCTGCTGCATCAAAGGATCTACTGTTCACAGAAGGACTCTTTGCATAAACATAGTTAAAGGCAGCCCATTTTCAGCCTGACAGGGAACTGTAGTCTGGATGTGTGCTTCACTGGTATGTTAATACTGTATGTGTAGCAGCTGTGGGCTGAGCTTAAATAAGATGCCAAATGAGCCTAAAGGCATTCTGTAGAGAGAGATTTATCTTCTGGAGTGCATATGTTTTTTTCCCAGAACTCTAGAGCAAATCGTGTTAGCACGAGAGAGTCCACCAGTATGCATACACATTCACTGAATGGAGCAGTGATCTGCTCCATGCTGGTCACCACCTATTCTTCAGCTGTTTAGTGACAGTAAAGTACCAAGTTAATGCCCACTTTAGCAGAAGCCATTCATTCCAGCTTCAGATCAGGTCCATTTTTTGAATTCAGACAGCAATGCGCAACCATAGCCTGCTTAAAGCCATACTATTAAAATACCAATAGAGGTGAGCTGTAGTCTAAGCAGGGAGGGGCAGCTCATCTCAAAATTCTGGGTTGGAGTTCTGTCCCTGCTCAGATCATGGAACTCCAGTGCATACCATTGATTTCATTCAGTTGAAATGCCTTCACAAGTGAAATGCCCTTGAATGCAAAGTCCTGAAACAAATGGAATGATGACATAAGGCAATGTGCATAAAACTCAATTACATAATCCAGGCCTGGGGCATAAACTGGTTAAATGTGCAGTAGTTTAAGATAGAGCCATAATCAGTTGATACCTCTGACAAATCACGTGAGGAATTCACTAGTGACCAATGTGCTGGTGAGGAATAAAAGAGTAGCACAACTGTGCTTCCCTATCATTTTCCAAGATGTTGAAGTAATAAATTCCAGATTGGTAAGCATTTTACTTTTGTTTCTCTTGTTTCTTCTTCCTTTGTTGTGGTTGTGTCTGCTCAGGTAGCAGTTTTCTATTTCATCACCATCTAATTTTATTTCCCTCTTCTGATATCTTTTTAACTTTGCAAAACCTGTCTATTTGAGGACAATGCTGGCATGGCTGAAACTTGCATCAAAACTGCATGGTTTTTGGTTAATCTTATGCACGTATATTCAATACTGTACCTACCCAGCCTATGTGAGTGGCTTTCCTCTGCCCCCTTCACCAAAAGCAATTCAGAAATGCAACCCCTGAAATACCGTTCTTTCATAGCTGAGAGTTTCAACACAGCAACATTGCAAAGTTTGGGGATACCTCAGGTGTTGCCATGTGAAATCCATGGAACCCACATGCCAATCAATAAATGCAGATTGTATTGTTAATTGTTTAGAGAAGTATAAGTTTAGTTCACATTACCTGAAAATGTAAAACCTTTGACAGCGATATCTGAGTTCTACTTTAATACATCCTGTGACTAAAGACTGTCTGGGCATGTATTCTGTTCAGAAGCAAAGCATTTGAACTTACTTGGAGAAGGGAACGGCTGAGATAATACAAGCGACATTTCACTTTAATTGTATTACCTGTGGCTCTCTTTTTAACTTAAACCGTATAAGGAGATATTTTTACCATCACACACCTCCATGTTTCATAAGTTTTCCTACAATGGCTCCTAGGAATCAATTTCTTTAAAATACATCTGTTAGCTTAAGGGACATTTTTTAATCATTCTTCTATGACACTTGCATTCCAGGTGCTGTGATAGGGACATAGGAAGCTTCCTTACACTCAAATTATTGGTCCATCTAACTCATTGTGGTATATTATGACTGGCACCAGCAATCCCCACTTTTCCACAGTGGTCTTTCACAGCCCAACATGAAGATACCACAGATTGAACCTGAAACTTTCGGCATGACTGATTTTTTTGCTCCTCTTCAAGCACTATGATGATTTCTTTATTTATTCAGCACCTCCCCAGTACACTCAAGAGGGTAATTTTTTTTCCCCTGAGGCAAAACAACTAGGCTTAAATTCAGTTGCTGATTCCAACTAGAGTAAATCTGTTGAATGGCAACTTGGTAAATCAGTACTTACATATGTAAGTTATATGAGTTCAATTGATTTGTTAGATGTACACTGACTCAGACTAACCATTGGATTTAATATTTCATGTCTGTGAAAACAAATACTTCTCTGTCTTAAGGATTTTGGTGCCTGTTTCTGATCCACAAATCATTTGTTCTCACATGTATACAGTAACTCTTCTTTATGTGACATTTGGATATAGCAGATACATTCAGACAATTTATTTTTAGCATTTTAAACCTTCATCTTGTAACAATATTCATTGGGATTTTTTTTAAAAAATCCTTTTATATGTTTTAGAGGAAAGAGGGCTTAAGTCATCAAACAGAAAAAAGCATATTCTTATCACAATTAAGCTATGGTTGAACTGTGCCATTCTTTAAAAAAAAAATAGGTTGAAGCATATTTTAATTGCATTTGTTCTTTTCTGGTTTAATCCTGTGCATGTTCTTGATTATCTTTTCTTTCAAATAATTTATTACTTTTTTTTCTTATTTCTTTCTTCATTTGCCTGAATTCCCCTTCTCCCTCCCTCTTCTTACTGTTCTCCCTGGCCCAATCCAGTTCTCTGCCTCTGAAAGCTTCAAAGAATGACAAATCCAGAAGTTTGAAAAAAATGTCCCGGTAAGAATGAAAAGAAGCCAACATGCTTTTGTTTCTTCATGAAATGAGCTCTCCAAACATAAAGGCTATTGGTTCCATTCTAACAATAGAAGGATTTGTTCAATGTTATCATAAAATGCCTTTAAGATTAATTTCTTAACCAAAGTGCAATGATCTGAATCAGGGATGGGGAACATGTGAACCTCCAGATGGTGTTAAATTGCTGCTCCAGTCAACCATGTCCAAGATAGCCAGTTGTGAGGCAATGGGAGTTTCCATCTGATAACATCTGGAAGACCATACATCTGCCATTCCTTATCTGCCAGAACTGACATTTTTGACATTAAACAAAAAATAGAACTACTTGATCAAATTTAAATTTAAAGTGAGGCATCTCAACTCCAGATTCAAAATGAAATATTTTAATTGAGACTGTTGAACACATGCCCAGGCGATAGGCTCTCTGCTATTTTGGTGATATTCAGTAAGATTTTGTTCTGGGTATTAAATGTGAGATCTGCAGCTTCCTTTCATATAATTCTGTTTTACTGTTAAATGTTTGCTTACTCATGCCCTTCCAAACCAAATTCAGTCTTTTCGATTTGGATTTGGTTGAGGCTAGCCCAGGAGATTTTGTTTCCCTGGGGGAAAATAGTATATGGTGTACCTTCCTCCTCAAGTTGGCGTAAGCCTAGTACC
Organism: Ctenosaura bakeri; assembly: GCA_948474755.1. Lineage (NCBI taxonomy): Eukaryota > Metazoa > Chordata > Lepidosauria > Squamata > Iguanidae > Ctenosaura > Ctenosaura bakeri. Next base: position 264,040 of record CAOLHI010001843.1, on the reverse strand, counting down.
ATGGCTGCCTAAATTCTTTTGGAACTAGAGGCAGACAAGCCTGCAAGTGCCTCTTGTCAGTAAAACTGCTATCATAACAAATTAAAATACTATCCTTTCTTGCTTTCTCTTGTCACTTAAAATCAGTTGCTCAGAGTAGCTGCCTAGCTGTAGCAGTGGCCTAGGAGAAACTATACCAATTTCCACACTAGGCTGTTATTGTGCTATTATTCCTCTTTCAACATCCTATGGAATCCTGGGGTTTGCCATTTAGGGAGAGGCTTTTGAGGCCCCTCCCTAAACCCCAGGATTCCATAGGATGTTGAAAGAGGAATAATAGCACTATAACAGTTTAGTGCAGAAATGATCTATAATTTCAATGAAAGCCTTCTAGCACAGCAAGGGCTGCACACATCTTTAGCTCCATAACGGAGTGGTTCCAAAGGGAGAACTGTCACATGCATCCTTCACATGCAGAGGGGGATCCCTCTAAAAAGGAGTTGGATCATCTCCTGTATCACCAGTTTTTGGGTACTCATTTTACAAATGACACTGTCTTGCCTCTAGGGACTTTTGGAATATTGATTTGTTTCTTGTTTTGTTGTTAGAATATAAATGAAAGCAGGGATAAAACAGGATGTCTGAATGGTTTCTGATAATATCTTTTAGGTCACTTAATACAAATATAGTCCCATGTCTACTCTTAGATTGCTCCCTGGCAGAGATATTTTCCTTTCAAAGCACAAATTGCAAACCTGGCCGTTACTGGAGGCTGTATCTTTTACCTTGTTCTCTAGCACATAAAAATAATGGCCCAACTTCAATGATGAATTTGCTCTTGCAGTGCCAAAGTGGAACAGATAGTAAATGATGAACTGGCATCTCTGTTGACATGTTCTCAATTGCCTAGAGCAGTTATGAATTAGGAACTAACTGCATAATAAAATAGCTTTCTCCCACCATCTACCAAAAAAACAAAACAAAACTTGAGATCTCTCTGTACTTGATAGTTGTAATAGAGTTAAAATTATGAATCTGGTTATTAGGAGAAAAAGCCTTCATAGAATATTAAGTCCTGGCCTAGTCCTTCCTGGATAAATTAAGGAAGCATTTGTACACATTGCTAAACCATGGCATAGCGATATATGCATTAACAGGAATGAGCCTTCGAAAAGTCTGGAACTTATGCTGTTCAACCATCTGCTTCCCACAGTCAGTCCAACAAACAGAGTACTACAGTCCTCCCTCCACATTCACAGGTTTGGCCTTCACAAATTTACATGCCTTCCCCTCATTCTCATCCTCCTATTCCCTTGCCTTTTGCCCACATGCATACCCTCCTTCTCCATGCCCAGGCAAAAGGCAAGGGAATGGGAGGGTGGAGCTCTGCACATGGAAAAGAAACACACACACATGCCTCTCCCCATTCCTTTGCCTTTTGCCCAAGCATGGAAAAGGAAGGCAGGTATACCCAGGCAAAAGGCAAGGGAGTGGGGGGAGGTATGCATGTTTTCCCCTTACTTTGCCTTTTACCTGGGTATGGAGATTGTACGCTGAGGCAAAACGCAAGGGGATGGGAGGGAGGCATGCATGTGCCTTCTTTCTCCATGCGTGGTGCTCCCCACTTCCATTCCCTTGCCTTTTGCCCAGGCATGGAGAAGAAAAGCATGTGCACCAAGACAAAAAATAAGGGAATGGGCTGGGGGTCGCAGATGGGAATGGGAGGGGGAGTGCAGGGGGAGTTATTTGTGGTGTTTCACTTTCATGAGGATTCTCCATGTCAAACTCTTGCGAAAGTGGAAGGGCCACTGTAAATCAAGAATTTACTTTCACATTAGCAGATCCTTGGCTTGTTGTTACCTAGAATCCTGGGAAGGGGAAATTATTACCCATTTTTAGGCCAAACCCAGGGAACTGGGAGAAGCCCTGAAGCAGAGGGGCTTGGAAACTGTACTTTGGTCTTTACAGTCTTCATGTAGCCCACAGGCAGCACCCTTCCTGCCCATGGTTTAAAAGTAATGTAGTCAGCTACTGAACAAGATCTGCTGGTTTAACAGCTACTCCTTTTAAACCACAGTTCCTGGTTTGCACTTAACCAGAATTCTTCTACCTTCCTGTTACATGTACGAAGGAAAAGGGAGTGGGGAACATGACATTTGTGCGCTTAGCCTCTATGGTTAAGCATTGTATGCAGATCTTGTATCAGTTTAGAGACTAGTTGCAGTGTTTATTTATAAAATGTGTAAAATAATGCATTTGTATATTCTGAAATGTAGAGCAAGAGTAGATGTGGAAATGCTTAACTTTTGTTTCCACCCATCACTTTTCTGCTTCAATAGCAACCTCCTACCTAGGGATTCCAGACAAGCATTTGCAAGGGCAAATTTGGGTTTGGAACTCAGCAATGAAATAAAGTAAATCAAGGTCGGAATTTTCAATAGAAAAGTGGAGGAGGAAGGAGTAGAATTAAGCAGCTGCTCCATTCCTCCATTCAAAATCTCCCCTTCCCAAAGCTATTTTTAACCACTAGAATCTTATAGTAAATTTATGGCACATGCCTTTGTGTTTAATCATTAGGCCCTGAACATGCTAGTGTTGTTACAGAAACAGCTGACCTGTTGCTCAAAAGTAAAGACGCTATACACATGATTATAAACATTATGAAGATTAATAAGCAATTTGCTATAGTCAATGTTCTGTTTTAATCTTGTGTTTCTAATTTCTAGGGAATTCATCACCTACATGAAACGTTCCAGAACTCTTTTTGCCTCTTTAACAGAAAGGCTCTGTGATGGGGATCTTGTGATGAAAGATAGTTCGACTTGCTGGAATGGCGAGGATGTTGTAGAAAGGTAATTGTGAAAAGTGATTTTCTTACTGTGTATAGCTTGCATTTTAATCTTAACAATTTTTCTGCTCATTCTTCCAAAGAGTGATGTATGTTCTCTAGTGTAAGGACTTTCAAAATCATTTTAATAGTGCTGCCATGGATTTTTGGATTGGGGATACCAGGCTGCAAGACAAAAGAGCAGCAGCAACTCTTTGGGTGTATATAATTGGAATTAATTTGTTTTCTACTAGGGATGGGACGAATTCAGAATTTTCCAAATCCGAATCCAGATCCGAGTCCCTGGAAGGTTCTGGGAATCCACGAATCTCAAAACTTTTGAATCCTTTTTTTAAAAAGAGTTTAAAAAGCAAGGGAAAGAAGGATAATCTTGGGCAAGACACACACTCTCAGTCTTAGCAAAAGCTTAGGCAAAGGAAAACCTCCCTCTGAAGAAATCTGGCCAAGACAATTGTCACAGTTTTGCCTCAGGATCTCCCCAGATTGAAAATGACATGAAGGCCCTTTCTACACAGGCAGGAAAATGTGGATTAATTCCACATTTTCCTGCCTGTATAAACAGGGCCACATGCTACAGTAAAGAAATAATCCAGGTCAAAACTGGCTTTTCTTTGCATAGCTCCTGCTGGTATCCTTGGGTTTGTAGTTTGATGATGCACCAGCACACTTTGTCAGAGAAGGCTGTGACACCTTGTAAAACTCCAAACCCCAGAATTGTGTCTGAAAGAGGTTTGCAAGGGAGCTCTGCAAAGGAATGTTTCAGCTGTCCTTGAAATCTCAAGCCTGTAGCTTCCAGTCAAGTACTGAATTAAATATGAAATGTTCAATTTAAATATCTTAGAATACAAGCCCAGATGTAATTTCTGAAATAGTTAGCAAAGGCCATTAATACTCCAAGGGAAATCTCACCTACTTACTATCTTCCCTTGTATGTATGGTCTCCCAGGTTTTCAAGCGTCCCGGTCTCCAACAATCTATTTAGTTGGCGGATTCGAAAGATTCAGTTTGCCTATTTTGGCACAGGGCTTCAGATTTGGGAATCTCGAATCCTTTTCAAGGATTCGAGGATTCGGTTGACCCATCCCTATTTTCTACATACTGATTTCTCTTATGGAAATAGGTTTTACTAACACTTCTCTCCAAGTGGTATGTTTGCTGGGAGTTGTGTACACTTAAGAGTTTCAGTTTGTCATTCAGTTCCTGCTGGCTTAGAGTAACTGTAACTTAAAATCTGTCAATTTGTACCACATTCAGTTGGTACAATAAAACCTCTTGCTGTTGATTAAATTTGTAAATCTAGATGTTGTGTATCCTTACTGCTGGTCTTCCTGGATCATAGAGTTGGAACTGAAAGGAATGTTTCCCCTGCCTTATAGAGGGCAGTGTATGTTGATGAGTGCTTGTAGATAAGCTCAAAAGATAAAATCTTTAGCTGTTATCTCATCTTTGTAAGCTATTCATTTCATTTGGTTAGTTCACATTTCTTTATTTTTTATGTATACTGGTTTCACATTTTGGCAAAGGGCTGCTTTCAAGTGTAGCCTGTTTTATAGGTATAAATAGAACACAAAGGTTTGGAGATGAATAAAGTAGATAAGTAAACATAGCTGGCAGTTTTAGTCATTTCCTTTATTTTGACCACTTTGATATTTGATCTGATCACTGTATGAGCCTAGACAATGCAATGATTTCTGTGAAGCCTTGAATATTCACAGTTGATTTTATAACACAGAGTATCTCAATTTTGCAGATGTTGGATGTATCTATTATATATGACGGATTAAAAGTGAGAAATGTGTATTGTTTAGCTGCAAAATTCTGGTTTCTGCTGATGGTGTTGGGGAAATGCCTCCTGGTTACTGGACCCTAGAAACTAGAAAAAAGAAGATGTTGCAATTTTATTTATTTATTTGTTTACTTATCCCATGTTTCTCTTTCTGTGGGATCTAAGGCACACTGGATCACAGCATGTATTAAAACAGAACACAGTTAAAATTAATCATAATATTAAAATCCATTAAATATAGCACTGAATTAAATATAGTTTTAAAATATTTTTGAAAAACAAGAGCTGCAGGTCTGTTAAACTGGCTGAGAACAAACTGATTCTGTGAAAAAAAAAGTCAGCAGTAATTTATAGAAGAGTCAGGAACTGGTAAAGATAAGCTACAGAAGTATAGATGTAACATGGCTTACCACTTAATTACTTTTGATGCCCAGCCCTGGGCCATTTCTGCACTAGACTGTTATACTGCTATTATTCCACTTTCAACATCCTATGGAGTCCTGGGGTTTGCAGTTCAGGGAAGAGCAGTGAGGATTCCATAGGATGTTGAAAGTGGAATAATAGCACTATAACAGTCTAGTGTGGAAATGGCCCTGGAATGACAAGACCAGACACATAACATGGGATAAATAAGGCCACTTCATTTGACCTAAAACTATTTACATTTCATTGACCTGGAGCTGAGGAAAGCATCCTGATTTGGGTTCGGCTGAAGCTAGGCATCAGCTTGGTGACAACCTCCTCAGCCTTCCCTTGAGCAAGCCACCTAAGCTCCTAGAGCAATCTAATTACTTGAGTTGCTCCCTGGCAGCCCAGAAAGGGGAAGGTAAACCCAGAGAGAGTTCCCACCAAAGTCCCACAACCCTGCCAGCAGGAGTCCCAGTCCTAAGTTAGCCTCAAGAGCAGCCTTCTTCCCCACTCTTTGGGTCTCAGGACCTTAAATAGGCAGCTTCAGAGTTTTACCCTACACCCAAAAGAGGTGCCCAAGGCATCCACTGTAAGCTTCTATCCTCTCCCACTACCTGCTGGTTGACTACCTATTTAAATAATACCACCCAAAGTCAATTGCCCAGGTCCCTTTGATACAGTATGGGGTAACCCCTGCCCCTGAAAAGTGTTAAACTGGGGGGCATCCTACCCAGCCCCAAGGTGACCCAGGGCATTTCCACACTAGACTGTTACAGTTCTATTATTCCACTTTCAACGTCCTATGGAATCCTGGGGTTTCCAGTTTAGGGAAACAGACCTGCAGCTCTAATACCTCTCCCTAAACTGCAAGCCCCAGGATTCTATAGGATGTTGAAAGTACAATAATAGCACTATAACACTCTAGTGCGGAAATGGCCCCAATCACACACACTGTAGTGAAGGTAGAGGGGTGGGTCATGCTGCCGAATTTAAAGAGGACACATGCAGGGCCAGCAGGGCTTAACTAGGTTGTTGCTCCATCTCTCCATGTGGTGCATCCGAGCACTCTCAGTGGCAGTCACAAAGCCCTCCAGTCTCTTCTGGGGGGGCATCAAATGCTCCTGTCCCCCACAGCACCAAAGGAACATATTATTGGGTAAGCCTTAATGCCAAACCATTATGTGCAGCAGGGTTTAGTTAGCAAGGTCTAGTTAAAGGAGAACCAGGTTAGTGCTTGCCATTATTAAGCTTGGAGCTGATATGGTCCTTAACTATAATTAAAATTAGTTACAAAAGGATAGGGAAATTAAAGCAAGGAGAGGGCAGCATTAGGTGAAGGACAGGTTTGGTACTGGTTGAGTGTTCCTGGGCTAAGTGGTGGGCCTTCTCCTTCATAAGTGGACCCTGGTGCAGTTACCTGGTAGCAACAGCAATGCCAGTGCTAGCTGGCTGACTCTAGCTTCTGTTTTAATCTCTCATAATCCTACTGATGTAGACTTGAGCCTGCTATTTTTTAAAGGATGCCCATGGCTTATGGGTCTGCCCTGGATGTCCAGTCCTCCCTGGAAGAGGTAGCATGCAATCCAATTGTATATACCTTATTTCCTTTTTGCAGAGAGGCTAAACCTTGTCGGAACTGGTTTGGGTTAGAGAGAAATGATATAGATGAATGTCCTGTCTTAAGATTTCACACTGAGTTGATTTTTGGCTTGGTCCAAATCCAGATCGAAACTTGACATGACAGAGTCAGCCACATAAATGTAACAAACACTGTGTGACCTTTGTAGCTTCTGCAAAGATCATTTCTGTCCCTGATGGCATCACAGCATGCAAAGCTTTTGAGTGTTTACATTTGGCACTCTCTGTGCATGCTTTCTTGCTGTGCATTCTGTTTACAGATCCTTAAGGAATTCTTTCCAGACTTGTTTGCTTCAGATTCATTTATTGTTCTTTTTACCTTGCTGGGAAAATGTGACTTGTACAGACAAAGGATTGTTTCACAAAAGGTTCTTGGCTAACTGAGGGCAAGGAGGGATACATTTTACTAGGACATTCTGATCTGGCCCCTAAAATCTCAAAAGCTTTGCAAAATGGTTACTTTTAAACTAAAAACTTTTTTTTTTTAACAAGGAAATCATGTAAACATGCTGAATACAAGAGCTAAAGGGCAATAAAAAAATTAATGATCATGAGATTTTCTACCATAGAAATTCTTCGGTTGAAGCTTTGCAAACTTAAATAAAATATGTATTTAAATGAAAAAGGCTTGTTGTCCTCCAACTGCTTGAACTCCAGAATAGGTTGTCATTGCTGTTGAATGCCTTAAAGTCAACTCCAAATTATGGCAATCCTACCACAGGGTTTCCCTGTAAGATTTATTCAGAGGAGGTTGGCCATTGTCTTCCTATTAGACTGAGAAAGAGATAGACTGAGAAAATGTGACTTGCCCAAGATTACCCAGTAGATTTTTATGGCTGAGCAGTTGAACCCTGGACTCTCAAAATCCTAGTCCAACATGCAAAGTAATCTACCATGCTGACTTTCCAGAATAAAAGCAGCAGAGGTTCCTTAAGCAAGCATGGCTTCAGACATGGGCAATTTCCTCACTAGAGCGCTATAGTGCTATTATTCTACTTTCAACACCTTATGGAATCTCTGACTGAGAATTCTAAATGCCCCTCCCTAAACTGCAAACCCCAGGATTCCATAGGATGTTGAAAGTGAAATAATAGCAATATAACACCCTAGTGTGGAAATGGCCATGGTTGCATGACAATGCATTTTCCTTAGTCTGGAATAGTTCTCAGTTGGAAAGACTTACTCTGTTGGACTACAACTGCCTGAATGCAGCTGCCTGAATCTTCAAGTGGCCACATTGTCTGTCTCACTGTCTGTCAGTCAGTCCTTTCCCCAGTTCTGTTAATATAACTTTCTCCAGATTTTCTAGTGATGGAATATTGGAATAGTGATGTTTTGCTATTAGGAGTGAAGCATCACTAAATCAGCACTGTTGGCACTACTTTGTCCTGGTTTTTCTTTCTAGTAACTTGTTTGTGTAAAGTAAGAACAGTCTCTTCTCATAGAATTGAAATAGTTTGTTCTGTTGTACCACAGAGAATTAAAAAAAGGATTCACCATTTCCCAGGTTATCTCCAGGGAATTAATGGTCTAATGTGATTTAATTCAATTTAGGGATTCCCCCCCCCAGGGCTATTAGCTGTCCTTGAGGATGAGGTCCTTTTAAATGAAATTGTTTATTATCTGATGTTGTATGAACACCTAGGCTTACGTTGGCCTTCAAAGGTTAATTTGCCTAAATAGGTAGGACCACATGTGCTTAGGGAATGTTAGTTTAGCTATTTCACAACTGTTTTATGTCAGTACAATGTTATGTTATGTTATGTTATGTTATGTTATGTTATGTTAGTGCTGTTTTTATGGTAGTGTTATTGTTATGTCATTGTATTGTTAGTATAATGTTATTGTTATTGTAAGTTTTATATATATTAAGTGGATGTATGTCAGATATCATGTGAAAATTTTGTGCTTCTATTCTTCTTTTTCTTCCTGTTCTGTTTAGTAAAAATTATATAGTCAATATATATATATATATATATATATATATATTGTCATGTATATATATATATAGAGAGAGAGAGAGTGTGTGTATATATATATATATATTTATAGTCAAAGGGGGAGAGGGATAAAAAGGTTAAAGATAAAAAGCTTAAATTCATAATAAGTACTTGTTATAGTAGTGATTTCTCATATTCATTGCAGTTTTTCAGGATAACTAAAATTAAAAAGACATTAATAAATTCATATGCAAACATGTCAGTGAATAATTACTACAACTTTGGTAAAAAGTAATACATTGTTATATTTGTTAAACCAAATTTTAGTGACTTGGGATCTTTCAATAGAGGAGTTTTTGAGATTATGGCCAACATCCAATTGCTAGTCTCAGTAGCTTCACTGAATCAATAGAACTTGCATAACTGTTTTCAATTTAGCAGTTGTTTCAATGGGTTTACTGTTGTTGGCATTAGCATTTAAATTTAGGCCCAAGAAGTATCATGTAAAGTAGAGGTGAGAGTTGTCTGAAGCTATGTTCTTATGATATTTTCTCTCTCTCCTTAACATAATTCATCTGGCTGGAACCATTCTTGAGTAATTGGTTTGGAACTTGTGACCTGAACATTGAAATTTAACACCGTAAGGGACTAACAACAACAACAACAAAAGAGCAATTTTACAAAAATCCAAGAGAACTAGGCTTTGAGAGGTTTTTTTTTAAAATGGGATATATTATTTCTTGGCTTTTAAGCATTGTCTTTCATATCATTAGTTAATTAGTCTGGACTCCTTTGTGGCAGTTACGAATGTGTAACCTAGAGTTATGTACTCATGACTGTTTTGTATTGTATTGTTTTTGTATTGGTACTGTGGAAGTTCCCCAATCACCACTTACTGGGCAACAGCCACTGTGATCAAAGAGGGTCTGTTCAGCTGTCGGTTGGGAAGTAGCTGGCTCTTGTTCCCACCATCTCCTCATGTGAGTAGTCTCCAGCATGAGGAGGAATTGCAACAGTGACCTTGATTCTGCCTGTCACACCAAAGATTGTTCATGGGATAGGGTGGAACCATCAATCTCAGGGAAACTTTTCCCATTGATTACAATGGGATTGGGGGGGGGTTGGGATGGGATTACTGCATTGCACTGTAACCACAGTACTTACACGTATGCAAATGCCATACAGGATTCTGGCCTTTATTAGTAACTTAATTCTGCAATTAGGATTACGATAAAATTCAAACTTAAGCAAACAAAGAAACAAAAAAAATATTTTATCTATTTGACCTTTTTGACTAGAAGATTTCCAAGGTAATTGATAACTGAGTTTATTTTTATTATTTAGCTCCTCCAACTGGACACAACACATAGTAAAAATATGTAATATGTAGCAATGGCCATAGCTTTAAAAAGGAATTGAAAAGATTGTTGGGGGGGGGGGCAAAAGGTATCAATAGCTACAAATAATGAAAGCTGCCCATTACCTCCAGTATGTGTCATGGCCTCATTTGCAGGACAACACAAGAGGAACAGTTCTGTTCCACTCACATTCTAATCATGGGCCATTTCCACACTAGACTGTTACAATGTTATTATTCCACTCTCGGCATCCTATGGAATCCTGGGGTTTGCAGTTTAGAGAGGGATCTCAATGGAAATGACCATGGTTTCTGGAGGGCCAGAATGTTGAACTAAATTGATCTCTGATTCAACCCATCAAGATTTTGCTATATTCTTTAGACCTGAGAAGAAAATGTCATGATGATTTCATGATCATTGCCCTTCAAAGAAAGTTGCATAGGTTAGCTCTCTAATCTTTACAAAAAATCAGAAAAATAAGACTTTTTAAAAAAAAAGGGCATCTGGGGCTAGTTCATGACAAGTGAATTTCAAACCTGGGTTCTCTTACCCATTACACCATTGTGATAACTTTAATTAGCATCTGGATTAAAATATTTACAGTATAAAATTGGAAGCAATTTATTTATTACATATTAAATAAATTAGATATCTTTTACAGTATTTTTCTCTCTCCTTCCTACCTCCTTGAAATGACTAATGTTATTCCAGTAAAATGAAATGTAACTCCCATCTGCTTCTTAAATAGTAGCAGCTGCCAGTTTTGATTTAATGTGAAATTCTAAGTACAATTGAACGTACTGATTTGTTCTGCAGAACTTAAACCTGCTTGCTTTAATGACTGACATGTTCTGCTATTTATGAATATTGTGTCATACTATTTCATGTCATGTTTACGTGATGCATTATTTATAAATGCTACTTTTTTTCTAAAGAGCATAAGTATCAATTAGTGGATGTCATAAATAAGTATGATTTACTCTGCAGACAACTTTATGAAATGCATAAAGGTACAATGAAATTAGAATCGTTATACTTTCCATTTTATTTAGCATTTTTGTCTGAGTATCTTAGAAGCAGAGTTCATAAGAGATCCATCCAACCAGATGTACATGAATTGTCTGGTTTATGATATAAGATCAAGGATTCAGAATTATTTATAGTAGTCAATACTTTCACACAGATGGTTGGTAATTGACTTTTTTTTTTAGTAGTAAAGAATCTCTTGCTACATGCTTTTATTTAGCTCACATTGTAAACAATAGGAGTGAAATCCACAAGGAAGTGGGAGCTGTGACATGCTACCAGGTATGCTGTGAGAGCATCTATATGAACTCGTGTGTTCCAAGCCAGAAGAGATCTTTCAACTTCACCAATAATGTGTCTTAGACACACAAAAGTCAATAACCCACATCTACACAGCTATCTAAATGGAATTGCTCATAAAAGAATAAAAATATAATCAATTGCTGCACTGGGAAATGAATATTATGGTAGAGCTTCATAAAGGACGAGCAATGAATGATAACAAAAATAATCTGAGGATGTGGACAGGATTCTTGGAGATATGAGAGCCACTACATATTCTAAGGTTCCAGCTACACTCAGCAGAGAACCAAAGAATGTGATGGTTGTAGTTGTGGTTGTGTGCCTTCAAGTGATTTCCAACTTATGGTGACTATAAGTCATGGAGTTTTCTTGGCAAGATTTGGAATTGTCTTTGCCTTCCTCTGAAGCTGAGAGAGTGTGACTTGCCCTAGTTCACTCAGTGCAGTGCCATAGCCAAGCAGGGATTCAAACTCTGGTCTCCAGGATCATAAGTCGATGCCCACACCACTACAGCAGAAACAGTATTTTATTTTTAATATTAATTATTATTAATAAATATTTATTCATATTTAATAATATTTATGTGTTTAGATATTATTTTCCTCACAGAAAATGTTGTTTTCTATGCAAATCAACCATGTACAAATTTTACACAAAACTAATCTCCAATTAGAGCTTTTTTCTATGCATAAAACAACATTTTCTGCTTAGGAATTAATAGTTCTGCATTGAAATATTATTTTCCACACAGAAAATGTTGCTTCCAGTGCATAAAATCCTGTTCTCTGTGCAACCACATGTGAATTTTGTGCAGAATATGTGTCAAATTGTGAATAAACATCAAAATTTCCCATAGTGGGGAGGAAACTGCCGCAAATACTTGTTGCTGCTATTGAGAAGAATCTTAGTGAAGAACAAAATCTCTGCTATAATAAGATAACCTAAGTATCTATCATTATTCTGCAGTGGATCTTGTTTCTCCTGTAAGGTCTCTTATCAGCTGCAAGGTCTCTTGTCATGGTGAATGTGCACGGGTATAACACACTTTGGGTATTTCCTGATGAATTTCTCTTGTCGTGAGAAGTTAGTTTGTGATGACAAACCTCACTCTTTAATTGGAAACAAAAAAAAAAGGGGTAATTTATTACTGAAACAACTTTGAAGTACAAAATAAAGATTGACTATATTTGCATTTTATGTACATGCATGCAAATACTTCATAGTAACAGGATCAACACAATGTTATCTCTGATAAATGATTGGTAGCAGTGTCTTGGAAACAGAAGATTTTTCCCCCTTGGTGAGCAACAGGTACAAACTAAAGGAAACAGAGGGCCTATGCCAAACACAGGGCTGACCCAAATTAATTTTGTTATCTTATTTAAACATTTCACAATTACCTCCTTCCCCTTCTTGCATCTCAGATGCTGAACAGCATAATCAACATTCAAGACCTGACTTAGGATGGTATTCCCATCTTCATTTCTAATGTTGGTTGTCTTGCTTTATTTCTTTTACCATTTTGCCTATGAGCCAGGTGGCTGATGGAAATCAAGGCTCTTGGTTATATTACTTCAAATGTTATAGATAATAAGTCAGCTGATCAGCCAAAAAGGTGACTCAGTGTACATCATCCTCCAAATGGGAAGAGAATGGCACTCTCTGATATTTTCTTAGTTGAGGAATGTGCCCCAGCAATTTTTGTGCTCAAGGGAGATGGTCTTTTTTTCCTCCCTGGTTGAGCAACATATTCTCTCATCTTGTACTTGATGTCTTCTGTGTGCAAAATGTTTGCCTTTTCCTGCATGGAGGACCATCTTATTCAGTGTTTAACTGAAATATTATTTTCATTTTTGGTGCTTCAATGGCAGCTTAGTATTCTCATTTATCTCTGTAGATTTATATCCCACTTTTTTTCTTTTTAAAAAAGTCAAAGGAAGCTAGCACCCTCATTTAGGATTAACAGAATAATAACCGAAAAGGGAGCAACTGATTAGAAATCAAAAAGTATGCTGTAAAATAGACCTTCATAATTGACCATAAGAAGCTAGCAAGGATGGAATCCATGGACTTCTTTTATTGAAAAAAAAAAACTATGATCAAACCTGGGAAGTAGCAGCAGCTCGGTGTATAAATTTGCACCAAGTCAGATTCGACCCTAGAGTACACCATGCTGTCTATGCTGTCTCTTACTCCCTACTTGTTCCTTTGCCCAGATGTATTTATGCAGCATACAAGATGCAAGGATAAATGAAATTCTCAATGAGGATAAATTAACAGAATTTTGTTGGCTTCCATTAGGGCTTTGCTGATTCTTACACTGATCACTATTCTAGTTCAGGATAGTCGTTACCTACCCTGGCCTGCTGTATTAAAATAAAGCTTGTGGGGTCCAAAGTCTTTCTGTGGTGAAGAAGGCGTTGGTATAAAGAAATGGTGTGTTGGGAGATGGAATCACAGAAAGAGAGAGATGGAAAAAATTATTTTTTTCTAAGTTCTATTCATGCATGCCCATAGAATCCTTCACATGAGGCTATCTCAGATATGATGGCTTTTACTATTAAAAAAATCTGAATGACTGAACCATGCAAACAGAAGAATAAGGAGGAAGATATGATAATTCTTCATGTACTTCTGAAGGGGACAAGTGCAAAAGAAAGGTTTGTTTTTCAGTCATCGCTGTGTAGAGGACATTAGGAGAAATTGCAGTCAACTGATCCTTTACTTGACTGTGATGCAATGCCACCTAGCAGCATGTGCATACTAAACAGCTGTCTATCACCTAATCAGATGTATGCTCTGAGGGCATGCAGACCTTGAGAATGATGCTTTCTGTTCATTCATGCTAAAATTTTATTTGACATGCACAAATGTTAATTTTTCTAGAAGTCACAATGTGTGTTATGCATAAAGTTCAGAAACAGTGTTGATAGCCCCAAGTGACTGTTCTCCTGTTACACCCTGAAGCTAAAAAGTTGCAGCAAATATGCCAAGGGTGGTCATATACTATGTACCCTTAAACATTTCACAGATAAAAATAGGATTATACATGAAAATGTGTAAGCAGTATGGCCAAGCAATAGCAGGACATGGCCAGGCAATCCAAGAGCTTTTGTATATTTCTATTTGCTAGAGGAAGGGTAGGCAGTTCTTGCAGGCCAACCTCTTTTATAGCAGAAACCTTATGATTTTTTTCTCCAACTTCCCTAGCTCTACAATATTAGAGTTGAGTTGGAGTGACTGAATGGAACACTATATAATCCACTTTTGGATTCTTGCACTGGCAGGGGGTTGCATTAGATGACCCTTGGAGATTCATTCCAATTGTGCAGTTCTAGGTTTCCATAGATTCACAAGATGGCCTTGGCAGGTTCGAATCCAAGTTTCCCCACAAACTTATGTGGATACTGTGACCCAACAAAAGCCCTTCTGCTTAGCCTACTTCACAGGTTTGTTTTTAGGGTGTAAGTAGGGATGTAGAAAAATTATAGGCAACGCCATCAGTTCCAGGAGAGAAATGGAATTATATTAATTAAAATACATGTAGTTGGGGAAAAATGACTTGTCATAAAGAAACTCACCCATTTCTAGCATCATTTTAAGAACTCTCAATTAAATTATACACACATACATCAGTTAACAAAGTCTCTGACAAAGCTCCTTCTTGCAAAGTCTTTTTATGCCTACCCATCCCCTCTTCTTTTCTGCTTCATCCTCAGTCTAGATGGAAGTTTTTTAACAGCATTTGGAGAGTGATGAAAGAGTATTGGAGAAACACAGACATTCAGTTGCGGGGTTGCAGCAGTGCGTCTGCAGTAAACAGAGCAATAAAGCTCGAGCTGGGAAAGAATGAAGTTCTCAGCTGATTCTGCTCTGCCTTCATGTGCCTGCCTACAAAAGGCAGAGTAAATAACAGCTGTCTCTGGAATCCCTTGCTGACCATGCATGAGAATTAAAATAGAAAATGTAAAAGAAAATTAGTTTGCCTCACCAGCTACCCTCTCCCAGCATGTTAACAATGTGTAGGTTTGACTACCAAAAATGGAAATAATAATAAAAAAAAACCCTAGAAGCTTGTGAAAGAAAAAAAAATCCTTGGATGCATCAAGTGGTCAGTAGAAGGCTCAAAATGTTTTTGTTTACTTGTGCAAGGCTTACCTGACCTGGTTGTTTCATTTCACGTGTGCATACTGTTAATTCCGAATAAAAACTTTGGTGAAACATGTTGAACTACTCTCATTTTAGGTGGGGTAGGAACTTATCCCTATTCTTTCCATGTGGTACCAAATTTTCTGTTAAAGAAGTAATGCCCAGGAATGCACCTATTAGTCAACTGACATATACCTATAATCACATAAACATGTACAAGTTGCATTAAACTCACAGATGGTTAGTCCTCTCCCCACCTCTCTTTCACTCAGACCTACTTCTCTCTTCAGTCTCTCTAACTCTCAAACCCACAAACATACTATCCCACTTTTCTCCATCTCTCTCTCTCTTGTACACAAATAAAATGAAAATAAGTAGCTAAGAATTCAGTGATAAAGCTCAGTATCAAATAGGTAGGTCTTCAGATCTTTCCTAAAGGCACATGCAATTTAAGCTCAGCCCAGGAAAAATAAAATTATATGAGTGGTTTAAAAGCAAACCCTCGTATGGAAAAGCCAAGTCCCAACCTAGGGCCTTTCTGCACTATGCTGTTATAGTGTCATTATTCCACTTTCAACATTTTGTGGAATTTGGGGCTTTGTAGTTTACTGAGGCCAAAGAGTTCACTGGCTGAGAATTATTTATTTATTTATTTATTTTATTTGTATCCCGCCTCTCCATATGGATCGAGGCGGCGAACAACTTACAAATAGCATGTATTTCGAAACATTTCTATACATTGTAAATGCTCTTCCCTAAACTGCAAAGCCCAGGATTCCATTGGATGTTGAAAGTGGAATAATAGCACTATAACACTGTACTGCAGAAAGGCCCTTAGTGTCCCTTTTTAATATATTCTCCAAATGAAAGAAGTTATCAGCACATGTAAGCTGAAGCTTTCCTGGAATCTTCAAGGAGCCTTGGACAAGAAAGAAAGAGAAGTGTCTCCTCAGATTTACATGTTTGAAAACCATTTCCATTGGTTGAACAAATACTGGTCATTTCCACACACAGCGAGGGAATCGCTCCCTCCCGCTACTCACCGGATCTTCTGGCGGTCTGGTCCAGTCTGGGGTGAGGCAGAGCAATGTGAAGTCATAGATCCATACTGCTCTGGTGTCCAAAATGGTGGCTTCCGGTTGGTCGTGGGTCTCGACCAACCACTGAAGCTCGCCAGCCTAAAGACCGCCCTCCGCAGATCACAGGCTCGCATTGGTGCAAGCCTGGAAATCTGCACTGGACAGCAGGCATGCAATGGCATGCGCCGGCATTTTGAAAGACCGGAAAAATCAAGTCTTTCAAAAACATGCCGGAGGACCATTTGGGGTCGTTCTGGAGCGGACTGAGGTGCGGATCTATGGTAAGTAGTCTGAACCCAGTCTGCTCCAAGGTGTAGACGTCCTCCATGGAGGATGCACTGCACTATTTTACTTATCCCGTGCGGAAATGGCCAATATCAGACATGAGATAGTGTTTTCCCTCTGCTATTTCCTGCTTGGCAGAAGTCTGCTGCTCCCCTCCATTGCATAAGAAGAATGAAGCTGTTTTATTTAACTCATTGAACTAACACAGAGAATCTCTTCAAGTGTAAACGAGCTAGTCAACAGCTTTTTCTTCTTCTTTTTATGGAGTTTCTGATTACTTCCAATGCTTTGGTTTGAGTCTTTTAACAAAATTTTTCAGTTAAAAGCCAGGAGTTGAGTAATACTGTTACCACATTAATTCAAAATCACATCAGGGTTTTTTAGCAGCAAAAAAAAAAAAAAAAATGTAAGGAATTTATTAAATGATTTTCTCTTGCACAAGAGGGGAGCAGTTGTGCATCAGGCACTAAAAGGCACTACTCCAAAGAAAATGGCTACACACAGGTAATTTTATACCCTGCTAAGCATCCATTATAGAAGCAAGAAATGCTAATTATTGGCTAATCCAAATACATGCAGATAGGAACTATGTCATGAATACATTATTATGTCAGCATACAAGCACTACGCATGCCCCTAGAGGCAGTCCCAAATTTTAATACCAGACCCCTCCCTAGGGGTGTATTTTTAATATTAAAATAAAGCTTTATGAGGCTCTTGGTCACCAAAGTTCATCTCTTGTGGTCACTCCCCCTCCCCTTGGTCTAGTTTGGCCTACTCTGGATGCTCAAACCCACAAAGTCTACCTCCCTTTCACACCTGTTGAGCCTACTCAGTTGGTTATCTCTTTTACTATCTATCGTTGCTCTACTTGGCTTCCTGTCATTCTAAGTTCTACAAGCTGATTTTCCTGTTATCTGCATCTAGCTGCAAGCATAGGCATTCTTCTTGTTTTCCCTAGCCACATTGCTCTTTTTCCTAATTCAATGTGACTGCTATTAAGCTATTAATTAATTATTTCCTAATTATTATGCCTCTACAATACCATATCTACTGAGAGTCAGACTTACCCAGGAGCTGGCTTGGCTACTCTGTCTATACCATTACTTAGCTTCTAAAAAAGAGTTGATTCAAATCTGTCTCTTCTCTCCTAATCTAATGAAGGCCTGGATTCCATGTGTCTAGATTTTGGAATAATCAGAGTTGGGGTGGCAGCTGTTGATCATTAAAGTACAAAATACCTCCCAGCCTTTTCCACCTTAAATGAAAAGTTGAACATGTGCACTTCCATTGCAGCGCATTAAGAAGAGCCAGACAGAGCACATTATGCTCCCCTCCCCAAGGGCACAGGCAGATCAGTTTCTTTTTCTGTCTGCGACTGGACCCTATTCCATTTACTTGCAGGAAAGACCAGAATAGAAGAATGTTACTGTCTTGAGATTACAACTCACAGCCACAATCACCAGAATCACTGGATATCAGTGGCTATCAGAAGAAATCATATCGTGCAAACAGTTACTTTTTTGACTACAATTCTCAGAATCCCCAGGGGGCCTGTATCATGTTGGTTTGAAGGGAGGGTTTTTGGGACATTTTCCAAAAAGGAGGTTTTCCAAGCTCTGAAAAAGATGGTGTGTGGGCCTGTGTTTTCATGTTTTCATAGCTTTCTTCCTTGCATATTTCAGCATGGCTTCTGTTGTGACTCAATGTTCCCTTTCCTTCTTTGGCTTCATCACTCCTTTGAGCCAGTTGAACTAACAAGTACTACAAGGTAGTTACCAATCTGCAAGGAGATTGTTTTGATGGAATGAGATAGTCAAGTGTTACTATATGCAATTTAGCCATGATTTGATAATAGCTGAGTTCTTACTTCAGTGGCTCTCACACAGTGTGTAACTTCTGACTGTGAGAATATTTATGAAATGATGTCTCTTATCTTAGTCGCTATATTCATTCTGAGGGGAAAAAATAAACCTATTTGCACTATGTTTAATGGTGTTCACTTTGGGAAACTATATCATACTGCTGACAAGATATTGCTAGGAAATTTTTATTACTGGATACCTGTAATGTTTAGGAAAATGGAAAACTACCTTTTAATAAATAGGTTAGACAGAGGTTGGGGATGCTTCTCTTTTGGATTACACCTCCCAGAATTCCCCAGCCAACATGCTCATTGGCCAGCTTGTAGTTCAAAACAGTAACTTTTCCAGGATTTAACTCTGTTTCATTGATTCTGACTAGCAGCATTTCCCCAGGGCTTTTGACAGGCAGGGGCTGTTATCTCTTCCTTTTAACTAAAAATCCCAGAGAATTTACTTGAGGTCAGTGTGCAAAGTGTGTTTTCTTTCTGTAAGGGCCGGTAATAAATTTGGTGGGGTCTCCAACATGACCCAAGATGAACCCCTCAGTAGCAGTGATACCCTCTGCCATGTGGGCTCCTTAAAAATGGCAAAGTTCTCTTCGTTTTTCACTTATGGCAGAAAAATGCATGGAGAGCCAAATAGAAAGCTCATCTTCCCTGCCTGATGCTATCACTTGCCATGATAGCATCTGAATGCCTGTCAGCTCTGACACAGTATTGCTCTGGAACAATGCTGCGTTTGAGTCCAGAGGAAGTGTGGAAGCATTTAAATGGTAGGCTGTAGCCATAGCCACTGAGGGTCTAGCACTAAGAGCAGTGCTGTTCCCTGTGGCTGTGACTGATATAAAGGGTCTTTGGAATTGTGGTTAGAGGGAGTTCTTAAAGCAGAGGTTTCCAAACTTTTCATGTTGGTGACACACCTTTTTAGACATGCATCATTTCACAACACAGTAATTCAGTTTTACTAGCAAACTGGAAGTTAAACTAACCCCTTATGAGAGATACAGACACATACATAAATTGTAATAACAAAAGGTACGAGGACACAACATATCTCATGAAAACCTTTCATATATTTTTTAAAATATATGATTTATAAATAGTAACATACATTTCCAATATTGTAGATGACACACCTACACACTTCAGGAAACACACCAATGTGTTGCAGCACACCATTTGGAAAGCCCTATCTTAAAGGCATGATGAAAACAACAGCTCAGAATTTCCACTGCCTGGCACTAGATGAAAAACTATGCTTGCTCCCTAAATCTTTGGCTGTCATTTTATTTCTGAGCAGACTCATAAGAACATAAGAGCAACGACCTATCTAGTCCAACATTATGTTCAAGCAATGGCAAACCAGAGATCAGTGGGAGGCTCACAAACAGGAATTGAATGCTAGTTGCACTCTACTTTGAAAGAGAGGTAAAGGTATGCAATAGAAATATTAGAAATAGTTACAAAATCATGTTCAAGAGAATTGTAAGTTGATATGTATTATTTTAAAATTATTTGGTATGCATAGGAAAATGAGGCTTTCCAAATCTAGCCCAAACTGAATTGAGAACAACCTTTTGTCAAGTTATTGGTAAATATTTGCAAATAAGCCAGAAGAATCTGGAACAGTTAGTCATAAAGTGGGGATGTAGTAATGTCTTGAATTCATGCAGTTTATCTATTTTTGGAAACCTTTCAGGCATCAAGCTGTGCTCCAATATGTGCACCAATGCCTGCTTTTATTTCTTTTATTGTAAGGCTGCCATGGCCTTTTGGTGTCTTCCCTCATCCTCCTCTGACAAAGCAGTAATGCTGGGGTTGTATGATTGCTGGCACAGCATGTAGTAGGGCAGGGCTTCTGACAGAGAGTGAGATTGTCGTGATACTTAATTTCTCTTCAAAACATTGACTGCTGCTTTTTAAGAAGCCATCTTCAAATAGCTTTGCTGCAGGGAAAACACAGTTTATATTTTGGTAGGGCAGTGTTCTTCTAGCAGTATTACCAGGGGTCCTTGGAGGCTTATTAAGGTTTCAATCATAAGGAAGCATTCCTGAAAGACTTTGGGTCAGTTATGACTGATACTTTTTTGTCAAGTACAGCTGCTAGAGGGAATGGAGAGTTTTCTAGGACTTACACTGATAATATAATTAAAAGTTTTAGATGGTTGGTTCCGCTATTGATTGATTGATTTATATATTTGCCCTATATGTGTACAATGTAGCTACCAATGAATTTAAATTAAAATGGGGACTAGTCTATGTGAGGATGAAACTCCATGTGGCTGTGGCTGGAAGCCTACCATTTTAATTCATCCAGTTTGCCTCAAAACCCAGGTGTATAATAGCTGGGACTCAGAAGTATTCTGGCTTAACCCAAATGGCTAGTAAGAGCAGCAGGCTAGCTACAAGAGCTTTTTATTTTGTTCTTGATGAAGCCACCTTGGATCTTAAGCAGGGAAAATGGGGAGAGTTTAAATTAAAGAAAATTTAAAAAGAAAAGAAAACTCTGTCTGCTATAAGCAAGAGGATGGGAGGGCTTTTGCCACTTCTAATGGAACCACCTCTGTGAGGGCATCACTGATTCTGAGGGGCTCACCTTGGGTCATGCTAAGGTTTCCACCAAACTTGTTTCTGGCCCCTCCCCCTTTTCAAAAAAATACCTTTTGCACTGAGACTCAGGTTCAATATCTGGCATTTTGAGTTGAGGGGAAGAGATACCAAGTGGTAGAAAAGACCCTTTTCTGTCACAAATCCTGGAAGAAAAATGCCACTAGTCAGAACAGATGATACTGAGCTCCATGGACCCATCCACCTTCCATAGGGAAATTGACTCCCCTCCAAGCTGCTTTTCTTCCAGTGATAAAAAATTATGGGTACGTCTATTTCCACCAGCAAAGGTAAAAGATAGTGCTGGCCGAGGTATATTACCCCATTTTACAGGGACCTTGTCTCCTGCCAATTTTTCTGGAAGGACTGAATTTTCACTGATTTCGGTGGTCTCCCCCCTTTTTATACCTATTTCAGGATCATGCCATTTGCCTTGGAGTGAGAGTCTCAAGGACCCCTCAGAATTTACTGTTTCCACTGGGAAAAAGAATATTACTGCTGGATGCATTTGAAGTTCAGCCATTAAAATATGCAGCATGGCTATCAAGCTGTGACACAACTTCAAAATTAGTATTTTTAGACAAGAAAAGAAAAGGACCAGTCAGCCACCTCATCTAATCGCAGGAATCTTTCAGTGAATGTTCAGTCCCACAATTCAAATATCACTTTCAATTTACTAAAAGAGTAGTCTCTGCTCCTCCACCATTCCATAAAATTTCTGATGTTTGGTTGGGTTCAGTGTTCAGTTCATTCCTATTAGAAGTTCTGGGGGCAGAAGTCAGCAGGAGAATGGTGCAAGAAGATGGGTTTAAGAACCCCCTCTCTCTCTGTCCTGGACTTCTTAAGCTCTTGTGCATCTGCATTGTGTATCTCCACTCCTCAAAGGTTTCAGAAGTAACATTATGGCTGGCATCAGATACAACAATCTTTTTCTAAGAAACCAGGTTTTCTTGGCCCAGAAAGATACCTTTTTTGCTTTCCTCATAGTCTTTTCCCTTTCTGCTTCCCTCTGTTCCTTTCAAGCTGTCTTCAACTACAGCTTGGATGAAAGCTTCTTTTAACTCACTCGGGCTTCTTTTAATTAAAGAGGTATAACAGTGTTTTGTTAGCTTCTTAAACCACAGTTTCTTGTGAAACTCATGCTGGCAAGTTGTAACTTAAGGGCTCCTGCAAAACCCAGGATAAAATAAGGTCAAAGAGATATGGTTAAGCATCCTTTGGCAACTAGGAAATTGTGCTAAATTTGAGTCCAAATCCTATGTGGTGCACAAGGATTCATTCACATATACAATGATAGGCAAAGTTCTTTGGCACCTAGTGAGTCCCATGCCAGTGGAGTAATGAATCCACTTCAGGTTTTAGTCTGAGCTTTAAAGGAGTTTTTTAAGGTAGTGAACCCTGTTTCCCAAAGGGTTCAGCACTTTGGACAGCATCTTCAGGCAACAGCCTCAACTATCTTATATTTTGATTACTCTTTCATTGCTATCTCATGTAATGCTCCAGCAGTAGGACATACATACCCTCGTGAGGCTTTTATTGGTACAATAGTGTGAATGTCTGGCTGGAGTCCAAGACACTCTGGGAGAAATGGAAAATCAGAAATCTGTTCTTATTGCTAGAGAGTGGAAGCTATACAGAATAAGGCAAAACATGCAATGAACATTGAAAAGCAAGTTTCACAGAGGTTTATTTTTAGTGCTAAGAACAGTGCTAATAAATCAATGTCATTCATGTTTAGTTCAAACAGTTTAAACTGATACCTCATAGAGACAGAAAACACATACATTGAACTCACATGTAGTATTCACTAAAACACTCAATGGATGTTTCTAGTTTTGAAGATGTCTTGGCAACACCAAGAATCCTAGCCTCTCTGTCTACCATGTTAAATTTCCCACAGTGACCCTACATCAGGTAATCTGGGGCACTGTGGGGATTTTAAAACTGCAAGAGGCTCACAGATCCAGTTGCTCATCCTGAGGAACCCAGATCTAACATCAGTGGTAGACCTTGCTGGATTACTTTGGCTATGATGCCACCTCAATACTGCATTTTTTTAAAGTAGGCAGAAGAACATGTGCTTCAGGTCAGATAAGAGACCTATTCATTCTGTTTTATGTGGTAGTGAAGCAGATACCTACATGAAACCCAGAAGCAGAATGTGACACTAATAACTCCTCACTCTAAAGGAAATGACATTTAGAGGCATGTTTCTCTGATAATACTATTCAGCCAGCATAACTAGTAGCAGCCGTCACTGACAGTGTAATTTGAACAACATTTTACCTTTGTATTATGAAATAGCAAATCATCCTAGTTTCATCTAGCTAGTATCAACTTCTAGATTTGATTCAGAGTCTGAAAGTCAAAGTAGATGATACATTTAGCATATAGTTCAATGCAGGGCACCATAAAGTGGTGATAGATGTCTTTCTGTCACAGTACACAATTGTTTGCAATGATGTATTTTATATTCAGGATACTTTGTTTTGAGACTGGTCATTGGAAGATAAGCACAGGGTTCATTTTCAAGTCTGATTGCTGAAGCAGGTAAGCCCGGTTGTATGAGGGAAGATGTGTTAATCACAGTGAATATGCATTTCCTTTAATATCTAGTTTGGCTCTGTGTCATTGTATGGTTCTCCTTTCAAAAAGAGAAATGCAAAGAAATAGAAGATAGATTCATGCCTCCATGGGTTTCTGTGGGAACAGCTATAAGTTCTTAAAATATACTTTTTCAGAATCAGACAAGTATACATGCTCCCTGTCTACCCATCCCCAATTCCATACGAATCAAGCATCTTTTTAATTTCCAAAAAGGCTGAATTAGCTTGTTTCATATGGTGGCCACACACTGAGATTTGGCAAAATACCCAAAACTTTCTTATCACCTACAGAGACAGATGATTACAAACAGACTTTTAGCATGTACAAAGGGATGTCTATCTGAATTACATAGTTTTCCCATCACCTCCTCATAGGGTAATGCAAGCTGCTTCCTGAGTCTATATGTCTACATTTGATTTCCAATAATATATTTAGTTCAGATTATAGCCTTTAAAAATTAATTGGTTACAGTTACAGTCTCAAGGACCAAAAGAAAAAAAAAGCCATTAAATATTACCTTTGCTTTTCTGTTGCATAAAAAGATTTTTTTAAAAACTAACCTTTGAATGCTACATGGGCCCCTATCCACTTTGTTGTCACCTCAGTACTGATGACACCAGAACACACAAGGCACAGCAAAAGTCAGGATTTGAACTATGAGATAGTTAAGATGGCCACATCCCTTTAAGTAACTAAATTGTGAAAGTTATAGTTATACTACAAAAAGTATGATGTAATCCTTTTGCTACAAATTGTGATGTGATGTAGTTATGCCTTAGTTATGGGAAAGAAATTTCATACAAGTAACAGGTTGTTTGTTAGTGGTTATTTCTCAGCTCTTGTCTCCTTAAAAATATATAATTATATATATATATAAAATATATAATTAAAATAAGAAAGACATCCCTTTTTCTTTTCAAATAGTTTGTACAATATCAAAATCCGGACATTTTTGCATATTTGGCTGACTTCCTGAATTTAAAAGTTTATTTAACCAGAGGTTTTTGAAGATTTTGCTTCCCAAAAGGCTATTATAAGGCCACTGGTTCCTAATTAAGTATGTATATGTAATTGTATTTTTTAATTTTTTAATTTTTTATTTTTTTTTGCTTTTTAAATGCTGCTGTTAGGCTTTGATTGTACTCATATTTTAACATATCTAACTTTTTTCTAGGTTGAGGAAAGTATGTATTGGATACAAAACAATATTTTGTATGTTCTCATTTGTGTTGCAGCATCTCATACAACTTATACACACCCAAACGTGTTCTGCCAAAGACAGTCCTGGCTATCTTAGGCCATTTCTGCATGATGTTGATATATTGTAGCAATGTCGAATTCTTACCCTCCCGTCTGCACATTGAACTGTTTTAGCTTCATAGTTTTCCTTGTGATTCTGCACGTTTTCAGATCCTAGAACGGTTCACTGCAATGTGAAACCACTGTATGTGAAAACCTGAAGAACTCCAGTTTAAATCTTCCAAACTGGTTCTGCTTCGGTTTTCGCCTACATGCAGAAGCATAGCATTGATTCATATTGCAGAAGTGGTTGGCTATGGGCATTCCCAGGCTGTTCCTTCCGTCATTTCCGTCCCTATCTCTCTCCACCCATCAAAGGACAGGCTGCCATCATTATTGTCTTCCTGTGTTAAACAGACAGCAGGAAGACAGTGGAGCTGGTAATGGACTGTTAAAACATGTTTTTTTTCCATGTATCAACAGACATACATTTCCACGCACAAAGATAGCAACACATAAATGTGTTAAAAATGTGTGTGTGTGTGTTTTAAAAACAGACCAATCAGCAATGGTGGGGTGAGGGAAAGGAATGGGAGTGGCCAGGGACTTGCTGTTGTGGATGCAGCAACCGCTGTTCTCCGCAGTATTATGATGTAAGTGGGGGGAAGTGTTACTCTGTTCTCTGGGGGTCCCAGGAGGGGCGCCCAAATAACCAAACAACAAACACAACGACTTGGGGAAAATTAGCTGGAGCACTCACTAAAGCTAGCGAGAGGCAGGGTAACTTAGCAGGATCTTGCAACCCAGTGTCTACGGGGTCAGGTCAGTCAAGCAGTCAGATGGTTTGAAATAGCAAAAACGATGTTTTATTAAACACAGACAAACATAAAAGATGACACAGTCACACATCTAACTAAAGGGTTGGGAGTAGGGATTTTCGGAGGGAAATGGGTGATACGACACCTGTCTCGTAGTCCTGAAGAGGTATGAAGATTGAGTTCGTGGATATGGGGTCTCAGTACATGGGACTGAGGGGACAGCTCACCAGACACAGTGGCAGCAAGGCGGGATGGAACTCAGGAGTGATCCAAGTGGTCCAAGCGGCCTGAGGAAGGTCTCAGAATCGGGGGCTTTTATAGGGTGAATTGTGACTGCAGGCCATACCTTACTCAGTGAGAACAATGCGATTTAGGAGCAAGACAAAGCTTTGGAAAGGTCAGAGTTTAGCATGATTGGCTTAAAGCCAAATCAACAATAGTGTAGCCAATATGCAAATGCGGAGCGCTTAGTACAGCTTTGTGAGGCTACCTGCTCAGGGCAGGGAGCCTTTGTTAGTATCGCACATACGCAAAAGGGTGTTTTCCGAAGAGGTCCCTGAAGCAACGAACTGGCTCTCTCTGGCCTGCCTAGGTGGAGAATGGAATGTTCAGCAATTATCGGCCACGCCTGCTTACGTGCTTGTCCAGAGGCCTCGCAAACACATGGAGCGGGGTGGCAGAGGAAAGCCGAATGGTTTGATATCAAAACAATATCAAGTGCTATCTCCGGGTGGGCCTGAACCGCAGTAACAGAAGGTTCAGACAGCACAGTTTCTGAATTCAGCTTCTGGATCAGAGTATAAAAACACCACTCTTGACATGCAGTGAACTGCTCCTCCTCTCTCATGTGGAAATGGCCTTAATCAGTTTTACTGCTGTCTGGCATAGAACTGACTGATTGTTGACTGATAGCAAGCAAAATGTAGCAGCTAGAGCCTTTTTGTACTACAGAATTATAGGACTATACAGAATTTGAACTGCCATGGTAACATCCTACAAAAACCTAGGATTTGTAGTTTAGGGCATCAACCACTCCATTCAGGTCTTACAGATGCAGGCCTGTGGCTTCCCTGACTGTAATGTGACTCACCTCTTTTCTTGCTGCATTCTATCTTGCCAAGCATTATTATCTTTTCTAGGGAGACATTTCTTCTCATCATATCTCCAAAGTGTGATAGTTCTATCAAAGTATGATAGAACTCTTCTCTAGCACCACATTTCAAATAAGTTGATTTTCCTATCAGCTTTTTTCACTGTCCATCTTTCACAACCACACATAGATATTGGAAATATGATTGTGTGGACTATCCTAACTTTAGTATTGCTCATAAGGAAAACACATTTTTAAAAGTAAAACAAAACTTGAAAACAATACATGCATAAAACCTTGAATTCCCATTGTGTTTAAAAGATTCGTATGCACATTCATATAGGGCTGTAGCTGAAACCTTCTTCCATACATGAGACAGTTTGAACAGTTTTATTTTTCTGTTAATTATTTGCTCAAAGGACAATGAAAATGGTTATTCCTGAGCATCATTCTGCTGTGAAAATCTATAGCTGAAGCTCTTATTTCTTATTCTAGAAAGGGTCACAAAACATTCAGTCCTTGCACGTAATATTCATCTTCTTATATTGAAATAGAAATTCATGGACTATATATTTCCCCTTTTCTCCCCTCTAGCACAGATTTACTTCCTCTGGGAATTGCTGAGTGTGGAGCATGACTATGAGGTTAAAATAATAGTCAGTGTTTGTCTTCCCCATTGCAGTGCACCTCATGTTATAAGTTAAAGCATGTTATTTACTATGATCATACAGCCATTAATGTGTACACTGTGGTGTACAAATGGTGGCTACAAATGGCACCAATACATTTTCTTTTAAATTGTTTAAGATGATGGTTACCGTGATTTCTCTCTAGTTGATTATCTATGTGCGAGAATAAACTATTTGTCTTTTCCCCCCCTTACTTTGAAAAAGGTATTGTTGTGTAAATTCACATTTTAAATTTGAATTTCAAAGACATTTTAATACAAACATTTAAAAATAACCCACAGGGAGAATAAAAAGTAAGCAGAAAAATAAACTAACTTGATGTGTGATAGAAAAGTAAAGTTTTAACACATTCCTTAGATAAGTTATATTGGTAATGCCTTTCCATTTATGAACTCCCAGGTAAGTGTTTCAATGATATTTGAAATAATTCCAATCAGAGAACAACAGCTTGAGGATTGTAATGAAATAAACTATGAATCATACAGACCTCTGAGGTTTTCATATATTTGGCAAAGTGTTTATCTGATCTGCTTGGCCATTTCGCTGCATGCACCATAATTGCTGTTATTGATCTATTTATCACAGTCTACTTGAAGATGTGTTTGGGATGTTTTCTCATTAGCTTATGATTTATGTGCTTGTTCATAGTTTCACATTCAGTTTGCATTAAATAAGGCTGCAGTGGAGAAGATCTTTCTCTTTTTCACCATCTAACAATGAGTTGGTCTGTGTATATGTCCAACCTGTGGTTTTGTGTTAGGGGGTAGCAGCTCTATACTCCCCTCTCCTTGGGGACTCCACTGCAGTTGGTTAGTTTTCTTTTAAAAAAAAAATTATAAAATTAAACATGAGTACAAAAAAAGATGAATAACATAAATATAAATAATTATAACATAACCAGTAATATAAGTACAAAACATCTAAAAATAAAAAATAAATACATGTATATATGTATTTATTTATATAAATTACTAGCGTTTTTACCTGGCATTGCCTGGGATTTTATTTTCTCATAGGTAATGCTTGTTAGAAATATCTTAGAAATTACCTTGCCTTATCTTAGGAATTAGATGCAGTTTAAATACACAGATTTGAGATCCTGTGTCTGTAATTCCCCAAGCTGCCTTCTCGGACTGAGAATTCTAAAAGTCCCTCCCTAAACTGCAAATCCCAGGATTCCATTTTATTTTCCTCTTAAGAACTCACCAAACTGTCTTCTCCAATACCTGTAACTTTTCCCCATATTCCCCAATGCAATTTGTATTCAGAGTTGTTAACATACAAGGTTGGGTTCCTGAGGCAATACACTGTCCTCCTCTTTGCTGTTAGGCTTCATCTCCATAGCAACCGGCCTATTCAAGTACCTGTAACTTATCCCCATATTCCCCTATCCAATCTGTATTCAGAGTTGTAACATAACAGAGCTTTGGTTTCTGAGGGAATACACTACTGATGTTCTTGCTGCTGGGCCTCATCTCCATAGCAACCAGCCTGAGCTCTCTGGCTGAGAATTCTAAAGGCCCCTTCCTGAACTGCCAACCCCAGGATTCCATTGAATCTTCACAGCCAGCCAATCATATGAGGTATCTTCTCGCCTCACACAGCCAATCATATGAGGTCTTTGCCTGCCTGAAGCAGACAGACAGATGAGATCACTCACAAACTTTGACTTTTATATAGTAGATTAATTATTTCTAGCCTCATATAATTAAATGCATATTTCTTTTCCCCTGTATTTTGATGAACAGACTAAGGAAGTTAGGGGGCTATCTTACCTTTCCTTGCCAACTGTTATCAAAAAAGGGGGAAAAAATTAAGTTTGTTGATAGAACCGCTATGTTTGCAATCAGTAACAATAGTAACGGTTATATAATGTATTAAATGCACCTATTTGTTTAACACAAATTACCAAAGGGTGAAATCATGGTTTTCTCTTAAGAATATTACATGTGATCTCTAAACTTTATCTAATTGTTCATCCTATTCCACCTATCGGTTATTTTATAAAATAATATACATATATCTGTGTTCATAATATGTATATTTCTATAGAAAATTACACCTATATTTCTATATAGCTATGATCATTAGAGATCCCTATTCAAATCCTGATTCCAACTATTGCAGCTGTCCCCACTTCGTTTACCAAGGGGGATAGACTAACTTCCAATCATCTTTAAATTGTTTTGAGGTGGAGTCTGAGAGTAAGATTGTCAGTTTATCAAGTTCTGCCATATCGTATGGTTTCAGAAGCCAATCGTCCAATAATGGCATAGACTTTTGCTTCCAACATTGAGCATATACAGTTGGTTAGTTTTCATAGCTGACTGTTGGAAAACTGTAGTCTGCACTTGTCTCCAAACATAGAATGCAAACCAGCTTCAAATCTTGTTAGAATGTTCTAATTTTCATTGAACTCCAAGATCACTGAGCGGAAGAGAGCAAGAAAACCTAAGTTAGGTGAGAGGGTGCAAAGGATGTATTCACACAGCCTAACATGTGCTATTAGCTGTTTGGGTCAGGGACCACAGGGAGTTGATAGCTACTTTTCTGTCAAATTTTGAGAGTATCACTGGGATTGGTCCCCAAAGCAATACCCAATGGAAGGTCCTCTTTAGCTTTCTCTGAGTAATAATTGGTATCCAGGATTCAGATTAGCAAGACTGTTGTTGTTGTTGTTGTCGTCGTCATCGTTGTTGTTGTCGTTGTCATGTGGCTTCAAGTCATTCTGACTTCTGGTGACCCTAAGGCAAAACTGTCACAGGATTTTCTTAGGAAGACTTGTTCAGAGGGAGGTTGCCAACAAGTTTCCATGCTCAAGTGAGTATTCAGAACCTGGTCTCCTGGAGTCTTAGTTCCAAAACTCAGACTACAGCACCATGCTGGTTCTCTGTTACAAAGATACTTAAGATGAAAACTCAAATTTCAGGCGGCGACATAGGAAGGATGATGAAGTGCGTGCTCATACACTAGCTGGGAAAACTCCTGCTCCTTTTGTGAAGCACAACATTGAATGCTCCTATTCTTCCACTGGGGCAAGTGGTTTACCTTGAAAGTCTCTGGAGGAGGGCTTCCAAAAGCAACCATCCTTCAGACTTCCTGCTATATGATGACTTCCTCACAAGGAGAAATCAAGCAGACTCTCTGCAAAAAAGTAGCTGACATGGCTCTTCAGATAGCTTCCAAGGCCCAAAACATTGTTCTGAGTGATCCTCTGTGGCAGCCACAGAGGCCATAAAGATCTAGCCAGGCAGTAGCAGAGGGGAGTCCACAGCAGCACTTCACTTAAATGACAAGACATCTTGGGGTATCATTGGTTAGAAAGCATTTTTGTTGCACACACAGAATTGTTTTATTTTCTGAGCTGCAGTAGGGATGGCTATTCTAGTTCTGATAAGGTAACATGATTTTTGACAACTTCTGTAAGATGGCCAGAATGTATATATTTATATTACTTATATTTATATCTCTTTTGCTCCACTAGTCTAAAAGTTCAGCAATGACACCTTGGTACCACAGAAACTGAAAGCCTCTAGCTTATGCCTGATGGCCTTTTTCAGAGAGAAGGTTTAATCCTGGTGTCCCTGCAATGGACTCAGTGAGGTGGCAGCACCTGCAAGAAAGCTTGGCAGATGATATAATATATTGCTACTCTCCTTCCCACTCTTCCTGAAATTTGCAAAGAATGGGAGTTGATACTATCTGCTCAGAACTGCAGAGGGAACTATAGTAGAAGCAGGACCATTTGGAGGACTGGACTGAAGGCTTTGAAGAACATCTGCTCCCCCCTCATAGACTTCCCTCTTGGAGAAGCAGAGCTAGAAACCATATGAGATAATGACATGATCAGCAGTACATGGTATTCTGAAGACTGAGAACTTTAAAAAAGAGAGCAGTATTTTCCACCACAAAACACCCTTAATTGGTGCAAACCACTTTGATTTAATTTATGGTTAACAAAGCAGTATAAAAATGTGATTGAGGCCCTTTTCGCACGGGCCTTTTCTCACGCAACAGCCCCGTGAGCCTCGCGGGAGTGGGAGCGTCGCTCCGCACGACGCACTCCCACTTCCGCTGGGCTCACGGGGCTGAAGCGGCGCGAGCGCGGGTTTTTTGATTTTCGCTTTGAAGCGAAAATCACCTGCACTCGCGCAACGCTCCCGGTGCCCGCGCGCACTTACCTCTTGTGTGGAGTGTCGGGGAGCTGGCCGGGTCACCCTTCCTTCCCTCCGCCCCTGTGGATGGAAGGGACGGGGCGAGGCGCTAGCGTGACGGACGCAACACGTCCTGCTTCGCACGCGCGCGCGCGCAGGGGGGCGGACACGACAAGCGCCTTTCTCGCGCGCGGGGGGGGATGGACGGACGCGTGAGCCGCCGCCGCCGCCTCTGGGAGGCTGCTGCTTCCCCGCTCATTCCTTCGCCTGCGGAAGGAAGGAGGGGGAAGCGGTAGCCTCCCGGAGAAGGCTTCTTGCGCGAGCCGCCCTCCTCCGTCGCGCGAGCGCCGGCGCTGCGAAAAGGGCCTGAGTGTCCATGTTCAGCGGGTGAAAGACAAAGAACAGTTGACACACTGCTTAGGTAGCATTTTTGGGATTAGCCAACCATTTTTCTGCCTTACTTTGTTCCCTGTGGGAAACAGCAATGCATGATAGTTTACCATAGCTTTACAAATTTGGAATAGAAAACAGGGATAGTATCACCACAGCACAATGAGAAAGGAAAAGATACTCCTGAAGGCCAAACAATTGAACAGATTAATTCCAGCTCTCTTAGTCTTGCAGATGTCTCCTTGACTGACAGAAAGTCTGTCTACTAGGATTCTTGCAACTTGATACATTTATGTTATGTGAGGTTATAGCAACTAGGAAAGGCTTTCATACTAATAAACTCTTTTGGCTGGTACTAGAAGATCTGAAAACAGTGTCACAGAATAGATCTACCTAGAGAGAGCATTATTTTGGGCAAAATGGTATTGAAGAGTAAGGTTGTACATATCAGTCCATATTCAGTTTGTTTCATTTCTATATTATTCACTCTAAGTCCATTATGTCCAGTTTTTGCATTATTCTGCAAATGTAAAAGTAAACAAACATTTAATTTTGTGTGCAGCTTTCCCTAACACCCATTGGGTTTTGAAGTAGCTTTGTCTAATACATTCACTTTTGTAGACAACATCCTCTAATAAAAGTATTTTTGTATGAAAACTTAACTGCAGAGTTTTGAAATGGGGAGAATCCAAAGGATATTTATATTTCAATCTAGTAATTAGTCTATGAAATGTGTATTAGGTGGGTTAATGTGAAAAAGTGGACCAGACAAAAATTCTCACCCATCCCTACTCGAGAGATGGCTGAAGGTTCGGCTGTGCTTGTTGGTTTTATCTTAAAGAATCCATTGCTTGGATTTGCTGCGCAGATTCTGAAAGGGAGCTTAATTTGGCTGATACACAGCTCCAGTAGTGGGCTATAAACTATGCATTTGTGTCTGCGGTCAGACACGGGTACAGATATGTAGCTCTCTTAGGAGAAATTAGATGTTGCAATATCATACATGCAGGGGGATGCTTATATAGTCCTATTCCTTGATACAGCTATAAGCATTCCCCCCCCCCAAAAAAATGTGTAACAGATGGCTTCATGTGAATGTATATAGGGTTCTACTGAGAGATATGTCCCTGAGTGGCTTAAGTCATTTTACAAGAGCATGTCTGTTTGGATCCTAAGCTGGTTGTCTGTGGTTTTCTGCTGAACCCTATCCATTTTCCCTCATGAAATGGTCTGCTATGTCTCACTTTGAATTCTTCAGAGAGTCATATTTTAAGGTGATACAGCAAAGTATTCCAGTTCCTGCATAATGGAAATACCTTCCAAATACCAAGTCACTGAATTATTTCAGGCCCATAAATTGTTCTTTGGGGCTTAAAAAACTTTATATGAAATGTACAAGCATTGCCAGTGGTCTAGGGATTTCTTTCCATACCATGTTTTTCGGCTGGTTTATTGCAGCCTAGCTATAATGTCAGGTAGGAGGACAACACATCCTGCTAACATTTTGTGAATTTGTGTATAATTTTGATATATGGTTGTCTGAAACAAAAAGGAAAATAAAGTTTGCAGAAAATATATGGTCTTTGCATACCACTGCTTACCCCATCTCCCACTGATGGTACTTCTAAGCCTGTGAGAATTTGATAAAACAAGGATCACACTATCTCATCCTGTCTCCCTGCAGTTTTATGTTGACAAAGAATTCAACCATATTTTTTATTTTATTTTATTTTAAGTGGTGCAAAAGAGGGACAAGCATAAAATCATGGCTATTCGTGCTTTTGCCTGAGCCTACTGGGTGAGGCAAGATTCTGCCTCCCCTTCCCCTCCCTGCTCCCCCACACAAGTTAATTGAGTGCAAATTACATTTAAATTCAGTTTGCAGCAATTGGAGTAAGTTGTGAATTAAGAAGGGAAGTGAGAGGAAGAGAGAGAAACTGGGACCTTTTAAAAGCAGCTGAAAAAATAGGATGCCAGAGTATTAATTAGGATTGTGCCTGACAAACTGGGTCACTTGAAAGGTATGAAGAACTCACCAAACATGCTCTCCGGAGGCTTTCCTCCAGATTCCCATATCATTAGAGGGGAGGGAGTTCTCGACTGAGAAGAACTAAGGCTTATGGTACAAGCTGGGCCTGGAAAATACTGTTTTGGATTGCAAGACCCAGAATCTCCCTGGTATGTTGTCTAGGGATTCTGAGAGTTACACTTCAAACACTACCATTTCCAAATGTGTGCTGTTTCTCCCTAGTAAATATTACCTCACACTCAATAACTTTCTACTACAAGGCAAATTCATTATCCGTATACCGATTTATTCATTGCCTCATCTTGTTGAACCCAAGGTGGCTGACAAACTGAATTAAAACAAAGTAGTATAAAAAGCAATGATTGTAATAAAATAATGTTTAAAAACTTAAATAGACTATCCTATTTAAAACAAAACTAATTTAAAACTGTTTAAGAGCATTTAAAACATAACAATGATAATAGAAGTAAAACACATTCCTACTCTCTCTCAATCTCTCTCTCTCTCTCTCTCTACACACACACACACACACATCTCAGCAACAGAGAGTTCATAGACCAGTGGTTCTCAACCTTCCTAATTCTGCAACCCCTTAATACAGTTCCTCATGTTGTGGTGACCCCCAACCATAAAATCATTTTCTTTCTTTCTTTCTTTCTTTCTTTCTTTCTTTCTTTCTTTCTTTCTTTCTTTGTTAGTTATTTCCAACATCAAATAGATTGGAAACACTGCCCTAAATCACTGCTCTGGATAGACTTCTAATGCCTAAAAACTGGTAACCCTCACAGAGAGCGTCCACAGATGCCAGAATTAAGACAGTAGATCTAGTTCTGAATGTTGGGTTTCCACAGTTCAAGAAGCCAGTCACTCCCAAAGGCAATGCCAAAACAGCCCACATTTTACACGAGGCGCAGGGAGGAAAGGACAGGGAGAGAGGAAAGATGGCAGTGGCATAAGCAGACGTGTTTTGTTTCACTCCCTCCCTTCCTCCCTCCCTTAAAGGGAGTGCGGACGCTGAACATACAAAAAGCGAGGAATGCAAGACAGTCAGGGCGAAGAACACAACACATGCATGTGGCAAACGCCAAGGGTCCACACACAACAAAAGCAAGAGGAGAAAGTCATCCTGGCTATTTCTGCACTGGACTGTTATAGCACTATTATTCCACTTTCACCATCCTATGGAATCCTGGGGTTTGCAGTTTGAACCCCAGTGCAGGGGTCTCAGAAGCACTGCTCCCATTGGCTGTGAGGCCACCTTCTTTTAAAAGGGGGGCAGGACTGAGGAGCGGCGACGCCTGTGAAATGGTCGTTCAACCCCCAAAGGGGTCCCAACCCCCAGGTTGAGAACCACTGTCATAGACAGACTTGTTTAATTGAAATGGTCTTTGCTAGCAGGAGGACAAAGAGCAGGCAGCATACCCTTCTGTGGGAGGGAATTCCACAATCTGGGAACAGCCACTGAAGAGGCTCTCTCATGTTCCTGTGACAATGTTAGGACTAAAAGCAAATAGCTCATTGTTCTCCCCAGTGTATCACTTTCATTTGTGATGAGATCTTTGTTGCTAGTTCATAGCATCAAGAAGATACCTCACAGGTCATCCAATCCAGTTTCTAGCCAATGCAGGAAATTTGCTGTTCCAGCATCTCCAATTGCAGATATGAAATTGAACTTGAAAATCTCAAAATCACTTTCTGTTTGTTCCAATT
Source organism: Ctenosaura bakeri (assembly GCA_948474755.1). NCBI lineage: Eukaryota > Metazoa > Chordata > Lepidosauria > Squamata > Iguanidae > Ctenosaura > Ctenosaura bakeri. The sequence continues at coordinate 228,044 of CAOLHI010001843.1, read as the reverse complement.
CAAACAGCCTGACTGGTCAGAAAATTCTTCCTAAAGTTTAAACCAAATCATCTTTCTTGGAATTTGGTTTGGGTTCTTCCTTTTGACATAAAATAAAACAGATTTTCTTCCAATCAGGCTATTACACTGTCTCATCATTGTCTCTTCTTCAGACCACACCTACTTCTCTCCTTGAAGATTTCTTCATAGAACTTGGTTCCTAGGTCTCTCTCCATGCTCTCTCATTGATATGTTGCTGTTTGAACTATACAATCCAGTTTATTTATTGTATATTAGTATTTTAAAACACTGAAAAGGCAACATTCAGTTGTACCATACAGGCACAATTACCTGGAATTAGAGCCAGCCAGAATTTAGCATGTTTACATCTTATTGGGTATGTGCCTTTCTTCACTGGACCCCTACCACAACCACAACCACCACTACCACCACCACCATGTTTTTATAGTATAATTAGGTTATCTTTTCAGAGGCAGAGATTGTCATTTGCTCTGATCCAGAGTTCTGTGTAATCTTGGATGCACATGCTGAGGCCCAACTCACACAGATATTCTGGTTCATCTCTGTGTATATAGCATGCTGTGCTCACAAAGGACTGTGTGTGGATTGTTTCATTCTGTTAAAATGAATGTCAAAGCCCTTTTGAATGAAAATTCTGCATAGCTATCAAAGTTCTTAATCTGCTGCTCCCCACCCCCAGAATGGGTTGTATACAAAATAATGGAAAACAGACCAAAGAATGTTTCTTCCAAGAGGATCTAGTTGGATTCAGTGATCAATATTTTACTAGATCTATCTTCCATTAAAATGTTGAAAAGGCTTATTATCTTTTAATGTATGTTTTCTTCTTCATTCTCTTTATTAGTTTGTTTCAATTGGAAATATATCTGTGTTTGACTGATTTTTGAATTTTCTAGACTTTACAAATCACCACTCCAGATGGCCAAGTGTAACACGTGGCTTTTTGACTTTGCTTTTTTTTATAGCTTTTTTAAAAAATTAGTGTCTATTTCTAAAATGAGTTAATAGCTTTAATGCAATTATGTTTGATCTTAGTAAAGATTACACATCTCATTTGGTTGTTAAACGCTATGTTGTTTTCCTGGAACTAGCTACCACTGAATTAGTTAACTAAGGTATTAGAAAGAAACAACAACAAAGATGACTTTTTTAAAAAAAAAATCATTCCATCAGTCAACTGTAAGAGGAATCCTGCATGAACATGAGAAATTCAGAAGTAATAGGCCATTAAATTGACTAAAACTTCATTCATTACTGGAATCTGATCTGGAACAGATCAAGTTTCTTAGCAGAAGAGTATTCCCTTTCCACTCTCATTCCTTTGTAAGTTACGGCAAGTTGAACATAAATCTCTTCATATGTTCCACCCTAACAGGTGCATGTTACAGTTGAAGCATGCACAATATATTTTCCATAAAGTGTGAACTATCTGTATGGCCTCATGCTGCTTTTTTGAATGCTTGAAGATGAATCAAAGGCAAATAATACCAATACATTTGCAAGTCTTGTCAACAGCATTGATGCTCAGAAGTTTTGTTCCTGCATTTTCAAGGGAAATGGGTTAATTTCACAAACTGTCCCATGGCTGCAGATAACAGCTTGAAATATGACAAGTTTAGAAACTAAAAATAAAACAAAAAAAATTATAGCCGGACAAGTGATTTGTTTTATGTCACTGTGGAAGTATCTCACTTCATCTTTATGATCAGGGTCTACCTCTGGTATAGTTAGGCAAGTTAAGGCTCTTAATGATTGTACATAGATTCTCCCTCTTTGGATGTGTGTGTGTGTGTGTGTGTGTGTTTGTGTGTGCTAGTTCAGAGACTTGATTTCAGGTAGTCTTGGAGGCAGGGATATAAATCCTCTCCTACTGCATCCTCATGTGTGCTGACAAAAATTTATAGCTGTTTCTAACTGCTACTGGAGAACACGAGCATTCCTCTGCAATATTCTCCCCCATATTTGAATATCCCGGAGTGTTGAAGAGAAAATATTCTGCATAAAAACATGCATTTGGTTTTGCATGTGTGTGTGTGTGTGTGTGTTTCATTTTCTGTCCAGAAAAAAGTTTCCTGTGCAGGAAACTCTGTGTGTGTGTGTGTGTGTGAGTTATCCCTATTTTCTGCACACAAAAAGTAGGATTTTGCACAAAACCCATGTCTTTTCTGTATAGAATAATTCTTCTACAACATTTTGGGATGTTCTAATATTGTGCAAAAATTGTGGGGAAAAAAATCACTGGTCTTTTATTCTTCTTGACAGGAAGTCCATTTAAAAAAAAACCTGAAATATAAATAGTAGACAATATTCTTTCCATCCCTGCTTAGAGGAGGGTGGAGGATACTGCCTCCTCAGATAAATTCTGGTTCATGTTCACTTTCTGGTATTTTCAAATTTCTGTCAGAACTAGATGGACCTTTGATCTGATCCAGCAATGAAAATGCATTCTTCCTTTTTGGCAGCCATGAGCAACAGATATTAACAGCAGAGAATTTCTATACAGAAAAGAATCATTATCTGCTAAATGCTTAAATTCAAAAGGAACAAGCTAGTAGCTTAGGGAAGTGCTCTGTTTAATGCATTTGTTTGTCTGAATGGGATTTTAAAAGCATCCTTAGCTCAATTTCTTTCAGTGGTGTTATTTAAGACTGTCCCACAGCAAAGAAATACATGCTGCTTTGTGGCTCTTTGCTTCACATCTGAAAACACCCTTTGTGCTTGCATATAAGAGAAGAACACCATAATTCTATTGTTAAACTGCTGGCTAGCAGAATCCGGTTCTAAAAGGCCAGGGGGTATTAGGAGTTCCAGCTGGGATTCTGCTGAGTGATTTTTTTCGGAACCCTGCTGGTCCTTTCCCACTCTGCAAAGGCTGATGGCAAGGAGAAAGCCCGCAAAGAGTAATTAAGCAGGCTCCATATCCAGCAACGCCCAAGCCCCACAGATGTTTGCCATTCTGTTCTATCTCATCTCTCTCGATTTGTAATAGATCGTTTCACTCAAAGAGGCCTTGCAAACATTTCCATTATTTTTTATTTAACCGTGACACCTGTGAGGGAGCCATAATTTATAATTCAATGAATCATGGGATAAAAGAACAAGCACTTAGGAATTTTTGGCAGAATACGTACAGTCTCACATCTTGTACATTAAGAATGAAACCCTCACCCTCTCTAAAGGGAACACTTTTACTGCAATTTTAGCCATATGATGCAAATCTTTCCTGTCTTTCTTTCTTGGTTAATGATTATTACAGTAATTTCACTTTTTCTTTACTGTTGGCAGTGAAGAAGTATAGCCCTGTTTGCACAAGCAATTCTGTAAGTGGAAGGGACAGCAGGGAGAAGTGTTTACAGTCCCATGTTGTGCTGTACTGGGTTGGGTGTTTGTTGCTTCCCCAACATTTAGGATGACAACTGGTGGCCCTGCTGGGTCCAAGTCAGACTGTGAGGTCCTTCTGGTCTAATGTTCAGTTTTTCACACTGGCCAATCAAATAGATCTGAGTTTGCAAAGCTGCTTTAGTTGCAGTTATAGTTCCAAACCCCTCACTGTATCTTGTTACTCTTATAATTAAAGTTTTGTTTTCCTGTTTCTCAACAATTACTTCAGTTACTTAAAAAAATGCCTGAATGCTGCAAGCTAATGGCCTATGATACAAACAACACTGCTTTCCCATCTTTTGGACATCCACAGAAGCCCATGGGGCAGCAAGTCAAGGCCAGCACAACCCAGCACTTGAATCATGAAGTGTTTATTCCCCAGCATTAGTGAGGTCACACTCTTATAACTATAAAGGTAATGAAACTGCTGCAATTTACACCAGAAAAAAGAGTAAACAGAGCATTCTGTAGCTTCTGTGTTGGGGTGCCTTGAATCTACTCTGGGATCGATTCCACAGTGCTGTCAAAGACCCTAACAAGCAGCATTTTGGATAGCTCCTTTGAAGTCTGAAATGAAAGCCAGAGCGGATTTGCCACACCCCTGAGACAGAAGCTGCCACTGAGAATGAAGATATATGCTTTACAAGTGTAATGTAGATAATTTATACTTTAATCAATGGTGAACAGAATTGTTTATTTGTTATTTATGTCCTTGGGGATCTGATTGCACATGGAAAGGCCACAAGCAGAAGGCTGGGACCAAAATCCTATGATGTTCTGGAAGAGCAGAACACCTAAGTGATGTTGTTACTTGGTTCTCCCAATATATGCCTCCAGCTAGTTCTTTCTAAGGTGATCTGTTTCATAAGAGCCTGACTGCTAAGAGTGAGGAGACAGTGAAAGTGAGGACACTCATGGGAAGGGTGGCTTGAGAAATTGCCTGTGCTTTTTCAGTAGGCAATTTCCCAAGCCAGCCCTCCCATAAGTGCCTCTGATTTAAGACACTCTCCAGGTGTTGGCCATTGTCAAAAACAGGGTGTTCTAGAAATGTCAGCCTCTAGCTGAAGATTTTCAGTATGCATCTGTTTCTTCTTTTGGTGGCAATGTGTGGGTTATAGCTGCTGCCATTCTTGTGTTTGCATTGGGAGGCACTGCCTATTGCCCTGTGTGAATGGCCATTTTTCACATGGTTTAGCAATATACCATCCTGGTCAAATCTACTGCCATTATCCCTCCCCAGCAGCAGGTGCTGAAAGACACACAGTCTTTGTAGTCCAGAAGTAGCACCTAGTCATCCTGGCCAGTAACCCCTGAAATCAGTGCTGGCACTTGTTGAGAGGTGGTGGTGGTGGTGCAGATCAACCAGTAGTTACATACTTCTATGGTGCTACCAGCATTAATGCTTGCATATATTCCTACCTACCAAAGTTTGCCAGGCTGAATATGCTCCCCTTTCCCTTTGAACAGCCCAGCATAACTGAGTGATTCCCTCCAGTGAACTGCAAGAATAGCTGCCGCTGATCCTTCTTCAAAATGGAAATCGAGTTTGCCCCCATCTTTCCATATAACAGACAGATCCTAAAGAATCTCATCCAGTGATTTAGCCTAAAAGCATCCTGCTAACTCACTTTAGCAAATAAACAGATTGCACTTCTTGTATTGTCTTTGCTGACAAGCAAGCTAATGACACCTTTTCTTCCATCTGGATATGGATTGCAGTGAGCACATGGGGGAAAGAATTTCTTCATGAAAGAACAAAAATATCCAGAATGGAATTCATAACAGTTTATTTTCTCAGTCAGTGAAAGAATGGGTTTTTTGACTCTTTATTTAGCTATTTGGTCAGGAGCGAAAAGAAAGGAAAGACATTTGTTTATTATTGATTGCATGCCAGAGGTAAGGACCATGGACCCCTGAATGCTGTCCATTCTACCTTTGCTTAAAATGCCAGGAAGGAAGAGAGGGCATGGCAGTAGCAGGGAAGGAGGGAAGAGGACAAGCATGGTAGAAAAATGGCATGGCAGTGGCAATGGGATGGGAGGAAGCTGAAGCAGTGGTTGTGGGGAATGTCCCAAGGAGGAATGGATTTGTTTCAGTCACTGTAATGAGCAGCAGGTTGAATTAAAGATATTATTGGTTAGATGTAAATTCCAGATTCAGTGTGCTAGTAGAGTGATAGTGAAAAGATTACAAGTACCACTGTGACATCTATAAAGGAAACTGGACCCAATTAAACAACAGAGGGATGTAACAGTTTACAAGAAAATGTATGTATGGAATGAGGGAACATGGAGAAGTTTCAGAAGCTGTGATAAGGTTTTTCAGTTTATACTCTGATTTCTCTTCATATCGTATAGGGGAGGAACTGGCTCATTTCATCACAATAGTTGTAATGAAATTTGACTCCCTTTGGTCAGTTACTAGCCCCAGGAGAAAGGCTTCTGTCACCACCAATGGGAACATATTCTCTGATAACAAATAAGTTATTTTCATTGGGATTGTGGTGGGGTTAATCCACTCCATGTTCATTGCATCTTGATCTTGTTGTCCTCTTCCCATAAACAGCTATTTACATTTTTAAAAGTGCATGTCAATTGCTTTTACACAATTTAGCACTACTTCTCATTTGGCCCTCTGTTGCCTCAGTGTAGTGAAATTATTACATCTCACTATTCCTCCCCCCTCCCGTCCCATCTGTAAAATGTGGTTTAATGTTATTTACCTTACATCATGGGAGCAGTGTGAGGCATGCCTAATGGGAATTTGTCAAGTGATAGTCATATGAAAGTTTGTCATTAAAACCATTTGTTGAAGACATCTGGCTAACATTCATGAGTTCTTGGCACCAGGCCATCTGTAAGAGCAACTGGCCTGTGAAACGTTTGGTGACACTGCCTCTATCACAAGAGTCATTTTTAAAAAAATCAGGTTATAATTTTATATGCTTTGGAATGGGAAAAGTTCATTTCTTAAGACTTAAGAGCTCCATTTTCCTGCAGAAGAATAATATTTCTTTGCTTTCAATGACCTGTAATGTAAAATATAGAACTTTCTGGCACCTTTATGCTATAATCTGGTGCTCTCTTATTTTGGAGTAAATCCTATTGTACTATCCTGGATTTACATCAGAGTAGACACATATGCACTTGCACTCTAAATCAATGGAACTTGTTTGCTACTGCAACAGTTTAAAGGTGCCAAGTAATCTTGGATTCCAGTTTTTTATTATTTCTGGTAATTATGGAGAAGCATTTTATTAATGTCCCTGAGTAGTCTAAGGTTAAGCCTTTTAATAAAATGATGCTGTAGGCAATATCCTATTTTATCAAAAAATTATGCATGATATGTTGTTAATAATGTGCCAGCTCCCAAAAGAAAAGTAATTTCTGTAACTCTAGGAGGGAGGTGAGTGAGATCTGACAAGGAGAGAGACTGTCAAATCTCATGCTGCTAATGAGAACTTTCTTGGGATGTTCTATATAGAGAGGGAAAAGAAAAATGAAGTTACCAAACTAATAATCACATGCAGTCTAGAGTGCAATTGCAGAGACAGCTTTGACAAGTAGAAAACCTTGAAAAACTGCGTGTGTGTATGTGTGCACATACATACAGAATGTCCTCCAACCCCAGTGAATTCATTTCCTCGTGGTTCTAAATCTGTACTTTTTGTTTTCACATATCTTGAAGAGCTGGAAGTAAATAAATTCATTTCTTAACGTTATTTCCAAAAATACAGAGAAATGAGTCTGCACAAACAATGTCTGAGGGGTTTAGGGACTGAAAGATTAAACTTTATTGAACCAGCAGATCCAAGTTCAAATCTCATATCAACCATGACATGATGTTAGAAAAGCTACTATTGTGCTTCCCTCAGTCCCCAAGGAAGATTCTGGTACTAATCTTTTATGCAGTACTGGTGTTGAGATAGGGTGGGAAATGTGTGGTCTACCATATATTTTTGCACTACATTTTCTGTCAGCAGTAGTGAGCCTGGCTAATGGTGAGAGATTGTGGGAATGGAACTAACAAAACCTTCATGAGTGTGAGTGGTAAGAAATTTCAGAAAGTGCCAAATGTTTGACAAAAGTAGTATTTTCATATCTTCTGACACTTTTGAGAAAATACAACCCTTTCCTCAAGCATTTATACATGTGTGAAGCACTTTTTTTTTGTTTTTTTGTTTTTGTTTTGTTTGGTTTTTTGTTTTCATTCAACAAATAAAGTCACACAAAGCATTGGACATATTTTAAAATGGAAGTGTTTGGAATGTAAATAAATGGGGAAACACACAGAGAAACATCCTTTAGTCAATGGAAAGATACGTGAATTAAATAAATTTCACAAATAAATGCACTAGAAAAATTTATTAAAATTCACATATATTTCAGTGTGGGAAGAAAACACAAATTCCTACAACGTGTTCTGAAATACAGATGGGAAGAAGATGCAGGTGGGAGTCTGAGAAATTCAATAAAAATCAAGATGGAGAAATGTCTACATTCTCCGAGTTTGTAATACCTACATTCTCCCAGTTTGTACTACCTACATCTGGTATAAGATTTACTAACCCAACTGTGTTAAGTTCCTGGAACACTTGAAATGCATTATATGAATTCTTCTTCATCACTATTGTGATATCAATGTTTGTAACTGGATAAGAGAATATGTTCTTTACATTCCTCAGATTTCACTTTATTCATCTCGTCTACCCTCAAATGTCTCTTCAGTCATGAGTATGCATATATAACATCTGCTAAGGACAACGGTTTTTGATCTTCCAATATAGAAAACAAGACAGATCACCTGTGAATTGCAGTTTGAATGGTTTCATGTGGGTTAACAGTAGAAATACAAGTAGAGCAAAAAGTCTGATGTTGGAGAAGTTTTAATAGTTTCTCTGCATGTTTGACTTTGCAGGCAGAAGTTTGTTCAGAATCGCTGTCTACATTCAGCCTTGGCAGCTTTTCCAGTTGAACTCAGTAGAGGCTCCCAATTAAAGCTTCTGTTCTCATTTTCACATAAACCCTGTGATTTTGGGCCACACCCCATAGATGTCTGCCTTGTTTTATTAGGTAGTAAAACTGAAATGCAACTTGGAGAATGTTGCTCTTTGGGTTATTTGTGTTGGCAGTGCATCTAATGTTGAGGCAGTACTGCTGAGAGTTTAATAAGCACACCAGTTCCGGAATGTTAATATGAATTCATTTAAAAAATGCAGTTCAGTGTCAAAAACAGGTGCAAAGGGAGAGCCCAGTGGATTATAAAGGTTGGCAACTGACAGAGCTTGTCTTGTTTAATCTGGCCATGGGATGGGCATGGAGACTGTAGGGCTGGATTCTTAATGCTGAGGGTCTGTGTGAGATCTGTTTGAGAGTTCTCTGGAAGCAGTGAAGCCCTTTTCTGAGAATGCACTTTTTCTTGGAAAAAGCTCTTTCCAGATCAAGATGGGTAGGGGTTGACTATCTCTAGTCATGACCCTAAAGCACTGGCAATGTTTGGTGAGATCTTGGTAAGATTTTCTCAGTGGTGGAAATATGCTGTATACTGTCAGCATTTCTGACTATCTGCCTCTGGTTTCAGTGACTCATTGTGAGCAGAGTGCCCAAGGAAAAATATAGCAGAAGCATTTGGAAGCAATTATGTTTAAAGAACTCGGGGGGGGGGAGTTAAGGAAGAAAGAAAAGAAAAGCAGCCTTCCTCAAACTGTTGCTCTCCAGATGTGATGGATTACGGCTCCAAGCATCCACAGCCAGACTTGCTAGAAGTGATGAACAGTGTAGCCCAGCATACCTGAAAGGCCCCAGGTTGAGGAAGATTGGGCATAACAATGCCAAGAAGAACTGGATTTTGGTAGTCTTCATTACTTTAGAGGAAGCCAAAATACTGGAATAGTGGCTTCCTCTGGAACAGTTTCCTTCCTTCCTCAGTTCTCAAATTTCCATCTATCAGCTAACCCTGGGTTTCAGCATAAAATTTATTCAGTGTAAAATCTATGTAATTTCTAATATGGGAGGTGTTGTGGGACAAACCTCTTTGCAAACTGTGCTCTCTGAACTGAGATACTCTTCACAAAGTGTGGAAAAAGTTACATTGGAGGAGAGTGTAGTCCAAATAAATAACTCTTCCAAGATCTGTTCCTTCACTCTAACCTCTAATTCCAGATATTTATGGAAACTGATGGAAGGTTTTTCAGTGGTAAGAGACTTCATCTGGAGGCATTTTTTCAACATCCTCATGAGCCCTAATGCAAAGCAGTCTCTTGTCATATGAGAATGACAGTACTTAATAGTGGGGTATGCAGGCATATGGGATATTGTACAGAGAAATATTTTTGAGGAGAAAAAATTCAGCATGGAAAATATTTTGGCCCTGTGGAATTTTAATAGTTGCTTCACTACAAGGAAAGGGAGCTTTTACTGCAAGGAACAATAAAGTATCCTACATTCCAAAGTTAATTGTCACCTCCTTCTGCCTGCAGTTCTTTACTTGTCAATGTGCTTCAAGGATGAGACTGCTGCACACTTTGTCAAACACATAGTAATAGCTTCCATAATAGTGCTATGTAATCAGAGCTACTGTATTGTATTCTCTCTGCAGCACAACTGAAAGTATTACATTTCTTCCTGACAGTCATCCATTAACTGCCAACAACACATTGTCTTTCAGCCACAATAGTGCTTGTTGCTAGTTGACATAAAGCCGACTAAAGTTTATGGCAACTCTCAGAGTGAGGGATCTCTAGGTCACTCTTTTATCAACAGCCTGCTCAGTCTTAGGCCCTTTCCAAAGGAGGCCTGCATCCCTACATGGGGACATGAGACAAGCGGGACCGTGATGACGCTTCTGCAAGATGTTGTCATGGTCCCATCCTTCTCGTATCACCAGCTGGAGCAATAGTGGGGCAAATCATTGATGAGTTCCCCCATCAGTGACTCCCTATTACATGACTGTCCCCTTATCTGTTTGCTTGCAGTTTCCCAATCATGTCAGCCCCTATGGTCAATCCAGGAGCCTAACGCCTGGACATACACACGCACCTGGTCAATCAGGGAAAAAAGGCCCTGGAAAAAGCAACCAATCAGGCACTGCGGGATGGGGAAAGAGGAGGAGAAGGAGTTGCCATTAACACCTTAATACAGAAGGAGCAATGGCATTAATTCTGCTACTCCTCCACCACCAAGGGACGTGTGTGGGAGGGAGCAGTAGAAAACCACTCCCATCCCGTGACTGGTGATGCTGGTACCCAAGCAGAGCATCGCACCATTAGAGTAAGGTGTGGAAAGGGTCCCACAATCTGAAGGTTGTGGACTCCTTGATTGAGTCTGTCCACCTGTAACACTGCCTGCCTCTTTTCCTTCTGCCTTCCATCTTATTAAACGTTATTGTCTTTTCTGTGAGTCATGTTCACATGATATGTCCTAAGTACAATAATCAGAGTTTAGTCATTTTGGCTTCTAGGGAATGTTCAAGCTTGATTAGTTCTAAGGCATATTTATTTGTCTTTTTGGCAGTCCGTGGCATCTATAGAACTCTCCTCCAGCACCACATTTCAACTGAGTTGACACACTTTCTATAAGCTTTCTTCACTGCTCAGGTTTTACAGCCATACATAGAAACTGTTGTTGTTAATAATATTATTTCTTACCTGCCTCTTCCTATAGATTGAGGCAGGGAACAACAACAAAGTAAACATATATCACAGTTAAATGAGTGTGTAAAACCAATACATATTAAAACAATCAATTTAGTCATTAACATTCTTAATTTAAAAACCATCTAAATAAGCCTGCTGGAAGGGGCTGGTCATTAATGCTGTCTTAAATTTGGCATATGCAGCTGTTGAATGTCTTCCAGCAGGTCAGTCCACAGTTGAGGTGAGACTGAAGAAAATCTCCTTTGTGTAACAGTTGCCAGCCTATTCCTGCGTGCCTGAAGTAAATGTCCCCCAGAAGACCTGAAGGTACAGGTCAGATTATAAAGGAGAAAGTGATCCCATAGGCAACCTGGACTGAAACAATGTAGGGCTTTAGAGGTAACAGCTAGCACTTTGAACTTTGTCCAGCAAATAACTGGCAACCAGTGGAGTGATTTTAATGTTCGTGTAATATGATTACCAGTAACCAATCTGGAAGCCATGTTATGAACTAATTGAAGTTTCCAAAGTTGGTTCAGAAGTAGCCCGATATACAGTGCATTGCAGAAGTCCAGCCTTGAGGTACCAACACATACGCTAACACATTTAGATCCTCCAGCAGTAGGAAGTGGTGCAGCAGGTGTAATGGTTGAAGCTGATAGTAAGCAGTCCTGGCTGCTACATCTATCTGGGCTGTCATTTGGAGTCATAGTTCACATGCCTAAGCTGCAAATGCAGTCTTTCAGTGGGAGTATAACCTCATCCAGAACTGGTTGGCACACTTCCAAAACCGGATTAGCACTCTTGACAATAAGCACCTCCATCTTGCCTGGATTCATCTTCAGCTTGTTTTGCCTCATCTACCCCATTATGTCCTCCAGGAATTCATTCAGACAAGACAAATATCTTTTATGGCAAGAACAATCCTGACTTTGGTATTCAATTATACAGCTTCATACTTGAGAATCTTGTCTACTTCTTTCATAGCTGCCCTCCGAAGTCTTAGTTTTCTTATATCTTGTCCCCATTGTGAACTTCAAGTAGCACTTACAGAATTTTAAATTAAGGATCACTAACTGTTGGGCTTGTGGCTAAATCTGGGATCTGAGAAGTACTGTCTTGTTCCCAGTCCTCACTACCGTTCCGAAATCTCAGGGCCTGGAGCTTCTTCTCCAGTTTTCATGGTGAGAGGAGGGCAGGGCAAAAGCACTGTCATGAAAAGTATATGCATGTATATTTTCCTCATTTCTTAGATTTAGGTTTTTTTTTTAAAAAAAATCAATGTTGTGCTCTGTGTAACTGTGGTGGATGCTTAATTCATCATGCTTAATGATATCATGAGGGGTTTCCCCTTGTAATATCAATTTTGTAGGATCACCTGGTCCCACATCCTATGTCATCACAAGAGATCATATCTCGGTCTCAGATTTTGGCCCTGAAATCTCAGGACCTGGGATGGTTCTGACCTAGCAAACCTAATCCAAACCCAAGAGAAGGTGTCTACATTATTTACCAATAGCTCTCTTTAGAGAATGGCCCAGCAGGTAGAATAATTGTTGACCAGAATCTTAAATATTCCTTAATTTTTCTTTTGCAATGGCATATGGGATAAAATAATTTACTTCTGCTCACATTCACTTGAACAAAAGTTAGGTAGAAGCCTCCTTGCAAATTGTGGTTCCTAAACTTGCAATGGGTTCTGCTCATGCTTAGATGAATGTGAAGAGACATTCCCTGAAGACTACTCCATTCAACAGAAGGAAGTCAAGAGATACAAAGAGTGGAGTGGCCTCATCCCTCTTGCATGCATTTCACTGTACCAAATAATCTCAGAATATAACTATATGTGCATTTAAATTTTTTTAGCAGAAAGAACCGTGCTTTGTGTATGTGCCTTCAAGTCATCTATTGATTTATATTTACCCCATGAATTTCATAGAGTTTCTTAGGTAAGGAATACTCAGTGATGCTTTGCTAGTTCCTTCTTCTAAAATATAGCCTGTAGCACTTGGTATTCATTGGCCATCTCCTATCCATGTATTAACCAGGGCTGACCCTGCTCAGCTTCCAAGATCAGACAGGATCTGGATCTAAATAAAATCCAAAATCCTGTTTCATGCAATCTCCAGGAAGCCCATTAGGATAGGGCAAGAAAAAGCAACCTCTCTCATTTTTGCTGCCCGGGAACTAAAATTCAGTAGTACACTCCCCTCTAAAACTGAACATTACATATGGTTATAACAACCAGTAACAGCAGTAGGCATATGTCCCGCTCTTACTGTAACCATAGTTAACTGGGTTGGGAGTATTTTGTCCATTGTCCTAGCTTCATGAAGCTTTTACTGCAACTGATATCTCTAGGAGTGGACAGAAAGTATGTGGTAGAGCACCCTTCTCTCAGATTCACAGTTTGTTGCATTATTATTGAAGAAGTCTTATTTAAAGGCTGCTCTTAATACAAGAGTGGGCAGACTGTAGCACTGTTTTTATTACCCCGTGCAGAAATGGCCATAGTCTGAAACATCTGAAGGGTGCCAGATAAGAAAAACTGGATGATTTCAATAAAGTAGTCCTTTACACAGGAAAAGGAAAAGAAAGTCTTTGTTAAAATGTTGAATAGCTATAAATGATGTTATATTCAGCTAAAGTATTTTTTTTCAGAGGTCGAAAATATGTATTGCCACAAAAGTGAGGCCATCAGAGTTCACATCTACTCCCCACATGATCTCCTCGTAACATTTATTTGAAGGAGATACATGATGTTGATCCATCATGCTCTGTGGTCCTCCAGGCCACAACTAAACTGGAGCAACACACACAGGGAAATATTTGAGGGTGATGATGCCATAGTATAATCTGTTTTAATTTAAACACCACCTGGAAATACAGGACAGCAAGTTGTGTTGGCAGGAGGCAAAACATAGTTCTCACTTCTAATTTTCTGGTTGATCTGAATGGCATCTATGCTGATGAATCCATGTGAAGATCAGTTTGCTTCCAGACATGAGTAAATACCTTTCCAAAGCATAAGCCTGGATTCTTTTTAATGGTAAAAATCACAGACACCAGATATATTATTCCTGTCAAATACCACTGAGATATGCATGCTTCTTTTGTTTGTACTTTGCTCTGCAAATATCCTACTACAGAAAAACCAGCACTGAATTCTGTTGTATATGCAAATTACCTGTGCAGGAATGTAGATGGGCTTTAACATTTTAAAATAATGTATCCTTCAGTCTTTTCATTTCCTCTTGCTCTATCAATTGTTTCAGACTTCCAGGATCACCCAGATCCTTATCTTTCAAATCCATTTATACACTTGGAGGCATCATTGATTAAATTTAATTAGCTCCCTCATCTCTTGTGTACAAGAGTCATGTCCCATAGCCCTCCATTCTCTCTTGAAATTATCACTAACTATTACCGTGTCATATATAAAGTCTTCTCTTGACTGTCATTTCCTGTAAAAGGAAATATGTAGTCTTGTACCATGTCGGATTATAATTCTTAGTGGTCTAAATTTATTATGTATTCCATGGTGGTAGCAGCAGCTTGTTCCAGAATTCATAGGCAGCCCATCACCTGAAGATCCACTTCATTAACTGATGAAACAGATACTGCATACTTCTGTTACTCTTGGAAAGGGAGATACTTCCCAAGCAAAGCTCCTATACTGCAAACTCTATGATTTTGCTCCTTGGGGTGTGTTCATTCCACTGAGGATTGGAAGGATGGGACAAAAGAGAGTGAGAGGAGCAATTTTGATTTATAATTACTTTGTCAAGAATTTCTACACTAACGTAAACTTCTAGAGTCAAATGACATGGGCTGTTCTGTATCTGGTTTGGCAGATTGCAGTCCTCTAGATGCTGCTTCTAGCATTCCCACTGTTGGCTATGTTGGTTAGGGCTCACTGCAGGCCCACAAAGTTTAACCACATTTCTGTATACTTGATATGCCACTTTTTAGACATTACCTTACTCTGGGATTATATCCAGAATGTCAGGGAGACTGGGAACTGATATGTATGTACAGGAATATCTCAGTTACCAAAGTTATCAAAGTAAATGATAACTAGACATTAACAGAAAATTTGGTAGCAGTGGCAGGAATAACATGGAAAGAATAGAGATAGCTTCCTTCTCCACAGAAAAGAAAAACAGGGTTTTTTTTATTCAAAACTAAGCAATATACACATATGAAATGAAATAATCAGGTCAGGTGAGCCTTGCATAGGTAAATAGAACATTTTAACTTTCTAGAGACCACTTGAAAGTGTCTTCCAAAATTTATGCAGGGATGGCCCTTTCTTTCACTAGCCATCACTTTTCTTATGATTTCAATTTTGTTGGCCAAACCTATAGATAACAAAACAATAAAACAAAAACATGCTTGAGCTAGATGGTGAAGCAAGCTTCTCTGATCCTCCCTTTTGTCACTATTTTGCTGTTCATGCCTGCACAGAAAGGGATTCTGGAGGCAGCTGCTGTTTACCTTGCCTGTTGTAGGTGGGTACACATGGCTACACTAGAGGTCTGTCCACGTTATACTATTATAGTGCTATTATTCCACTCTCAACATCCTATGGAATCCTGAGGTTTGCAGTTTAGGGAGGGGCATTTAGAATTCTCAGCCAGAGCTCTTTGGTCTCAGTAAACTACAAACCCCAGAATTCCACAGGATGTTGAAAGTGGAATAATAGCACTATAACAGTGTAGTGTGGAAAGGCCCTAGCATTATCTCTAGTAGATTCCTACTCTTTCCCAGATCAAGCTTTTTTTGGGGGTGGGGGCAGAGGCTTTGTTTGCCCTAGACACATGGCTCCAACTCAACACTGAAAGTATGTGTTTTTGTAGCCCTCCTTCACCATCCTCCCAGTGCCAAAGCTGCTAAAAACATCCCACTTAAAAAAAAAGGTGAAGAACTAAAAGGGGATGGGCAGATGTAAAAATATTTGTCAAACTGAGCTTCTTTGTCAGAGGTTTTGTTGACTGAGCTATGCTTGTATGCCTGGTTCTTTGTATTTAATTTATATCACACCTTTCTCCTGACGTGGGACTCAACATTTACAATAAGACAGAGCAACAAATCTGATGTGAAAAAAGTTCAAAATGCAGTTAAACAATCCTATTTTTTAAAACAAAAACTATTAATTTAAAAAAAAAATTAAAAAATTTAAAAAACATTGCAAGAAAAATTAAAAGTGGAGCTCACAAACACATACAAAGACTTCTGCACAACCAATTATCAAATACCTATTTAATTAAAAAGATCTTTGTTTACTTGCATTGGGAGAGCAGAAATGGGAACAGCCTGATCTCCTGTGGAAAGAAATTTCATAAGAGTAGCCACTGAGAAGGACCTCTATGGTGTCATCACTAGATATTGCTATGATAGTGGTGCATATCATCCAACTGTGCTGATTTATCAGGGAAAGGCCTAATTAATTTTCTGTCGCCCCTTTTTTTTTTTTTTTTGAATGCTTTTAAAATGTCCCAGCTTTCACTCTTGGAACACTGGAATCCCACTAGAGTCAGAAAATACCCTACAACTAAGTGCTAGTTTTTTAAAAAAAAATCCCTGGTGCATGAGGGCTAAGAATTATCAACACAAGAAAGAGAGTTGTACTAAATGGTGCTTCAGTTTTTGAAAACTTGTGCAATTTTTACAAACTAATGCATGTATTAGTTTGTTAGATGCTAACCTGAGATCCGGTATAAAATACGGTAGAGAGGGTGAAAGGAAATATATCTATCTACATAATGGGTACCCCACAACACATGTGATTTTATTATATGCCACCCTAAGAACCTCAGTCATAGGAGAGGATAGAAATATGTAAACAAACACACACTTACTGACTTGGACAACAAGGAATGAAAATGATGAAGCTCTGAGTCATCTTAAACTTGTCCATGGTTACCATTTCAAATCCCAACCAGGTATATTAGTGTGAATAGAAATGTAATCTCATGGCCTCAGTTCCTCTTCTCTGGGCTTCAAAGGAAAGGGAAGAATCTCAGGGCAAGAGTGCTGCCATGAAATGAAAACCCCTTTTCTGCATGATGCTGGTGGCACTTGTTTTTGCAAGCTGCTGTGGAAGGATTAATTAGACCATCCAGAGGCTTCATCTAGAGCAGCGGTTCTCAACCTGTGGGTCGCAACCCCTTTGGGGGTCGAATGACCCTTTCACAGGGGTCGCCTAAGACCATCGGAAAATACATATACTGGAGGGTTACCAGTTTTTAGGTATTAGAAGTCTATCCAGAGCAGTGATTTAGGGCAGTGTTTCCAATCTATTTGATGTTGGAAATAATTAACTAACCAACTAAATAAATAAGAAAGAAAGAAAGAAAGAAAGAAAGAAAATAATTTTATGGTTGGGGGTCACCACAACATGAGGAACTGTATTAAGGGGTCACAGCATTAGGAAGGTTGAGAACCACTGATCTAGAGGCCACATCCTCTGCCCAACTTCCTTTATCTCACTTGCTAGACTTTTATTTGAATGGCATGCTCTGAAAAACTGTAATGAATGTTTAGTGCATCATATTTAATGACCTCATAAAGCTCCACCACCACATCACCTGGCATTGTCTCTCAGTTTCAGGTTAAGGCCATGAGATCTCAGGGTTTAGGGTTGGCATGGCCAACCTGTCATAAATGTGAAATTGATATACTGGGTTGTAGTAAAGAGTTTAAAAAGAAGAGAAAGGAGAAGACTTTATATTTGTAAGTTGTCTGTCATTAAGTTATTCTTAAGAAAGGCAGGTTCTATAATAGCTTGAATGCATGCTTTAAAAAAACAAACCTTTGACAAATAGCCTCTACATGCATTTTCTATTTCTTCTTAGTAACATGGGGGGAAAACAGATGTGGTTGCTGTGTATTTTGCTCTTTCTTTAGAGTTACAGTACAGAAATTAAAGGTAGTACAGAAATTAAATAAGAAATTGAATAAGCAATAAAATATTAGCAGCAAATTTTTTGTTAAAATTCATTTATTATGTGCTAGATAGTTATATACTCATAGTCCAGATCTAACTATATTTAGGATGCCACTTGAAGTTATTTAAATTATGCTAAAATAACAAATGCAGTTTGCCATAGGAGACACTGGATCTCCTCTTCTACAGCTGGAAGCAGACTTCTGATCTGGAATGGGATGAGGAATCTGGCCTTATTTACCTCCTGCAGCAAACCACTGTGCCCTTCACTCCAGTGCAATAATGAGAATTATAGTATCCACATACTGATTTGTTCTGAAGAAAACATGGGTTTTAGGCCTAAATCCAATTATTCTTCCCATCTAGAATACCCCTGAGTGACTCAGTGGGAACTTAGTGAGTCAACAATTTCCTAAATTCCATTGGTGCAATGGGTCTACCCTAGCTGGGATTAACAATTGGATTTATTCCTTGGCATTTAACAAATGTTGTATGCAGTTGGGTCATCTGGACATACTTGGTAAGTGATTCTTTATGCTATTACTTACTCCTAGGACATGCTTTGAGAGAACACTTTATTTTTGTGCATTAAAGAAGAAGAAGAATTGGGCAAGGTGAAGATGACCGGAGTTTAACAGTGTTAACCACTAGCAAGATTTAGTTCAGCTTTTTCTGTAATAAAAAAAGATCATGTTGAGTAGCTAATCAGCAGTGACAGATCGATTCCTCAGAGAGGCTCTTACTCCAAGTAGTGTATGACTTCTTTGAAACAATCCCAGAAAAATTCTGGCTGTCAACTTCATTCTACTCTCTACCAATCAGCAGATTTCCTTTGGATATATGAATTTTAAACACAGTGCCTTGGTCTGGCTGTTCTCTTTGAAGCATGTGAGAAAAATCTGCAATTTTAAATTTTAAAACTGCTTTCAAGTACAGACATTGTGGTTATGGTCATGTGCAAGTGTCCTTGGTTTCAAAGTTTGTTTTGGCAATGTTTGGGAGATACAGTTTTGCTCATATATATTTGTTCTTTACTACTCAAGAATTAAAAAAAAAATCCCAGAAAAAAGTTCAGTTTTATTTGGTGCTGAATACATATGTCCACCATTCCATGTGCTTGGTCTGCTGACAGGAAGATCTTTCTTCCAGCTAAATATATGCTAGTGTGCCAGGATTGGAAGTATAAGAATAGTGGGTAAGTTTGCTAGCAGAGTACAAAGAGCTGATGGCAAAAACAAAATGAAAGCAGAAGCAGTTTTTCTGGATCCTCATAAGCAAGGAAAATGGGGTGAGCATATTGTTATTGTTTCAGGAAATCTATTAAGGTCATTTGGAGTTAACTCCCTAAAATTTGGTTACAGAGGCCCCTAAAACTGGCTCCTGTGGATGTAGATATGCTGGTTTACATAATGGAGAGAGGACCACATGTGAGGCTACTCCATTCTCTAACAAAGGGAAGATAAAGACTGGCTAGATTTCAAGAAGGAGAAAGTGACCTTAGAGCAATAATCATGGTCCATTACTGCTGATAAGTCTCCATTTCTTAACCACTGAATCAGTTCTTGAATGACAAGTCAATCCTTAGGCAAATACTACTGATTCAATGGATATATTCTTGCTGAGACTGTCAGTAGAATTCAGGCTATATATTAAGCAGGTGTTTACTTAGAAAGATCAAGGAAAGACCAGACCCCCCCCCCAAACCACTATCTGTTATCCTCTACCAGTTTCTGGTTACCTGCTTCAGTAGTGATGAATTTGGGAGTGGGGGTGATTCTAGCTGGAGGTTGGGCAGAGCTACAGAATGGTAGGTAGGCCAGTTGTTCTGATGGCAGAAGCACAGTTCCATGACAGTCAACACATTTGTCTGCAAAGAGTAATGATGGCGCCATTAAACCAAAAGAGGGCAGATAGGTAAAGTGCAATGGGTCTGTATTAGCTCCTCAGGTCACTTGATTCTGATGGGCTTGATGGATTCAGTACAGCATCTGGCCATCTCCAGTTGTTGTTTTATACAGCAGCAGTTCCCTCTGCCTGAAAGCTGCCTTGCTTCATTGGAAATCATGTGCTTGAGGGTACTGTCAGCATCTCAAGCATTTTTAAGTGTCCAGCTTTCTCCAGAACCTGGAAAATTAAGTATTGCACTACAATTCCTGTTATTTTGGATTGGCATAGATGGTGGGGGATTTTGGAAATTGTAATCCATAATAATAACCTTCCAAGCTCTGACCTTTCCAAACAGTATTAATTATGTTTAGACCATTGATGTCAAGATCCAGGGACTAAATTTGATCACACTTAGATCAACTGCAGAACTACCCAGATAAAGCCAACATGCGCAGCGGCAGAGATTCTTGTGTTTACTAATATGTGTGCAATCAACTCATGCCCAGAGGACATTCATACTTGGAGCCAGTCTCTTACCCAGAGGTGCTACATACATGGGAAGGTGGCCTCTTACAGTATCCTTTCAATTGTATGAATAAGTACATGTGGAAGCTTTCTATGACTATAACACTGGCTGCTTTTACTGGATTGAGACAGCATAATATTTTCCCATTTTAGTGTGTGACTTCGTAATGTTTTGGTCTGTGCGTTACAAGAGAAGCTGAGGAGGAGATGTAGCAATGATTTATTATTTGCAAGGCCAATGTGGCTATCTTGCCAAATTGATATTAGAAAACATAATCAGGTTTATAGATCTCGATGATTCACTCCAGTGCATCCCATCTCCATTGGTAGTAACAGAAATTGCTTGCTCATCTTTGGGGCACAGAAGTAGATGCAACCTGATCCCAGACAGCTCCTGTTCGCTAGACATGATGCCAGCATGTAGAGAGAGGAAAAAATATCTTGCAGCATTTTTTAAAAAAAATTCCACATATTTATGTACAATGATGATTTGAAGTCAATATATTTATTTTTATTTTGGTTGTTATTGGAAGATGTGCCCTGTCTTGTCAACCCAACCACAGATGACAAACAATGATGAAATACAAGAATAAACTGTCAGAAACAGAAAACAATATTTGTTCAGTGCATCTTAATGCCATAGTCCAAAACATTATTATTCTGAGCTATAGAGGAAGTTTGTGGCACAACCACCTCTGAATTTTCCTTGTCTAAGAAAATCCTATGAAATTGATGGGGTCACCATAAATCAACAGATGTCTTGAAGGCAAATATATACATGTACACATAAAATAGCTATCAATTTAAAGAAACTGGAGAGTATTGCAGGAATTCTTAGCAGAACAGCATTAAGTCTTCAAAGTTTCCCACTGTAAATTTCACACAGTCAAAATTCCACAGAAGTGAAATTCCATGGAATCCACAATCTCTTTGTCTCTTTCACAATATCATATGAGTAGGGCAAGAAATCTCTTTTGTTACTTTGCAATAGCTGACATTCAGTAGCATTTTTTAAAAAAATAACTGCATGTCTTAGAAACATAATACTTCACTACTACTGCAACTTTTGGTTAACAGTTTCCTCAAAAGTAATTTATTATTCGGACTGGCCTCAGAGGCTTGGGAGACCCTTCAAATTTTAGCAGGCACAGTAACCGTAGTAAGAGGATGAAATGTTAAGTTCTCTTCATCATCTGTAATGTATGTTTGACACTGTTTCCATTTTGAGATTGCTAATGCAAGGAAGGTAATTTGACTATGAAACCAGATTGCTTCCAAGTATTAAGAGTTTCCAAATCTTTTTGTTTTGATTGTAGCTGCATAGTCATGGGTTTGCATCTTGACTCCTCTTGAAATATGCTTTGTTTCCCTCCCTCACACTGATCACAAGCCATGTCCAGTCTTGTTCAACATTTTAGAAATTGATTTTCACTAGTTTCCACTGAGCCTTTTGAAAAATACAGCCAAAGATCTGAAGTGGTTTTAGCAATATCATAGTAGTTACACATCATAGTCATTTTGTTTTAATAACATTCCTCCTTCCCTCATTTGGTTTCTGTTGAATCTGTGTCCTGGAAACAATAGATGTGTTTAGTTGGCAGCTATCTTTACTGGGTCTGAGACAATGGAAACAGACAAGGAAACTAACCAGTACAATTCCTTTTGAAAATACTGGATTAATTTAAACTAATCTGGCAAGTGGAAATAAAAAGGTTTTGGTAGTGCCAAGAAAACATCATATGGATCTCCAAAATAAAATAGATTTGCACAGCCACTTCCTGAGACTTTTTCCCATATAGAGGTGTCTATTATTATACACAGAAACTGCACTAGGTAAAATACAAATTTCCTGAACGATGGAGATGTCTTTTATTAGGTCTTATAGAATTTGACACATTCTGTTGGAACGCATGGTTAAGCTGACAGTATTGAGGCTTTTATTGCAGCCTAGCTCATACTTCTGACCCATACAGCCTAGAACAAGGCCTCAGATCTAAGGACACAGATGAAAGGTCTTGATCTCAGGTGCATAACAGCAGTGGGCATAAGCACAGTCCAAAATTAGTTATTTTCATAAAAGCAGGAATCCTAAAGTTCAAATTTTTTTTAAGTGATAAGAAATCACTCTCCATGTTCTCAGAAGAAAAATAAAGGTACCACTTCAGCATTTTGCAAATCAGATCTGTCCTTTACGTGAACAATGACTAAAGGTATAGGTTCAGTTTTAAGGGAGTGATTGCTGAATGCTTTTCCAAGTTCTGACTAGCCCACTACCAAATCCACTTGGCAAGCCCCAGAAATGGCCGAGACATTCTTACACCATTTCCTTCATAAACATAGCCATTTAGATTACAGGTAGAGAAAACCAGCCTGAGGACTTCATGTGAGCCCAGCACTATTTTTGTTTTCCCAAGTCCCCAGAGAAATCCCAAAGTCACAGACCTTCCCCACCCAATTTTTAGGTTATTTTCCACCAGAAATGTCTCCAAAAGCCATAATCACCCCAAAATGTAGCAGTTTTGTTTTATCCATCCCACCCACACCCAGCCCTCTGGAAAATGGTTGAAAATTGGCCAGAATTGACCAGCAGCTCACCTGTGTGACCTGCTACTGTCAAAATTGCTCTTTGTTCTTCCCTGTCACAGTTTCCTCTCCCTTACAAATGTCTCTAAAATATGAATAGTCTGTATCTTTGGTCAGAATTTTAGTCACATAACATTTTCACCTTGCTTTTGCATTTTTAGCTTCGCCAATTGATTTTACTTTTGCACTTAATACCTTCATACAAATTGACCGTTAAGAATCAGGCAGTGAAATTGACTAAAATTGTGTTGTTATTTCTAAAAGATAGCAATGACCATTGGTTTCTAAGTATTCTGGATCCATAGACTCATTCTAGATCAAAGCATAGTCATTAATCTTGTATCAGTAATTCTCATTTAAAGATCCTAGTAGTAATTAGGACCAATAAGCCAGAAAAGAGCACATTATGAGCAGCCTTATCTTTATTACTGATTGTGTAATGGCCTGTGACCCAATTCCTTCTTCATTTGTTCCACTGTAAATCAGGATTCATTCCCCTGGAGTCAATTATATTAGTTGGTGTTGTTTTTTTTTTTAAATAATGCAGTAAAGGGAGAATAAATTGCACAGAACCACAACAAAACCTGTAGAAAGCTGCTGCTGCTGCTTCTTTTTTTTCTTTTGGAACCAAGCTATTTTATTCACAGTTTCTTAACTGGAGATGTTGATGTATTATTAGCACTACATGCAATTGTATCATTAATTAATGATGAACAAACATATGAACAAACAAATAAAAAAATCATATTCTAAAATTTTCACTGTACAAAATCATGTGTCTTCTATTCAGGCTTTTTTCCCCGTCTCCTTTTCCCTATATCTCTGGAGGTCTTCCAAAATCTGCCTCTCAGCCTCCCCTAAATATCTGGATCCAGAACTTTGAAAAAATACTTTTTTGGACTACAGTTCCCAGAATTGAAGAGCTGACTGTGAGATTCTGGAAACAGTGCTTAAAAATGTATTATCAAGCTCTCTCTGGAAGATGCACAAAATCATCACACTGTGAGAATAACTCTTCTGTCAGTGTAGAATTCATTTAATTCTCTAAAATATTTGATCTTTTATATGGAAAAGCCCTAACAAGATAGCATGTTCAATAAAATTCGAAACAGTGCTAAAACAGAAACCATTGATAAAATCAATAAAGATCAGTCATAATCATAACATATATCCAGACTAGATAGCCAACGATTTAGGATGTACCCAGTCTGTGAGATAAAGCTGGGTTGAGAGAATATTTATTTATTCAGACATTCACTTGTTTTGGCAACTCTGCAGTAAGTCAAATTCAGAATATCTTATTACATGTATAGAATAATTTTTTTCAGAGACTGTTCATAGATTAAAATACATAAAGTAGTGATAAAACAGTGTTACAATAATATGAACAGAAAGCAAACAAAATCACAAGAAGTTCTGACTAGAAAATGCCTTCTATAGTAAAATAATCTCAACAGTGCATTTCAAGAGGGGCACAGTCTGGCTGTGATGATGTGCAAGAAGAGGAGGAAAAGAGGAATTCTCTAATGAACAAATATTGACTTTTTGTTATTTGGACCCCGAACTGGATATAGCTAAGGGTTTCAGAGGTTCATATATTCTGTCACTGGATAACCGGAGAACTAAGGTATGGTCCCTGCTGTTAAAGGAAAGAATGATGTACCAGGTCAAAGGTATAAGACACACAGACTCAATTGATATATTTTATAGTACCTCATTTCCCTTTGTTATTTTTTGTAATAAAAACCAAGATCTTATCTTACTTCCTGAAGTGCATGCACACCTTTACAATGGTACACTTTTATGTCCATAGGATTCTTGAACAATATGATGCTGAGCCCCAAGACTTTTGAATGTTTGAAGTTTTCGACTTTCATTGATTTTTTCCCCTCTGATGTTCTATACAGTGAATTGTTATTGCTTGTTTGCTGAACTATTGAACTAAAATTCAATAAACATATTAAAAGAAAAAGTGTGGGCAAAATGCTGCTTTTCTGTACAGAGAGTGTTTTCTGTTTTGAGATATATTTTTATTTCTCTTTCATCTTCCAGGACCAACAATGCAGACCACAGTGTGCAGAAATAGGTTTAACTCCACTTTAGCCCATTTCTAATATTGCTTTCTTCTTGCTCACCAGCATTTTATACAGCACTTTTCGTGTCTGGTTTTCTTTGGATAAAGATGCTATATAAATGCATGGTATTGTTTTTATGGACTATGCAGCCTGGACAGCTGAGGAAAAATGTGTGCCAGATGGTAATATGTCTTTCTTCACCTAAGATGGTGTGACTTTCTGTTAAAATTCCACCAGTTTTACAAGGCCTACCTGGAACTCTGCTTATTAAACTAAAACACTTTAACTAATTATTCAGCATGAGATGACAAATGAAGTGACAAAGAATAAAGACTTTCAAACTGTCCTCAGGTTAGGGGATGAGGAGAACTCAAACAGTAAGGCCATTTCTGTTCTCAGTTCCTATCAGGTCATGGTAAAGTTTTGGCATCTGGATTTGTAAGTGAAGTAGTATCAGCTATATTGGCAAGGGCACTAAAGATCTTGTAGAGTGTAGTGAGGAGCCTTTCACCTATTAGCTTTTATAGATTCCATAGATTCTATTAGCTTCTGAAGCCAGTCTGCAATTCATTTTACAAAAAGGTAACTTTAAAAGAAAGGCAAAGCGGGTTAGGCCATACCCTTGCCTGTTTCTTTAATTGGACAATTGAGGTTCCCATGCAACAGGTTTTTGGAAAATCTCTAGCTCAGTAGTGTCTGACAAAATATGTCATGCATTTCTACTTGTTGTTTTTAAGTTGAATTTAAGTAATGTGACTCTATGAATGAGAGAGCTCCAAGTCACCCTATCATCTATAGCATTGCTCAGGACTTGCGCACTCATGGTCAGGGCTTCCTTGATTGAATCTGTCCGTCTGCAATACAGTCTTCCTCTTTTCCTAGGCCATTTCCGCACTAGACTCTTACAGCGCGATTATTCCACTTTCAACATCCCATGGAATCCTGGGGTTTGCAGTTTCGGGTGGGGCCAACCGGCCCCTCCCGAAACTGCAAACCCCAGGATTCCATGGGATGTTGAAAGTGGAATAATCGCACTGTAAGAGTCTACTGCGGAAATGGCCCTAGTGCCTTACCAAGCATTATTTTCTTTTCTAATGATTCATGTCTTCTCATGTTATATCCAAAGTACAAAAGTCTCAGTTTAGTCATCTTGGCTTCTAGGGAGTGTTTAGGTTTGTTTTGCTCTGGGACCCAGTCCACTGTATTTGTAAAATTCTTCTCCCAACACCACATTTCAAACGGAGCTGATTTTCTTCCTATCAGCTTTCTGTGCTGCACAGCTTTCAATACAATACAAAGAAATTGGAAATATGGCAGCATGCACAATCCTGACTTTAGTTTTCAAAGACATGCCTTTATACTTAAGGAACTTGTCTTGTTTCTTCATAGCTGCACTTCTGAGTCTGCCCTTCCAAGCCCTAGTCTTCTTCTGATTTCTTGACTGCAGGTGTGGAAAATCTTGAATTGTTTCAATATCTCCATCATCTGCTATAAAGTTATGTGAGTTGTCTGTGGTCATTACTTTTGTTTTCTTAATATTCAGCTATAAAGCTGCCTTTGCATTTTCTTCCTTGGCTTTCTTCAGTAATCATTCCAAGTCTTTTCTGCTAATAGTATGGTGTCACCTGCCTTTCTTCAATTGTTGATGTTTTTTCCTCCAGTTTTCACCCTTCCTTTTTCCTTCCTTCCTTCCTTCCTTCCTTCCTTCTTGCCTGCCTGCCTGCCTGCCTGCCTGCTTTATATATGATACCTTCAGTATACAGGTTAAACAGATAGTAATATGATAATATGCAGCCTTGCCTGACCCCTTTGCCACTGAAGGTGGCTTCTTGTCCTGAATACAGGTTATGTATTAGGTATCTCCATTTCTGGTATCCTGAGATCACATGAGAAGTATCCTGCTTCTCTTTGGAATGTTGTGCTTGTTGATGAGGGAGAGTATATTTTTATGAAGCATTCGTTTTCATTTATGAAGGAAATCTTTATTTTTCCCCAACATATTCAGAATACTTCAGCAGATAAATTTGCAGAGATAACTCAGATACATTGATAGTGATTGTGGGAGAGCCAAGATTTGGCTTTTAACATGAGCCAGATGCATTCTTTGGCTCCATCCTTTAATCAGAGATCCAATCTGACATCAGATTTATTATCAGTGGAGGGAGATTCTTTCATGAAAATTGCCAGACCCAAGACTGAAAGGTTTAGCATATTATAAAACACACTCATTAGACCTGAAGCTTAGCTATTAAGTTAGTCACTAGGGGGAAAGTGTTATGACCTATAATGTTTTCACTGCATTTTAAAGTCCACATAAACCAAAACATAGCATTACAAAACCTTAGGCAGGTAGGTACTAATACGCCTTTCAGAAATAAATTATCATGTATCATAACAGTGCTATCTCTTAGTCTCCCATATGTCCACATGATTTCACCCATAACTTTGAAAAACATAGAATTACATGGGTAGAAGTCCAAACATTTGTAACTAATATAATTATTTTTGAAGTACTACTGCCTTCTGGTGTCTAGAGGAAAAGAATTGAAGACATTCCAAAGAAAGATTGGCAAACTGTGTATGCATGCATGCCTACACACACACACACACACACTAACATGTTGTTTTGAACAAAACATACTTTTGAAAATAACATAGTACAAAAACAATGGCAAAGAAAAAGAAAAACTGATCTTTTTGTTCTTGTACTGAAATGAAAACCCCCACAGCAGTGGACAATTTTTTTGGCAAAGTACTTCAGTATATTAAAATACCCTTTCTTATCCATTATTTACTATTCTTAATAGCCCTACTTTGTCACAGATCATGTTCTTAAGGGGACCCCCCACCTCCTCGCAGTAACCAGTTAAGCATCAATTTACCCTACCTTTCATGTCAGGATGACTTTGTTATGCTGTTGTCTTATAATGTTGCCAGTCAGTGAAGAGACTCCTCCCTAATCTGGTGATCCCTAATTCTTTGTTATTGCTGACTTTTCATTGGTTAGTAGATGCTTAAGTTTTATGTTTCAGAATGCTGGAGCCCCATTTTGCCTTGTTTTTCTGGAACACATATAGTTTGCTTAAATTAATGGCATTGTACCATTTTTTAAGCTAGCACAATATAGAAAGATGCATTAAATGTGTTTCAAAAGAGCCTATTGCATGTCACACTTAGGAGAGCCTGTTTCTAGTTTTACACATCTTATTGCCCCAATAAGGCATTAAGAATCATGAAATCCAATGGCTGACTTTGGGCACATTACACACTCTCAGCCCCCAGGAAATGCCATGATAGGTTTGCCTTAGGGTCACCATAAGTCAGAAACGACTTGAAGGCAAACCACAACAGCAACCAACAACAACAACAAATTTTAACCTTGGCTGAGATCCCCTGTTGTCATTGTAACTGCAGTGACAGAGCTATGCCATAGTGTCAACTGATAGTATTCCCTCAAACTTACCCTTGCAGCCTGGCAGTGCCCTAGCCAAAGCGTTTCCAAGGCTCTGGAGATTGATGCACCAGAAAATGATGCCTACAGCATGTTCTTCCTCATGAGTTGCCTTGAAAATAGGTAGGCCTTGAGATCTTGCCACAAGCACTGCTCCCAAGGTGCCCAGCAACCAGGATCATGCTGTGGATGTCACTTAACAATGTCCTGATTTCCAGCACCTCAGCAATGGTTTGGAGGACTGGTGGTCACATTTCATTGTTCATGACCATAAATGTGAATCTCCAGCGATTACAATATTGTATGTCCAACTTGCAACATTGTAGCAGCTGAACATAATGCAGCAATATTTTTTTACAAACACACATTTCTATATGCATTTTTTACTCAAGTGCACAATTCTGCATGCATGTTGACCTATGATACACATTTAGTATGCCTTTTGGTATGTTAAGATGTTTCACAAATTCAGAGAAATTCAAAATTGAAGAATACTCTAGTCTGTGGAATATTTGTGCAGGATGACACACGGTGATTGGTTTAAAATGTGGACCTGAAGAAATCCTATGTCATACCTGTTCAACACTGAGTATCCATCCAGCCCAGAATATCAATTACTAAACCTGAGAATACCTGCCTGTTAAAATTGTGCTGTATTACTTGAGTTGTGGTCTCTGAAATGCCCAGTCTTGTTTTGGTCTGTTGTAAATATTTTAATTCAGCACAGCAATTATGGATGGTATCCTGTGTTGTGAGACTGAACTTTTGGCACCTGAACTTTTGATCCCTTTTCTCTCACATGCATCATGCATCTTCTCTCTTGAAAGGCTCTCAAGGGCTACAGAAGGAAGGGAAATCCATTCCTCTGGAAGATCCCTGAAATACATCAATGAATGTCACCTTTGGCTTACTTGCATTTCCTGAGAGGAATCCTCTGCATAACATTACCTTTCTTGACTCTAAACCCAGAACCCCTGGTGAACATAACCAGTGGCTATGCTGGGTGGAGTTTTTTGGAACTTGTAGTCTGAAACATTAGTTTCACCAAGTTCTGAGTCCAACAGACTCCAGAATATACAGACATATTCTTCTGTTTATCGTGTATTTGTTTCTTGAAGTTAAGCAAAGACCATTATTTCTTACATTAAATTATTGCCTGTGCATATTTTGAAGTGTGAATATTCACTGTATTTACTATGTGAAAAATGTGAGTTTTAATAATGTGACTGTTATCACAGAGTATCACAAAACAGAATGAATACAGCACAAATGATTCAATTAACTTCATTCTTACTCATGTATATTATTGAAGATTTCTAATATTTTTTTTCTAACAGAGAAAGACTGAATAAATAATGTTTTGACATTATATATGTGTTGACTTTTATGAAAAGCTATAGTCCCTGCTTGGGAAAATCATCAAGTAAAGAAAAAGCCATACAGGATGAATCTAATTATCTTTATTCTTTTCTGTCACTGATTAATTTGTAGTTATACAGAAGCTATACAACATTAAACTACAATAATTTCCATCTCCAGCTGAGCAGCTAGGGAGAAGGGGGAGAAGACAGATCATAAGCGGGTTCCTGAGAAAAAGGATTTGGTTGCATTGGAAAATCAACTGGATATGAACCTCTTTGGTTGATGGAATATTGTACTGCTATGTTTTATGTTTCCATTTTGGTATGCAATTATACATTCTTGCTTTGTTTTCAAACAAAATGCATGTGTAATAATGTATTTAGACATATCCGTGTAACATACTCTTATATCATCAGCCAGGCGGAGTATAAGGAATTTATTTTAAAAACATTTTAAAAGGGGTGAGGGAGTGAACGATATATTTTCCCTAAATATTGTTGGACCACAAATCCCATCAGACCTAGCCAGTATAGGCAATGGAGGGGTAATAGGAGTGACTATCCAAGAAAAAGAAAAAAAGCTGGAGGCCTTCAAGTTGCCCACCTTAGTGTAGAGGTCTTTTCGTCATGCAGAAGAGGAAGTTGTTTACATCACAAAGGCTAGTACTGTTCTCAGAAGATTATGCAACCATTGTTTCAAAAATAAGAGAATCTTTTCCCATGATTGGCCTTGGCAGTCAAAAACTTTTAAGAACTCCTCTTCTTTCTTGGGAGTCTGGTGTTTTCCACCTAATAAGTCAACATGATAATGCAGGCTACATATAGGGTTTAATTAATGAATCTATTTTAAAATTAATGCATGGTCAGAGTGCAATGCACACTTTCAGAGTCCAGTTGGTATCCATGCCAAGTTTCAGATATCCAGGTTTCACAATCTTTGAGCTCTAGTGAAGACAGATCATTTCTCTCTGTGCTTAAATCATTCCTCTCTTCTCTTCCTTATTTAACCTTTTTATCATCAGATTTTTAGCTATATAATGTTTTGGCCTTTTTGTAGACCACTATGGATCCCATGTTGGGAGAAAGATGGGCTGCAAATAATAAAATATTGGAATTGGTCAGTGTTCTTTCTTACCTATCCACAAGGTCAGGTGTTGTTTTGTACCTCCTGAATGCCATCTGGCAAGAAGAATGGAAGTAACAAGGAGTTTCTCAGTATTGACCCTCAGAAAGCCTTCCATAAATATCTCCCTTCTCCATTTTTAATAAAACTCTGTCTCTGCCCTCAGGCCAGGAAGAGAAGGCTTTTTCTTCTTTTGAGAGATTGTCTTTTATGGATTGTCCATGACTGAGACTGTATTACTGAACCAACAGACTAGCTAGTAGCAGGGCTTTACTTTACCACTGCCTGAAATTATTAGCAAACATCATGGACCAGGGCTAGAGAGAAGCTCATAAATGAAGAGAGATGGAGAGGAGCAGTAAGAGAACATGCCAAATAAAAGGAATGTTAGCAAGTCTTATTCAAGTTGCCTTTTGTGGGGCATTCTTTCCCCAGTTTGGTAACAACCTAGCACCTAGAAACAGAGCATAAATTTTCACAGAATTTTAATTATATGAGGGAATTGTCCACAGGTCCTTACATGTTCTTATACTCCCTTACATCCCATAGAAAAACCAGCAGCATTTTGTCTTTCATAACAGGCCCCTTTAATGAAAAATGTGATTTATAGGAATTGTAGGCCATTTCCGCACTACACTGCTATATTCCACTTCAACTTCCTATGGAATTCTGAGTTTTCCATTTAGGAAGGGGCATTTAGAATTCTCAGTCAGAGAGCTCTTTGGCCTTAGTAAACTACAACCCCCTCAATAAACTACAAACCCCAGAATCAGTAAACTACAAACCTCAGTAAACTAGAAACCCCACTATAACCGTGTAGTGCAGAAACGGCTGTAGTTTAGAATCATAGAATTGGTAGGCATCACAAAGGTAATTTAATCTAGTCTCATTACAACTGTAACTTAACAAGGGTAAACTTTGCCCTTTGTGGTGTAACCTATACACTTTACTTGTAGCAACTTAACAAGAAGTAATTTCACTCCTTCTGTGCTTTAACTGTAACTTTTTACTTATTTTTATAGTTGTACAGACGTGGTCTCACCAAATGGTTGGTGGAGCACATACTTCAGGTTTTGGCTTTTGCTTGTACCTTGTGATCTGCCCTAGGTATTGAGAGCTGCAGTGATATGGGTGAGAGAAGAGTATGCTTTTAAGGACAGACCACCATCTTGTAGCATTGGCATGATTTTTTTAAAAAAGATAACGAAAAGTAGCTACTTGATTTTAAGGAACAGGAAAGTAAAGTTTTGCTGTAAAAAAAGAAAGGTACTAGTTTTGGAAGGCTTGGAAGTATGGGCCGTATAAAATGATGGAATTCCACTCATATTGGAAGAAAATCTATCAACTCTTGTCTTTGATGTACCCTGCCCCTAGTACCCCAAAAACCTTCCCCAGCATGTTTTAGGCACTAGAAAGCATTGCAAAGGAAAGGAATCCTGGTCATTTTGCAAGCATTAACAAGCCTAGAATAGAAACTAATTTCATAAAAATAAGTTTTCATGCTCTGATTATCATATGATCACTTTATTATGGAATAGGCTTGAGAATGGACTCATTTAGCCCATGTGATGGCATACTGTAGGGCTGATAATAATTGGCCATCATTATCCCATTAGTTTCTTGGTTCAGTACTGCTCTTGGCACTTCATTACCTGCAGGGCTATTGTGAAATGCTACTTAGTTGAGGGTGCTAGTTCAATCACTTCTACGTTTCCCCCCTCAAAGTTGGAGCCATTTGCTACTGATAACAAATGAAACAAGATTATTCTGTTGACTAGATGCACATCCAGTATTCCAGACAGTGTTAGAATTATGCCAGTACTTTCCAAAGCTGTTTCTGCACTACCCTGTTATAGTGCTGTTATTGCACTTTCAATATCCTATGGAATCCTGGGGTTTGCAGTTTAGGGAGAGGACTTTAGAATTCACAGCTAGAGAGCTCTTTGGCTTCAGTAAACTACAAACCCCAGATTTCCACAGGATGTTGAAAGTGGAATAATAGTACTATAACAGTGTAGGGCAGAAATGGCCCAAATTATCTGAACCAGGGATGGGGAAATCACAGGCTCCCAGTACCTTTCTTGTGTTCCCCCAAACCTCTGGAAGACCATTTTAAAATATCTATAGCCATGTTACACAATAAAAACAACATCCAAGCCCCCTCACCCACCTCCCTCCCTCCTCCTCCTCCTCTTCCAAGATGCTTAAAATGGCACCATTGTCAGTGACCAAGTTTGGCATAACCTGAGAAGAAAGCAGTTTGGCAGATCTTGCTCATTTGCTTTCCCTCTGCTTCACCTTATCCTTGCCTGACTCAGAAACCAAAGGAATGTCACTGCCACCACCATTGCTGGCAGCCAGCTTTGGTGTTGCGGAGCCGGTTGGTAACCAACAGTCTGGCTTTGTGGGTCTTCAAAACAGGTTGTGTGGGAGGAGCAAGGGCTGGCAATTGAAATCACCTAGGCTGTTCTTTGAAGATCTCCAGGACTACCCCATAAAGAAGCAAGCAGAAGTTTACAGAATAGCAGGTTTCTAGCAGTGATTATGCTCCTTTTTCTTCAATTTCTTTTTTTTTTAAGTTGGTGTTTTTAATTTCTAGAAACAAAATATGTAGAAACACTGAGAATAAAGTATGATTTTAGACTGCTCCTTATCTTGAAGGCTATTAATACAATACAGAGGAAGCACATTTTAAAAATCATTGTAAGGAGAACAGACAAGGAGGAAGCAGGGGAAGAAAAGGGAACAATATATGAGTGAGCTGTACTGGGCTGCCTTTAGCTACTGTGGTAATTGACAGCATGGTAGATGAGTGCAGCCCTTGGTGGCTTCACAATTGTCTGTCTTGGAGCTAAATCAAAATGACTAGATGGCTGGATATTAGCTTTATTCTAAAAGCCAGGATATAGAAGGCCGGTGTCCATGGCCATTTTCACACTAGACTGTTATAGCGCCTATTAGCTATAGAACCCTCCCTAAACTGGAAACCCCAGGATTCCATAGGATGTGGAAAGTGGAATAATAGCGCCATAACAGTCTAGTGCAGAAATGGCCCATGTTGCAATCCATATGAAGTATGGATATTCCCATCTCCATCAAATGAAATGTTTGTTTTTGGTTTTTTATTTCATTTTATTTTCATGTATTTATATCCTGTTTTTCTCTCAAGGCTGGGGCCTGAAGCATATCACAAGGAGATTAAAAAACAGACACACCTAAAAGCACAAGTTGATGAGTTACTTTTATAGTTGTGGAGGGGTGTGGTCTGAAAGTAAGTGGATTTAAAACCATTTGAAAGCGCATGGGGGAGAACAAGTATGTGACCTCTCCCTCCATTACAGCTCATTGTTTCTGCTAATAATTTCATTGCATCATTTGCTGAATGCGAAGCATTGCTATCTTGGCTACTTTTTCACAAAGATGGCTCAGCAGTGCAAGCTTATCACAATACCATTACACATATGTCTATATCAAGATGGGAACAGATCTTTCTAATAAAGGAAGAAAAGCTTACTGAAGGCCAATGAGATTTTTGAAGGAAGGCCAAAAAAAATGGAATGCAGGAAAAGGCAAGCAGATAACAGGGGAAGGAAAAGTCCTACAGCAAGGGGAAAACTATAAGACTGTAAAGTTATACAGGATAGTGTGAGATGAAATATGGTGGACATTTTCTGTTACAACTATTCTAGCCATTTCTTTTACAGTTCCTAATATCATTTCTTAATTATTTCTTACTGTGCTTCCTTGACTTCTACTGTTCTCTGTGTCTATGGCCTGAATCAAATTGTGAATCTTGGCTAGAACAGATCCATTGGCTTACTGGGATTAATCTATGTGTTGACTCACCATTCAGCAATTGATCCAGTAGTTCTACTATAAAGGGGTCAAACTAGTAGAATTCAATTCTGTGGATATCCAAGGCACAGATACCTGGGAAGATGTGCATTCAACTCTGATAGATTTACTTTGTGTAAACATGAACAAAACTGTGTTATAAATCTGATTGTGCACTGCAAACATAAATAACTCTTGCATCAAATCATAACTTAAATTTCTTAATCATTATGTAAATCTAAAGGCCCTTTTTCTTCTAGGCTGCAATCCATCCTAGAATCATAGAAATGTAGAGTTGGAAGAGACCAAACGGGCCATCCAGTCCAACCCCCTGCCATGCAGGAACACCCTCAAAGCACTCCCGACAGATGGCCATCAAGCCTCTGCTTAAAAACCTCCAAGGAAGGAGACTCCACTACACTCCGAGGCAGCATATTCCATTGCCGGACAGCCCTGACTGTCAGGAAGTTTTTCCTGAGGTTCAGGTGGAATCTCCTTTCCTGCAGCTTGATTCCTTTGCTCCTTGTCCTGGTCTCTGGAGCAGCAGAAAACAAGCCCTCTCCTTCCTCTACATGGCATCCCTTCAAATATTTAAACATGGCTATCATGTCCCCTCTTAACCTTCTCTTCTGCAGACTAAACATACCCAGCTCTCTAAGTCTATCCTCATAGGGCATGGCCTCCAGGCCTCTCACTATTTTGGTCACCTTCCTCTGGGCTTGCTCCAGCTCTCCTATAGCTTCTTCCTCAAGATCAACCCATACCATCCAACTTTGGCAGGAAGAATCCTGAATAATCTTCTATCACCTCTCTTTTTTTCAGCTGCTTTTAAAATTTCCCAGTTTCTAGTTCTTCCACCACTTTCCTCCTTTGTCTTCAGTTTGCTTCAAATGTCGCAAACTGATTTCAAAATGCAGTAGTTTGCACTCAGTTAACTCAGTGGGAGTGGGGAAAGGAGGGATAGATTCTTGCCCTTCCCAGTAGGCTCAGGTGAAAGCAAACTGCTGCAGTCTCTCCTAGCTTGTGGGCTCTTCCCTATAAATAACATTTGTCATCTTAATCACACTCTAATTGCTTGGCCACATGTGTTCCAGAGGGCATGGTAGCCTCCCACTGAGTTCAATGGTATTTAGTTCTCAGCAGATATGCATAGGATTTTGCTGTCAATTGACTTTTTGAAAAAGTAACTTTACATGTGTTCAGAGACAATTGGCCTGCCAATTAATTTTTGAAAACAGAAATAAGTTCCTTTTCAAGAGAAATGTGCTCTGGAGAGGCTACAAGGGCCGCTGTTGCTTCCGCTCAGGCCCTTTTCTCATCTTAACCTGGTGTGGCTGGCATCAACTGAGGGGATCGTGTGAGAAGCCTCTTCTGAGAGGCACTTGCATCCCCTCGGCTTCCCCTCTGCACCAGCTCTGCGCTGGCTAGAAGGAAGTGTGAGCACTCCGCCCCCTCCTTCCGTGCTGGGGGAAGAACCACGATGGCTGCGTGTCTGGAGCCTCTGCATGCAAGGTAAGTGCATGTGGGGCCCAGGAGGGATGCACAATTGCACATCATTTTCAGCAATGAGCCAAAAATGGTATAATGCCTGATCGCCACCTACTGGCCTTGGGAGCATCACATGATTGTGAGAACATAATGTGAAACGGTCCTCGCAATCTCACGAAGCTCCTGAGGCCATTTCGCAAAAGGACTGGCATGCAAAAAGGGCCTTAGTCTACAGCAGGTGGTCTCCTTTAGAGGTTGTAGCTGGAATGTCATTTACTTGGAGGCAAAAATTATATTCTGTGTTATTTGGATTGCTTTTGATATTCCTTTTAGTGCACCTTAGTGTGAATTATTAACAATGGTCGGGATCCTATATGGCATTTGCAGATATGTAAGCACTGTAATCTCTTAATTACTTTAAGAGAAGAGTAATAAAATTTCAACTCCATTAACAACAGAGAAGTAATTTCCCTTGAGATCCAAATTTTCTTTTATTGCCCTTTGTCCCTGGTCACCACATGGCCAAGAAAGTGAGGGGCCTCTGCCTGCATTGATAACCCTCTAAACTATCTTAGCTGACAACCAAAGAACATGTAAGGCAAAATAAACACCTGAAACTGTAACATTATCAATTTTCTTCTTCTGTATGATTTTTAACATCTTTGCCTGATGAAGAAGCCAATGAAGCTTTGAAAGTTTGCATGATGTATTTTGTTCGTTTTGATTGGCCAATAAAGGTGGCCACAACTCTTTTGCAGATTTTGCCTTTATGGTCAACAGGGCTACCCCTGAATATACATATATAAAGAGTGAATGAATGAATGAACGAATGAACGAATGCATGAATATAAGCACAGTTAGAAATTTTAGATCTCAAGCAAGCACTCCAGCTGTGAAATTTTCATTCTTGATGAAGGCAAATCTCTTGACTATCTGCATTTCTGCTGTTATTAAAGACATTAGATCTATGCGAGGAAAAAACATGGCAATGAAGGAGATTATGCTAGTGCATTAAAGATTTTGAACTGCAGGTTTTGTACCCCTATATAATATGCAAAGAATCTGAGAAAACAAATCCTTCTGTTTTTTACTGTATTTATTTTACTCTCTTGATGAAGAAGCACTGAAAATAGTATTTCTGAGCTGGAAATCATCAGGGTGCGGTTATTGTTTTGGGATCCATCAGATAATTTTCATAATGTGCAATATAGCATTTAAATGTAGCTGCTTGGATTTGGGGAACTGGAATATGCTACCCAGGGAGATAGGCAGGTAGACAAACTCAATCTACGCATTTGTTAAAGGCAGGAAAGAGAGTTAGAAAATGGCAAGGCTGAATGAGATGGAGGGGAAAAGAGTTGAGAATGGAGGAGAGGAGAAAGAGTGAGAGCATGCATTGGGATGAAGATAGGACTACCTGGTTTTTTACCATGTGTGAGTGTGTGCATGTGCACACACACTCACACATTCCTTTGTAGTATCTTAATCTACTGTTTTTCATATTGACCAGAAATGCCTGATAGTGACATGCTAGCGAATGTTAGTGCAAAATCAGACATAGCTTTGAGACATGTATCAGGAAAAGGGTACTGTTGCTTTCCAATCATTTGTAGTATTTATTATTTTTTCCCCTTTATTTAAGTCATAGATAAAATTGGGGGGAAAAACAGGAAAGAAAGAACAATCCATCACAGAATACAAAAACAACTAAATACAACAATCCTAAAGATGGAAAAAAGAAAACAGACAACAACAAAAAACAAACAAGCAGTTAAACAATCAATTAAAAATAATAATGTGTATCCATATACGGCAACATAAGATCAGAGGAAATCATGGCATTAATGCCATTCTTTTCTAAATTAAAATGTTTATGTTTTCCTTTGCTTGAGTTGTGTGCTATAACCACTCATAGTTCTAATTCCCTTTGATTTGCATTTTTAATTCATCTCTTAATATAACACTTCCATACCTCCCCTTAGTTCAGTTTATAACGGTCACTTATACCATTCTGCGCTTTACTTACTTACTTAAATTAATTTATATTAGTCATGTACCATATAATAGTATATTCTGCTTATTGAATGTCTGCCATTAAACATTCTGTTACCTTTCTAATTTTTCTTATAGTCCATTTTCTGATCTGTTTACCATTTCCTCAATAAATTAGAAAAATTGAATTTTATCTGGTGGACTGGTCTGTTATATCTGAATATAGTATAATCTCTATTAGTACACTTAATCTCTCAATATCATGTTCATATTTCATATTAAATCGTTTTTAGTCTTAAAATATAGTTCTCAATTCCATTCTGTTCATCTTCTTTTTTGTTTTGCAATTTTCCTCTTAATATCAAAGTCATTCTATCTAGTTCTTTGAACTCTATTAGTTTTATCAGCCAATCTTCTGTCCGTAGAGTTTGTTTATTCTTCCAGAATTTGACTCTGGCCGTGGTAGTCATATATAAGATTATTCTCCAGTGTTTGAGTTTTGCAATTCTGTCCAAGTTACAAAGCATATTCGGTATGAAAAGTAGTATTGATGATTAATCTATCCCATCCTACAAGCTATCCCTCAGTTACTCAGAGAACTGTCTGACTGCTTCAGAGCCTGCGGGACCTCATGCGAAACCTGGAACCCTTGAGGCCATCATGAAGAAGTCCAGTTTTGTGTGTTGCCTTGATTGCGATAGCAGGCAGATGTAACCATTGATCTCATTGGTGTTCAAATATTTGTCATCCTCTTGTGTTGATTGATGATGCTGTAAAATGAGTGGAAGTTATATAAGTCATTCACTGTCCCCAAACACTTTTTTTTTCTTCAATAAATCTTCCAGGAGCAGTTCTGTAAGCTGTACACTGTTGGTAGCTAAGTTACATTTATTTGTCGTTGTCTGAGGAGGTGCATCCCAGAAGGCACAGGCACATATAAACTTAAATTACAAGGAGAAGGAGACATTTGAGACTGATCCAATGACAATTTATAAAATGGCAGCTTCTTGAAAGAAGTGCCATGTGTTGGAATCAACATGGGAAAAGAGGGAAGATGAATCCATCCATTTCCAGCCCATGTCAGATTCTCATATTTTGTTTACAAATCTGTTCCACTCTATTTCTTCCAAAGTTTTATTTCCTTGCAATATACTGAATGTTTTTATTTTATTTTACCACCAAAATCTGGATTTCTCTATGTGTTTGACCATAAAAGCTTGCATTTGTATACACAGTTTGACCATAAAAGGTTGCATTTGTATACACAGTATTTGCATTTGTCAATTCAGAGAAGTGTCAAAATGGGAGGATGGCTGTGTTCTGATTGGGAACACAGTCTGGAGAAAGAATGAATTTTGGTAACATCACGTAACAACGGGTAGAAAACAAAATTCTACATAGTACTGGTGGCAGAGCAGATATGCAGGGTTGCAATAAGATTAGACACCAGTTGAATTCCTGCATTCTGGGCAGAAGGTCTTTAAGACCTAATTAAACCTATCCAGAGGAAGAAAATGGGACAGCTGTTGACTGTCTGTGGAGGCAAAGACTTGAATGCATTCTTCAGCTTGTAGGTTTCTCTTGTCTAGTTTTTCCAGCTCTTTTGTAGGTCACCCACTTTTGGATATGAATAACATGGACCGCAAGTTTACATTTGCTTTCTCTGCACTCACTAATTAATCTGTCCTGTCCTGCCCTGTTCCTCCTTTTTCTTTTCTGTATGCAACAGTCTTTGAAAAGACTGCTCTCCATTAAAATGGGAGCAATAATTCCAGAATCCCTTTGGCAAAAGAAAATGTAGCCAATGTAATGGTTATTGAGTTCTTCAGCACTAGAGGGAGCTCAAGGTTCAGTATGCTTCTAAGTATTCAAGGTAGCATTTTAGAAAAGGATGGCTTATTTAACAAATATTGCTTGTGTAAACTGATGTATTCAACTGTATAATAAAAAAAGCCTCCACTTAACCCTCTAATAATTAAATTTTATATTTTAAATTTTATATATCTGTGTGTGTATAGGAACATTGGTCTTCAGTCTGCCATGTAACTATTCAAAAAACATTATATTAATTGACGTACTGGGGCTTTTTTTAAAATAAAAAAGAATGTCAGTTCAAAATGCAGTAATGGAGTGTATTTACAGTATCATATCAGAGTAAGAATGAGAAATTATACTTTTGTTAGAAGAGAGAGATAGTAATACAATTTTTTTTACCATGGATGCATTTCAAAATTACACAATATTATCTTCTATCAGGTGTTATGGTTCTAATTATACCATAGTAGAACCAGTGTGGTATAGTGGTTTGAGCTTTGGACTATGATCCTGGAGACCAAGGTTCAATTCTCCCTGCTCCATCATGGAAATCCACTGGGTGATTTTGGTGTGTCACATATTCTCAGCCCCAGAAAAGCCAGTGATACGTTTGCCTTAGGGTTCCCATAAGCTGAAAAAGCCTTGAAGACATACAACAACAGCAATAACAACAGGCTATGCTATTATGAAACTTTTATGAAAACTAAATTGGATTAGTACTTTGTGAATATTGTTATCAAGAACACGTTTCTTATTCTTCTGTGAGTCAAGTTAAAACCCGTCTTTCTTCCTCTTGTGAATTATAAAAGGAGAGTGTTCAGCAGAAATATTACCAACAACTTGACTCACCTATTCAGGCATTGCCCACACTTCAAAGTATATTTGCAGGAGTCTGGCTTGTTCTGGAAATGACAACACTATAAGAAACAAAAACTGCTAAAGCATTCTGGAGTCACATCTTGGTTTAGCACCAAGGTATGCTGAGCTGACATTCACACAGGAGCCCAGGTATGTAGATCTGGTAAGCAGAAATCAGTGGAAGGCCTATCCTTTGAAATCAGCTCAGTTCTGCTCTCATTGTGTGAGAGCACTTGGTGTGAAGCCATTTGGCTTTCAAGACTAGTTCTGCCGGGAAGCTTTTGTCCTTGCTTTAACCCTCTGATTGATGGAATCCTAATTCAAACAAATGGTTAGAAGAAGCAGGATAAGGACTACTGAAAATTTTGTTTCAGTTTGCTTCAGATATGAATTTCCCCAAAGGTCTTTATATTCAGAATGGAGGGAACTGGCATTTTGGTTTTTGGTTTTTTTAAATGTGAGCAAAAAAAGAAAAGCTGGCAGATTTCTCTATCTGGTCCAGGGCTTTGAGTACTCAAAGTCTGCGTTTGAAGTCTCATATATTCAACCATACTTGTGACACTGAACTAGGTTTTGTGCCTTTCCCCCCCGCTCACAGGTCCCTTGTTGTAATAGTTACATAATGCTGCCCACATGGGGAATGCCT
The DNA here is from genome assembly GCA_948474755.1 of Ctenosaura bakeri. Lineage (NCBI taxonomy): Eukaryota > Metazoa > Chordata > Lepidosauria > Squamata > Iguanidae > Ctenosaura > Ctenosaura bakeri. The sequence goes on along the minus strand of CAOLHI010001843.1, from coordinate 186,422 downwards.
ATGGAATGTGTTTAGTGAAGTCGTGGGATAATCTTGTTTCAAGCTGGTTTTGGAAAAAAAAATATTAAGGACAGAAAGTATTTGAGTTTAAAAATTTTAAGTGCAGGAGAAAGTAAAACTGACAGATTTTCCCATCCTTAAAGACATGAGCCATGGGATACGTTTGTCTTTAATGATGATGCACACGTAAGACATCATGGTTTTGGAAATCATTATTATGTCATAGAATATCCATCTGGTTGGATAGTTGTTGTTGTTTTTTGTAAGAGCTGTATAGCTGTATTTCTGCTTAAAACTGGATTTGATTGAGGCAATGTTTTGGGCTAAATATAGATTAGGTTCTTTGAAATCAATGGGATTTATGTTAGTTGAGATTAACATTTGATTCATTTCAATGGATTTTCTTCAGGTGGAACTAATATTGAGTTTTGTTCTTTGAGAACTGGGATTATACTTGCCTTTGTCATGCAACTTGTTTGTGCCCTTCATTAGCTACTACAATAAGTATACAAGGAATTTACCTTTCTGCTTTCAGTACTCCAAGGTCAGGATCTTACACAGGTTTTGTGTAGCATAAATTTCTGCATGTGAGCTTATGCACTGTGCTGCCTTTATATTGGATGGCAACATAGCACAAATGTATGTGCAGTTGAGCGTACACCCGATTGTGCATCCATATGCACAACAATGTTTCTTGTGCAATCTGCTTGCACAACTGTGAATCGCATGTTGATGTTCTCCATTGGACATAAGCATCCAACCACTTGTATCAGGATTCTAATCCATCTTGCACTGCTCAGAAAGATTCTGCTTCTTATAATAGTTATATCCTGCCTTTTCTTCAAAAAATCAAATTACTGTGGCACAAAAAAATATTTAAAGCAAACCAACCAATCAAGCAAAGAGCAGTGAAACTGCCTAATTTTTCTAAAAAATATCATGAAAACTGTATCAACAGTTTCGTATCTTGTACCTACTACTGGAGTGTGGTTGCCAAATGGAAAAAAGGGAGAGGGTTGTTATACCTTTAATAGTTGTGGAGAAAAAATAATTTCAGCAGGAGTTGTTCATGACACAAACCCCACTTGCTGAAATTCCCTCATCTGTACAACCATTCCCTCCATTAAAAGTACAGTAACTCTGTCCTGTTTTTTTACCAGGTAACCCTATGCAGCAGGTGGGAGTGGAAAGAATATTCAAAAGTATTTGAAAAATGAATGAAAATTAGATTTCTTGAACTTTGGGGAACCCTGATGAATAAAATTCTAGATGGGTGAGAACTTTTTCAGCTTTGGACTTCTTCTATGCAGATAGATAGATAGATAGATAGATAGATAGATAGATAGATAGATAGATAGATAGATAGATAGATGATTTGATAGCTGGTAGGTAGATAGATAGATAGATAGATAGATAGATAGATAGATAGATAGATAGATAGCATGTGAAGTTACTGTCTGTTATTTTCTGCACAGAAAAATGTTGCTTTCTGAACAAGGAACTTGTTTTCTGCTTATAAACACCTTTTTAAAAAAAATAACTTTGACACAACAGTCTAATTCACAATCAAAGTAATATACACTCAGACAAAGAAAAATCAGAAAAGAAGAAAAGAAAGTAATAGGAAAAAACCCTAAAACTAAAACTACTGTAAAACACAATAGTAAAGCAGTAAACTAAAACACTAAACACTAACAAAAACACTAAACACTAACTTGCTGAAACACAAAAGGATTCTGACTCCAAGCCAAAATTTAATGAAAGAAAAAAAAATTCTATTATTACAGAGCCAACAAAATAATCCTACTAAACTAATCCCAACTATAGCCACAGATTATTGCATCATTAGATTTCTTGTTGCTCAGAAAGTCAATAAACAGTTTCCAATCTTTCAAAAAGTCTTCAGCTGGCTTATCCTTTGAAACTCATATTAGCTTGGCGATTTGGACAAGTTCAGCAATCTTAGCAATCCAATTCTTCCATCATCAGTGCTTCTGTCTATTTCCAGGTTTGAGCAAACAATGTTCTTCCTGCTGTTATCATATACTAAAGAGGTGGACCATATTTACTGTTTTTTATCCATAATACCCAGTTGAAAAAAGAATTCTGATGACATTAGAAAATCTGTCTTTTAAAAAATTTTTGGATTAACATGTAAATCTTAGAGCAATAACTTTTTGCCTCCATCTTACAATCCCATTACATATGGAAAAAAAGCCCTTCTTATCTTGACATCCCCAGCATCGATATGAAAGATTCTTAGACATTATTGACAACTTATTTGGGGTTAGATATCATCTGCACATCACCTTATACATGTTTTCTTTTAAATTACTACACAAAGTAGTATTGATATTTTTAGAGTACATTTTTTCTCCTACATCCATTTGAACATTGTGCCCAAAATTTTGGGCCATTTTATCATGTACTCTTTTACAGGTTCATCTTCTGTCCCTAGTTTGAAATCCATTTGTATACTTTTTTAATTACATGATGATCATCTTTATACAACTCTAAATAAAACTCATTTTTCACCAACCTCTGCGGCTAGATTTCTCTTCTATCTTGATTAAGTCGTCCTTATAAGTTCCCTATAAACAAACCAGTTAAAATCTTTGCCTTCCTGTAGAATCATCTCTTTTAATTTATATTCCCAGATGTCTTAGTCAAAGTGCAAAAGGTCACCATAAAGCAACTATCTCTGATTTTTAACCCATTCTTACCTGAAGAAGGCTTCATGCAGTGAGGTAGGTAATATCATCTTAGGAAACAGTCTCTGCTTTTATTTTACAGAAGAGCCTTTCTAATACAGTCATATTTAAATTCATCATTTGCCTTAACTTTATCATACCAAGATAACCATGTCACCCAAGTTTTAAATCATGACCTTCAAGTTCCAAGAGTCTCTCATTCCTAAGTAATAGCTATTCCTTGAACCATACAAAGCAACCAGCTTCATAATACAATTTAATATTAGAAATTCTCAGACAGCCTTTTCGTATGTTTTAAATTTATTTTGGGTTTCCTTGCATGCCAAACATATCTGTCATTGTACAAAGGGTATTCCATTTCTTATCATAGGAATCATTTGGAAGTACAATAAAAGTCTCAGCAAAGCATGTGCTTTTATCACTGCAGTTCTACCCCAAAGGGATAAATTTAACTTTCCACATATTTCTAAATCTCTTTTAATTTCTTTCTAGGCATTTTAATATTTTTTTGAAACAATAGACTATGATCCTTCATAACTGTATACATGTACATACGTATTAGCTTATAATCATTCCTTTTGGTGATGTTTTGTTTGCTTTAATATCCATATTCTTCATAATTGTAATTCCCAAATGTTTAATCCCCTTTTTCCACCATAAAATTTGGAAAAGCAGTTAATTCATTTTCTTCTTTTGAACTCATGTTTTTAGTCAACAGCTTTGTTTTATCACAATTTACTTTAAATCTGAAGCATGTCCCAAATCCCTTCATTTTCCCCGCGAAAAGAGTTTTCATTGAGTCCAATAGATTTTGTGTCATTATTACAAGATCATCTTATACTGTTCTCGTTCTTTTTTTTAACCCTCACTCCTCAAATTCTGTCATTTTATCTGATATCTCTCAGTAAAGTCAAAATAAACAGCAAAGGTTTATTGTATCTCAATAAACTCCTTTCTTATGCACAAAATTGCATTTTTCTCACCAAAGAAGACCCAAACTGTGATTAACTCCTGAACTGCACAGTTTTGGATGCCTTTCTCTCAGAAAGCCATCACCATTGTAAAATCATTTACTCTTGCCTTTGAGGAAAATATACAAAGATATAGTTTCTCAGCTGGAGGCAGATACCTCTTTTTGGTAGAGTGTCCTGTAGATCTGATCATTCTGCCTGATGAAGAGTTCTGATGTCATCTAAATAAAAGAGGTTAGCTTACTTTCCCTTCAGAAGTGGAAGAACCAGAATGGGAGGGGCATAGAGTATTAGTTCACAAGTAACTCTAACTGCACTGATGGGTGCATTTAAATCATGGAGGAACAAATACAAATCACTATTCTCAAATATTGCTTGAGGTCATGCAGTTTTTAGGATGGTGACTTAGAAGCAACTGTGTAGTGAAGGTTTTTCTCCTTCTTACATAGCTCAGTTATTAGCTCAGCACTGTCAGCAGCACACACGACTAAACACCCTGTAGAGATATGTGTTGGCTACAGCAGGTGAAACAATGAGATCTGCAGGGTAGATAATTTAATTTCAAATGTTTAAATGTTTGTATATGTGTTTCTGTCTAGTATGCACCAGTGATGTGCCCTTGCATTTCTAACTTTCTATTCAGTTGAGGACTGGCAACAGATTTTAAGACAGCTGTAGGAAGAGCAATGACTCTGCCTGCTATTTGTAAAATAAAAATTGGGGGCAGTTATGGCACTCCAGGGTCTAATTATCATTAAATAATGAGAATGCCAATAAAAGACTTTTCATTTCCACTCCCTTTATTGTACAGCTGGGAGATTAATTACTGCTGCTTATCAGAGAGAGGGCACTTTGAGTCTTGAGTCCTTAAGGAGAACAATTGAACAGCAGCAAATCCTGAATTCTCAGGGTTGGTGAAATTCACCCTAGCAGAGAGGAAGTATCAAAAGTTCCTGTATTCGTCAAGGACTGATTTACTTTAAGGGTGAGGAGTGGCAGTAAAATGACACATTGAAGACAGTCTAACTTTTAAAATATAATATTTGCTTCTGACAAATGCATGTGTTTATGTCTCTGGTTACATTAAGTAGAGACAGATACACAAAGGAGACAAGACCTAGAAATGGAAATAATATTTGAAAATTTTTGAAAAATTGTTGAAAAAACTGTTTTTTACTGTTGAAAAACCCTCACAAGAAGAATTCCACACTGATGAAAATCTTTGCAATTCAGGACTTATTTAGCACAAAATTTGCATGTAGTTGTTTTCCATAGAAAACAGCATTTCTTTGGTCTGGAAACAGCATTTTCAGCATGGAAAATAATATTTCAGTGCATAAATATTAATTCCTGCAAATAAAACGCTGTAGATGGGGATTTAATTTACATCAAAATAATACATCTGTGATTTGTTTAGGGAATAGCATTTTTGGCACAGAAATCAGTGCCTGAGATCCTAGAAGAGCTGCTGCAAACCAGAATAGATGGAGATATGTGCAAGCTGGAGATATAGTCTTGTGTAAGCAGCTTTCCATGGCTTTGAGTTTATTAACTGTTGTGCAAGGACTGAACCATTTAATGGCCAAAATTCTTTTCCTTATCAGGTATTCAGCATGCTATGGGGAGGACAGTTTGGAGACAACACATCTGACTGACAGTAATGGTTGCTAGTGGCTTCTATGGCAGTTGAATCTGCTTTGGGTTTTAGTTCAGACTTTAAAGGAACAATCAAAAGTGCTGAATCTATTTTTGCACGGGAGGGATGCAATTTAGCACCTTGGACAGCTCCTTGTTCAGGCAAAACCCTGGAGTGGACTTGCTACCCCATGGACATGAAAGATACTAGTTGCCACTGATTGCCTCCTTAACTGCATAGCATACTCCAACCCAGTTCCAAGCAATGTAGGTAGAAGCATTGGAGTCTATCATTTTTTGTTTTCTCCCACATTAAGTTTTTAAAAATCCTTTCCATCCTGAATATGAAGATTTTTTTAAAAAAAATAAACTCTTCAAAAAAAAACCCTGAAATGAACTTTTCTGTTATTTGTACGGGTCAAATTCAGTATATGCAACCATTTCTAGAAGAGCAAAGACTATTCTGTCTGACATATATATTTCAAAGATGAGGAGTGTCTCTGGAAACTAAGCCGGGGGAGCAATTCTAACTCACCACCACAAACATGATTGAATACCCAGGGATTCAAACCAGAGTTTTCAGAGCTAAGCCCTCAAAGCATTCTGCCTAGATGGACAAATTTGTCAGTTTTGATATCTTCCATATTTGAAATACCAAGTTCTTTCTATCCTGATGATGAAACATTTATAAATTATTATTGAGATGAACAGAAATGCATCCATAACTGTAGCAGCATATATACTGTTCTTTATCATTCTTCTTGCTCACAAGCCATAATGATTATGCTGAGGAGTAGCCTTTGGTAGGGATGTAAATTTTTTTACATATGTTCTGACATGCAAAAATTAAAATTTTCAAGTTTTCTCTTGTATTTCAGGACACTTTTTGCAAAGTGCTTTTGAAGTTTTTGTGCAATAAGATACTTCTTGCATAAAATGCAATGCTTTCTCTAAAACTACCATGTTTTGTACAAAATACAATATTTTACAAAGATACAGCCTTTTGCATAGAATACAATGTTGTACAAAGTACATGTTTGGTGTTTCTGCTGCTGAAAAAGCAGGGGTTTTTTTCACTCTCACACAAGGGAAACAATATTGTGCTGGTAAAGCATGGGAATGACTCAATGCTTTGAAATATCTTTTCTCTGCAACAATGTGAAAAATTGCAAATATTTCTTATATCTCTAATGATGCACTGTTGACGGTGAAGTCCATTTGATGTGTTGATAGCTAGTTGTGGTCTTGGGTCAAAAGAGGTGATAGGCGGTTCTGCTTTTCTGTCAAAGTGGATCAAGTAAATAGGCTTGGCTCTTTTGCCAAGACTAGGAGGCCATCTTAACATGGTGAGCACAAACCCGTCAGAGGCTATAGATTAGTTGCATCATGGCATCTTGGGACTGACATTTATAACTAGCCCTTTTCACTATGAAAATATAAATCTGTTACCTTGTTGTTCCTAATGATGAAGTGTTTGAGTGTTGTTCAAATAAAAGCAATTACCTTAGTCCTGCTGCTGCTACTATATCTCAGTCACTGTCGAACTAGAAGTTCTCTATGTGTGTGTGTATTTGTATTCCCATGTTTTTACATCTCCAGGTCAGTGCCTGAATATTAAACACAGGGAGAAATTTCACTGAATCATTAATATAATGCCTAGGCTTATTGCAGTCATTACTGGAGCTAGTATGAAGCTCAAGCTGTACATTCAGTTCCTCTATTAGCACGGTGCTTACACGTTTATGAAATTTCATAAAGACAATGAGGCACCATACAGGTGCTCCTGAGATCAGATTGCAGACTCAGAGTCCTGTATTTGAAGCAAATTTTTGATTTAGCTGGCTGGCTGGCTGGCTGTGATGACAGAAGTGTATTTCCCATCAACTGTGATACTGTTATCATAAAAAATGCCTGATTATTAAGAGTAGATGCTTTTTTATAATATTAATAAAAGTGCAGTCTCTGTATTCCTCAAATAGATTTGCTTTATTCCAGGTATACAAGGTTCAGGTTTGGACTTGCCTTCCCTCCCTGTGCAAAAGTAACACCGTTATTACTTTGTTCCCCTACTAAGCTTAAATCTGTGCTGAGGTCATGCAATCATCTCCAAATTTCTCAGAATTCTCCACTTTTCTCTTTTGATGTGGGCAGCATGCTGCTCTTTTCAAAATGTAAACTAATAAAAACATTGATCAAATACTATAGCTGCACGCACCCAAGCAGTGACTTGTATTTACATCCTAAGCCTGAATAAGAGCTTTCATTAAGGTTTCAAGCAATCTTTGAAGAAATAGATTACAGATCATTGTATTGCTGAAAATCCATGTCTACACGGAGACTATTAATTTTTGATAATAATTACACTCATGTCCAGGACAAAAGCCAAAGGAGGAACATCTAATAAGTGGAGAAATAGATGGACAGAAAGGAATGTCTGCTCCTTAATGAAAAATGACCTAAGGAGTAGTGATGCAAATCTGCATACTCTGCATTTCTAGTAGGTGAGCTTAAAAGCTGAAGCCTTACAACCTATAGACAGCTATATAGAAAGACTAGATGAATTATATGTGTATTCCATTGCATTGCATTGCATTATTACATTACATTTGTTTCTGACTGCTGTTTGAATTGATTGCTGCAAACAAACAATGTAAGAACTAGGTTCTTCTTCAGGTAGAGGTTCATTTACACATGCTGAATAGTGGCCAGACAGATGCAACAAGAAACCTAAACAAATAACAAGGTATGAAGGGAGAACCATACATAAGCAAGCAAAATAGCTTTGGCTCAGTTCTTAGTATCTTGCATTAGAAAGACCAGGAATCAGGCGATGATTGAAAGACTACAATTTGAAACCCTGGAGAGCTGCTTCTTATCAAAGCAGACCAGATAAATGGATAAATAGTTTGGCTCAGTGTAAGGCCACTTCTTGTGATCAACATCCTGTGTTATTTGTCCTTGACATTTAATATTTAGAGGTATTCTGAATACAGAGATTTCATTTTCTGCCACTGCAAAAATCAACTGGTCTATTCTGCACAGATATATCTTAGCCTTTTAGAAAGTCATCTACAGTAGTGGCTATCACCACATCTTATGGTTGTGAATTCAATGAGTTAACTTTCAATTGTGTGGAGAAGTACTTGTTGTCATTCCTGTGCTATCAGTCCCAGTTGGATGGGGGAGGGATGCATCTTTCTTTATTCAATATGCAACTCACTTCTTATGAAACATAAATCAGATGTTAGCTTTCACTCAGTCATGAAAAATTCACCTTAACATTGCCTCTTCTCTTCCCAGATGATTTAAGGATGGCAGCCAGCCATTTTCCTCAGCCAGTAGATAGCTCAGCTGGCCTCTTCTAACCTCTAGTTAATTTGAAAGTACAGCTTTCCCAACTTTGTCTTATATACATGCATGTTCAAATCGGTTACTAGACTCAGATTTCAGACTCTACAAATTTCCCTACTGATTAAAACATCCCTAATTTATTGTTATACATCCTAGGTAAATTTCTTTGAATTGCTAGAGTTGTCATTCTTTAGGCTATAGCTCCTTCTGCAAGATGCTTAGAAGGCATGTCTCTAAGATGGAGGAGGCAAATGCTTTCTCTTTAATGTGGATGTATAAAAATGTACGCACAGGAACACCAAGGTGCCGTGAAGCACATAATTTGCTGTTTCACACTCAAGTCTGTGGTGAAGATTGATAATGTGTTGCAAGACAATTAAACTTTTCCAGTACAATTTTAACCTGTAGAACAAATAACATTTTGGCTTTGAAAATGGTGAAAGAATAATAAAGTGTTTGAGCAAATGATTGATTGAAAGAGTAGAAGCTGTTACAAAGGAAATAAATATGACCAGAGTAATGTCATTAACATCAAGAGAATAAGTTTGAGAAGAGCAGGGCTTTGCCTGTGGTCTTTGTTATTAGAATGGAGATATTACACATGTGTGTTTCAGCCAGAGCTTGAGAAAAGTTACTGTTTTGGAATATAATTCTCAGAGGTTGGAGTGTAAGTTCTGGAAATGTAGGACCCTCAAAGTATATTTTTTCCAGGCCTTGGATTCTTGGAGGATGTGAAACCATCTCCATTTTCTCCCTTGATATAATTAGATATGTTGATAATGTTCTCCCAAACTTAGTTCAGGAGGAGAAGGGGGCATAATAGCCATCACAAAGGAGAAATAAGTTTTTAAAGCTCTCAAGTTCTTCTCCCACTTCTAAATTGGAATTTGAGCAGAAGAATTGTTTCAGCTGAACAAAGTGAAAAAATGCCACTCTTCCTGCTTGTGTGACAAAATTCTTCTTTGCTCTTCCTTGCAGTCTATGCCCACTCAAATATACTCTGGAAGGCTCCCAACACACAAGCAGATGGGGAGGTAGGAACAGGAGGTGTTACAGAGAGATTCCCCTATCCTTATCCCACTGACAGATGCTTTGTTTTCCTCAGAAGAAATTATAGGACATCCCTCCAAGAGTTCAAAGGGCTTTGTGTGTGATTCAAAATGCTGTTTGGAGGGAAGATTGGGAAATGAGTGCCTAAAGTCACATTCTCCACATGTAGATATACATATGGTGGCTTCATCACCCACAGCCCCCACAGTATTGTTCCATAGCATCTTTTTCCAGCTTCCATGGAAACTAGGATATCCAGATTGAATATGGCACACAACTCATGTACCTTTAAATAGTCAACAGATCACAGAGCAGAAAGACATAGCGCAAAGTTCCGTCAGGTGGAATGACACAACTTCTTTTCCTTCTCCTTCAACCCATCTTTTAGCTGTTGTATCCCACTTCCCAATATCACTATTTAGTGTGCAGTAGAGAGCAGGGAACGGTATGGAAGCTATGTTTTTATAGATGGACACACAATACTGATGTCATTCTTCCATGTTGTGTATCCAGCTAGGAAAAAACAGCTGGATGCTTCTCCACTGCACCCTCTGTTCTCTACTAGAAGTAAATGGCCATGTTGGGAGAGGAATGCAGCAGCTACAAAATAGGTTTAGGGGAGAGTGCAAGAAGAGATGCCATGTAGTTCTGCTGGTGGAAATTTAAGGTACATTTTCTTGCACCGGGATCTGTTAACTGTTAAAAGTACAGGAGACCTATCCAGTATTCAACCTAGCGACCCTACTTAAATCCTTCAAAGGGAAAGTCTATGTGCCTGAAAAGAGTGTGTTTTCTGTGAACTCAGATTTGCCCAGAAAAAATACTTGAATTGTTCTGATTCCCCGCCATCTCACCCTCAGAAGAATTTGAGTAATTTCCACATCTCTTATTACAGCTGCATTTATCAAGTAAAGCCTTAGCAGTCTCTCAGGAGTCACTTGCTGGTGGCAGGTAAGCCAGCAATAGGCAGAGCCAAAAAGTGAGGCAGCACCACTCCTTTTCTTGTCTTTATTTCTGGCACTGTCTGTAGATTTCCACTTTCTCTTCACCTCCAAAACAATTAGCGTTCCTCAGAGCTGTGCTAAGAAAGTAATCATTCAGTGGAGAACAAAGTTTCGAACTATTATATAAGAAAAAAGTTTAAAAACCCATGAAAGATTTAGCCCTATATTGCATTTAACACATCCTAGTTACATGACTTGAAAGCTGTTGTTGTTTGTGAAAATCCAATGTTGCATCCAACAATGGGAGATTACACATATTGGCCTAAATCCAGTTGCTAATCCCAACTATAGTAAACCCATTTAATCAATGGGTTTTACACAAGTTTGGATTGACTATTCAACAGTTGAGTCAATGCATCTGTTCTGGTTGGGATTAGCAATTGAATTTATTCCAATATTTGATATTCTTTGGAATAATGTTGCCTGTTATGTTATGTTGTGTTGTATTTTATTATTCTAGAGAGGAACTGGGAAGTTATCTTCAATTACATTTACTTAGAAGTATTGTTAAATAATTGGATTCATACTCCTAGTTATGTGGAAGATTTTTTGCTTCCAAGAATAACTTGTGGTAAAAGAAATCAAAGGAACTCTGTTTCATGAAGAATATGGTTTGCATAATTTCAAGAGTTCCTTATCAGATACTGGGAAGTATTGACAATGCAGTGGTTTCAGAAAAGATCGTTAAAAAAAAAATCCATTTAGTTCTACAATGAATACATATTTTCATTTGCAATAAGTAATGCTAAAACTGCAACATCAGTCACATCTGTGACAACAAACTATGAAACATAAACCTGGGAATATGAGTATCCTGAAGGATCAAGTAGAAAAAGGAAATTCTAAACTGTATGAGAGAGAGCAATCTTAATCAGCCATAAATCTTCACCAATATCAGCAGAAGGACTGAAAAAATGTTGGCCTAGTAAATTGACTTCCTAAATCATTCTTTTTTCAGATTTTTCATACTGCATAAGTTCATTCAAATTTGACCTCCCTTTTAGAGTGAATTTAGAAATGGAGAAAGATGTCACGTATAAAGCCCTGGAAAATGATATGTTCTATTGAGTCATGATATAGTGCTTTTTGAATATTTCCAACTTGATCTGGGTATTTGCTAGAGGCAGGAAGCCACTGTTAAATATGTATCTTATTTTGTGCTCATTTACCACATTTGGGGGCTTCTCTTGTAATATTCTTGATACTTATTTTCCTAGATAAACTTGAATTTATGAATAATGAATAGCTCATTTTAAAAAAAATCTAGGGCTTTTGTTTGTAGTGGGAATGTAAATCTCATTTCATTCTTGCATGCCAGAATGAAAAATTCCAAATGTTTTCTCCCTACTACGTGAGATTCAGAAAATCTTTATGTGGAAATTTCATTTGTTGGAAAAATATATTTGTATTTAACATATATTTAACAAAAATATTTTGTTAAAATATATTTTTAAATACAATGTTCAAAACACACACAAAACACAATGAGGAAGAATGAAAATAGTGCTGATCATTTTCCTCACAGGGCGAAAACTACCTGGTAATTGACAGGTAGTTTTTTCAGTTGAGTGTTTCAGCATTTCAAAACACTCTTACTCGTTTTTTCAAGTATTCTTTACTCCCAGCTTATGTTATCAAGAAAAAAGTTAGTAATACATTGCATAGCTTCATGGTTAGATTGATGGCTTATCTGAGAAAGAAAAGACCGAATTCACTTTACTATAGCAGGGTGGTAGCTACTAAAAATTGTTCACCTATCACCTAGTTCATGTTGTCCAAGGGCCAGCTTATATGGATCACCCTAATACATCTGCTTAACCTTCCATACCACTATCAACTTAGCTGATCAGAGATGCAGATGTAGGAAGTAACAGCACAATTAAGTCAACCCTTCCAATGTGTCCAATCATGAAGAGTGTCACTCAGGGTCTTTCTGCACTACACTGTTATTGTGCTATCATTCTACTTTCAACATCCTATGCAATCCTGGGGTTTGCTGTTTAGGGAGGGGCATTTAGAATTCTCAGCCAGATAGCTCTTGGGCCCCAGTAAACTACAAACCCCAGAATTCCACAGGATGTTGAAAGTGGAATAATAGCACTATAACAGTGTAGAGCAGAAAGACCCTCATTCTTGCACCAGCAGGGAACTGACATCCCAGTTCTGCAATAGCTAATATAGAAACATGTCATACAAATGCAAATTGAATGGTAGGAAATGATTCAGTTATAAGTCTGTCTTTCACGAGAGCTCTGTAAAACAGCAGAAATGGAAATGTCTTTTCAAAAGCTTGAAAAACAAATTATGGAAAAAATCCAACTAAACTACAAAAGCTTCCAAATTCAAGAGAAATCAGTGTTGGTCTTGTGAGGGGAACCTACTAGTGATGTTGTTCAGGAGGAACATGAAATCAGATATATTTTAACTCTTGCTCTAACTGCATGGTTGAACTGCAGGAGGTTTGGAGACCTGATTAAGCTAATCTTACCTTCAGAGTAGAAGCCTTGATATAAATGAAAGGAATGTATTCTCTTCCTCTTCCGTGAGTAGGAGCTGGGAATCCTTATATAAACTTGAAATCTATATCATTATGGGAGAGAACTGGAAACATGTGCCTATGAAGGGCATTGGGTGATGCCCATTAGTCAGAGCTCTTGCCTTTTCCAGCATCTTCCACTCCCAGTAATCCCCAGATGGTTCAACTATTACTCCTATTATCCTTTGCCAGCACATGCTGGCTGAAAGTGGTTAAGAAAAGCTCCTATATTCTCTGTTTAGCTCTTTCAGATGGAATTACAAAACAAGAAACTATATCTTTTGAAAGCTGAAATAACTGAATTGTTTGTGCCTATGAGAGAGGTGGAGAAAGAAATTCTTTGTGGCTGATTTTGTAACTCCTAACCATCCTGCAGTCACCATTTTTCTGCCAGAAGAAGTGAATCAGTTGTCTTGCAGACTACAGGACCTTCTTTTCACCTTTTTAAATAGCCCTACACACACACACACACACACACACACACACATACAGAGTTAGGAATCCATTTTTGACATCCAAAACTATACTTTCAGCCACTTCCTGTTTCGGTGATCCTAGCCCCTCCAAATGAAATGAAATTTTCCTTCTATCCCAAAATTTCTAGCATTGCAATAAATTAAAACTAGTTGAGCCTTTAGAAAAAGAGCTTAGGCATCCAGTGAAAGGAGCAGACAAAGTTACCTAGGAAATGCAAACTCAGAAAATATGAAAGGTTATGAACAGTTGTAGCTGTGTAACTACCCCCTTGTATTTTGGCACTTTGAGTGCTCCCTCCAGAAAGTCCCAGGACCAGATACACCATGGATGATAATACATTCCTAGCTCCAGAAGGATCCATGAAAGCCTTTCAAATTTTTTCTGTGCTCTTTAATTAATTTTGAAACCAATGCAATAATTTAATTATATATTTACCACGTTTTGGTTGGTAATAGTTCGAAAAAACCAGGAAGAGCAACATTACACAGAAAAGGGTTGTCTCTCTAGTCTCATGTCTGTCTACAATGATGTATGTCTTGAATAATAATAATACAAAAATCAATAGTCCCGTACATTCATTTAAGCCAGAGCTGACAGGAAAGTAATTAAAAGTGCAATCATGTACTTCTTATAAGAAAGTTCTACTGAACCCAATCAGACATACTCTCTGATAACTGGGTATAGCCTGCAATCTTTATTTCAGACGTTGGTCTACTTATTTTCTGTATACTAAACTAGACCTGCACAATTTGTGTCCCATCAAGCAAAATGCAGCTTCTACAGTGAGCCATGTACTTTGGACTTCAACGGGTTTTGAGCATTGATAGGTTAATGCTTTCATTTCTAGGCAAGCAACAGAAATGAGAGGTGCTCCATTCCCATAGATTACAAAGGGACGTGAATGCAATTAGCTGTGATTTGGGTCCCAGACTTTTTGACAATGTTAATTTACAATAATTCTATGTATCTGCAGCATCTTTTTGTTGCTATGCTATGCTTATGTATACTAAAAACATATATAAATTACTTTGGTACATTCTCAAGTAGTATATTCACTCTAAGGAAAAAAAAAAACACTCTAAGAAAAAAAACCCAGTATATTCACTCTAAAAAAAAGGCAGGTCTGTCACAATCAGTTTTATTCTTACTTTGTTTATTAAGGCACTTACTTTTGAAAACCTACCACCAAGATCTAATGATAAAGAACCATGAAGAAATATGTGCAAAAATAGAAACAAAATGAAAGCAAATTTTAAAAGAAACAGACAGACTAAATTCAGTATTAGTCCCACTTAAAATGAAATGAATGGCACTTGTAGTCACAACTCACTTAAATCCTATTGATTTCAGTGAGCCTGCCTAAAGTAGGACTAATGGTGGTTTAGCTGTCACTAATGGTGGCCTGCCATCCAGTTGAATTTGGTTTATTGATCTACTAAGAAAATAGACTAGAATCATCCTCCAGTGAAAAAAAAGGTATAAGCTGATATACCAAGCAATATAAAAACAGATATAACAGATTCCGCAAAAGTCTTCTGTTTTGTTCCGTTAATGATTATCTATTAAGTTCTAATTCAGTATTATGTAACCAGTATTATAAAGAGGTTTCAAACCTCTCCTCTTTCCCCTCCTGAAGGGTCCTGTAAACTTGCTGTAAAAAGATTCTGTTTGATAGTAACACTTTCTTCACCACAGTGAAATAACCACAGTGAAATTTATACTATTAGTGGCTGTCTGGATTATTCATTTAGTTATTTATGTTAAATATTCAAAGTCTAATCTTTTCAGTTTCTTATTTATTTTTTTCCAAAGAGCAAAGGATGCCAACAGTCCTGCAGCACCTTATAGGGTAACAAGTGTCGGGTAAGCTTTTGTGGACTAGAGCCCTTTCCCACTGCATAGATTTATTTTCTATTATAGTTGCTGAGTCACTCCCCTTTTTCAGGTCTGGCATAAAGCAGTGCAGTCTTTAAGCAATGCATTCAGAAGCAACCTGTTCCAGCAGTTTTTGAAGAATTTTAGCATTTTTTTTTCTCTCTCTCTCTCTCTATTGTGTGAACATTTCTAATTAGCACCAATTAGGTGTCATTGCTAAAACAGTGTACAGAAGACAGCTGGAAATTATTTGACATGGATCTATGCTTGATTCTTAGAAATTTTGAATATTTCCATCATCTAACTTTATGAAAGCTCCTTTTAGCTGTCCAACAGATAATATCTTCTGAGAATTATTTTTGTTTGTTTTTTGAACTTTGCTCTATCCCTATTTATTTATTTATTTTTTAAAAAGCTGTTTTATCTATTTTGATATCATGCTGCTTCGCTTACATTTAATTTTCTTTTCTCATGAGTGCTTTAAAGCTATTATGTTAAAGACCCTCAATTATACATATCTCAGGATAACAGTCTTCAAATTACTGATTCCAGAGCAGTCTCTCTGTAGTCAATAGCGGTGCCTCCACAAAAAGGAGCTGCAAGGGATTTAAATATGTGAATCTGCATATGTTTAGCAAAGGATGGCCAGTCTTTTTCACAATCTCTGAAAGAGCACACAGCTTGAAGGAAATGATGCTATTTTACATGGGCCTGTTCCAAAACCTTTTTTTTTTTTCCTCTCTCTGTTCTTACCAAAATACAGCCATGTCTTTTACAGTTCTACAAAATGCAGATTAGTTATAATTCAAATCAGTACATTCCTGGGCTTAGTTATTTTGCTTTGTTTTGTGAGGTATTTCATCAGGAGATTCAGTAAAAGTAGTTAGATGCTTTTGTGATGTAAATCTTGAAATGCAATTTTTTGGAGGTAAGAGGCTGGACTGTTTGTGGAGTGATAGAATAGACCGCTTGGAAGAAAAGCAACTGGAGATTGTTTCAATTATTCATTTCATCAGACGTGGAGATGTGGCTAATCCTAGATCTCCCACACATCTTTATACTGCATGCTCAGTATAATGTTTATATAATGCATGTGAAATGTAGAATGTGGCTCCTGCATTAAACTTTGAAAGTTAAGCTTTGCAAACTGCTGTGCGTTTCCTTTCATATTGGGTTATGTAAGTTAAAGACAAACTTGCATGATAGATAGACACAGTTAATCTCTCCTAAACGTTGAAGGATAAACTGGATTAACCCTCAGCACACAGCCTCTGAATGCATATATGTATGTATGGAAGGAACATACTGGTCTTTGATAACTGATCATTATTTTTTAAAAAGAAAAAAGAAAGAAAAGCTGTTTTAGTATAAGAGATCAAAAATATTCCTAGTTAGTCTGGAAAATCTTAGATCTGCTAATTAATCTTGCCAGGAATGCACGGTATAAAATGTATTTACTGTAGATGAATCTCAATTTGCATTGCCCCAATTAGCAACATTTTAAATTTGTAATAGTTCACTAGAATAAATAAATAAATAAATAAATAAAGGGGTCAAAAATGGAATCTTCTTTTTGTTGGAGATAAGGGTTTCCTTTGCCTACCTAGAAGAGAAGGACATGAGAGGGAGGAAGAAGCTGCAGTCTTATCTCAGAGGAAGAGGTTTCCATTGCCTCCTTCGAAGGCGGATGTGAGGAGGATGGAGAAACTGGAATCACAGAAGTTGGGTGTGACTGGAAGAGTTTCCTTTCCTTCCAGCAGAAGGAGTAGATGAGCAACTGAAGTCTTACTGTATGGAAAAAAGGATGTTCTCTAGCATGCATGTTCTCTGATTTTTATATGTTAGTCCTGTTTAAACTTGACCCATGTTTACATAATTATCTTAATGGCTCAGTAGAATTTGTATCCAGATCTTCCAGTCCTACTATAACAATCTGGTCCCTGTACTACATTGGCTGTGAAACTGTTAAATTCTTATATCCAGTTTGGATCATCAGTTGGTCCTTTATATACTGCACAACCACAGTAGTAGGTTGACATATTCTGCTTGGTGAAAGTGGCTCTTCTAGTATCTGTAAAATGTAACCAGGCCTTTCAAAGTACAAGTATTTGGAAGTCACTTTCTCCCTTGGGTTCTCGAATAGTGTCAGCATTTTACTCCAAGCCAAATGCCTTTTGTCTCATGTTTTTATACTGTAGAACATGGCTAAATATTTAATTTATACTGAATAGAGAAAATGTTGAATGGGGGATGATCTGTGCAGAACATAACAAAACAAAACAAAAGAATGCTTGAAATCAATATCCAGTACCCCACTCCCCATTTGCCCCAGCCATCCATGGGTCATTTCTACAGAGGTGTTTTAATATATTATAACATAAGCACTATGCAAAAGGTGTTTGTGATCTACTGAAGAATATATAATTATGTTAGGGTGAGATTTGTGCCATGAGATATTGAAAATGTCTCGTAGGTTCATTGATTTGGAAAATTAGTGAATCCTGTTGGATGAATATTTAAGAGTATTGCAACTTATTTGGTTCCACTTAAAGGGGGGTGGAGGAGATTTTTTTTATGAATATTATGCTCTAATAGATACTTAAACCATTAAAAGAGACAGGTGATAAAGGACACTTGTATCACTTTTAAGAAATTAGCCTCCAGTCTGAAATTATTCAAACTTCATTTGCTTAGAGAATTGTACAAAATGAAGGACGTAGTGCACCATTTCTGTGTTTGGATGGCATTCAGAATACAGGAAGTGTGGGTGTTCTGACCCAAGTTCCTTGAAATTTAACAATTGATGTGTAGCAGGCGATGAAGGTAGGAGTGTGTCGTTTCATTTATACATGCTTACTGCAACCAACAGATGCAATCGTGACTGTTCTGTGAACAGAAATTAGGATTCAGAATGACTTATAAAAGAACAGTCTAGCCTTCTCTTCTCACTCTCTTCTGTCTAAGGGCCTACCTCAACTATTTTCAGGGTATACTCAGTCATGGCCCAAGCATTCATTTCAAGGTAATGATTTCTATGTAACATATTCAACAAGCTCAAAGGCATTCAATGCTACTCCATCTCAGGGAGGCTGTGAATTTATTCCACATTTTGGATGAGAGTTAAAGAAACTTTCCAAGATGCTGAACTTACCGCAAAACAGATTTGACTAGCTTCTTTGAAGTTTGAACTAAAACCCAGAGAGGATTCATTCCTCCACTGATATGGAAACCAACATCCACCATTGGACTTCCTAGCATATAATGGTGGTCCTAATTTAAGTGAAAGTAGCTCAAGTGTGTGGCCTTTGGAAACATTGTACCCATTTTGTGATCCTAAGTCCATATGCTGAAGGATTCTGATAAAGCCATCTTGCTGAAACTAAGCAGGTTGTGGTCTGGTTAGAGCAAGGCTAACCAATGTATAGCTGTCGCGATGTTATAGGGCTGCCATTTCCAGAATTCCTCACCAGTAGTTACACTGAGTGGTGGGAACCAGGGACCAGAGAAGGCTAGACTGGCCCACTCAGGAAGGCTATGATTTGCCCGCCTATATGTTAGATCTTGGAAAGGAGACTCCTTATACCCCATTTTGATATTTATGGAAGTAAGGCTGGATATTGATAGATGTTTGATTTTTGTACTACCTCTCTTCCAAAAACATGAGACTCAAGGCAGATAATAAAACATCGAGCAAGTAGCATTCAAACATGAAACAAATTAATTGAATCTGAAACCAAATTATGCACTAATAATGGCAACAAAATTTTCATCCAACCAGTTAAAATCCCTTTCCAGAGCAACTTCTCTTGGTTGCCAAATGTCTCCTGAGGGAGGAGGGAATTCTTTGCCTGCTGGTGGGAGAGGGCCGCCCCATTTCTTTTGGTCAACAAGAAAGGGTAGAAGTGCAATATGTGAATTAAAGTGAACAAATAAAATATGTGTCGAAATGAGTGTTTCAGCTGTGGCTGAAAAACCGTGGAAGATATGGCAGTACAATGCCAAAGAAGCATAGCATTGGAAGGATGTGCTTACTTTTAATAGGAAATAGTAGAAGTGATTTATTTACTTAAATTTATTTTAATTATCATAATTGCTACTTGGTCACTTTCAGCAGGTTAATTCAGGAAAGTAAAAACTCAGCCATTGATTGCTGAGCACCCACAGGCACCTTTTTGTAAAAAAGGATGTTACCCTGATTTCTGGGGGTCCCGGGAGGGACACCTAAGTGCACTCCAAATTATACTATTTGGGAAAATTAGCAAAGAGCACAAGCTAGCAATACGAGAGGCAGGGCAATGAAGTGAGATCTTTTACCCAATGTCTACGGGGTCAGGCCAAGTCAAGGAGCAAACAGAAGTGATATAATAATTGTGGCTTTATTAAAATACAATCAAACAGTGTATGCAGCACACTCACACAGATAACTAGAGAAATAAAGGTTGGAGTGGGATAGAGGGATTTTTAGAGGAGTTGTTGGTTTGGGTAATACTACACCTGTCCTGAAGCCGGGGGGTAGTCTACAGCAGAAGTTTGTAGATATGGAGTTCTCAGTACGTGGGACTGAGGGGAAGGCTCGCCAAGCAAAGTGGCAGCAAGGTGGGATGGACGTCAGGAGCGATCCAAAGAAGCTCTCAAAGTCAGGGGTTTTTATAGGGGAAAATGTGGCTGTAGGCTAGTCCGTACTTGGGGAAAACAGTGGGTTTCGGGCTGGAGACAAAGCCTCTGAAAGGTCAGAATTTAGCATGATTGAGTTAAGTCCGAATTGACAATGGAGTAGACAGTATGCAAACGCAGAGTGCTTGACAGATGAGGATTCATCTAATCAAGCTGCCTGCTCAGGGCAGGGAGTTCTTTGTAAGTAGCGTGCATACATAATAGAGTACTTGCCTTTGAGGTCTCCTGAAGTGGAGGGATGGCTATTTCTGGCCTGCCTGTATTTGTTTGGAATATTACAGCAATTAGCAGCCGTGCCTGTCTGCAAGCTCGTCCGGGGGACCTCGCAGCACGTGGAGAGGCATAGATAAAGGAGGCTGAATTATTGATATCAAAGTAATATTCCACAAGTCCATGCTAGAAACTGCGGTAACAAGGAGTTCTCTGGGCTCCCTCACTGAGTCATGGGACTTGGAGATAGGAAAGAGAGCAACTTTGGGGACTGGCTTTCTATTTTATGGCGCAGGGCTTGAAGGGGCAACATGTTCAAACTTCTTGGAGATAGACTGGCCAGGAGCAAACTAGACTGATTAGCTTGCTTCTAGAATGAACACTGGGTCACCCATGATCTGCTGGAAAGAAGGTAAGATTGCAGCTGCTTTTAGCACACAATGCATTAAGGAGTCCTGTGCAGAACAAAATTAAGTAGTTAATACAGTGTTACGTAGTCTAGCCATACATTTTGGGTATCTGACTTTTAATTTCATTTATTCCAAATGAGTGGGAAAATCTTGTGCACCCTGCTATTCTCTATGCACTGGAAGAGCAAGACTGCACTCAATGGAATGCCAAGCACCTATTTAGTGCTTTCCTTCTTTACCTATGGGCCTCCAGATGGTGGACTTCATAGTAGACCATAGATTCCAATCCCCGTGAGTATGGCTGAGGATGAAGAATGATGGTCCAGAAAACATATGGAGGGCTACTGCTATGCATGGGGAACAAATCACATCACTGTCAAGATTTTGATCAAGACAGGTCATCTCAACATGGTGAGACTGACTGTCAATGGTTCTCCAGTCTTACTGGATCCTCCCTCTAAAGATCTTGTTTCCAGTGTGAGATCAAGACTCCAAGCAGGTTTTTTGTTTGTTTTTTCAATTGTGCCAAATATCTCTGTGTAAAACTTGTGCCTTTTCTGCCTTTGTGAAGCTAACCACATACGCACTCTGTAAGCATGAAAGGACAGGTAGATGGATCAGAAATGCACAGACAACATGCCAAGTGTTAATAGTTTTACTAATCCATGCAAATAAGACCAAAGTTACTGCATTTTTTCAGTGTTGTGCATTTTACAGAAATACAAAAAAACAAGTCTAAAAAACCCCCAAAATCTCTACAATGTGAACAAAACTATAATATTCTTGCTGTCTTGGGCATTTTCCCGTTTGCTTTGTGAGGATGAACCATCTCAGAATTTACACTCTTAGCCACTGCTGCATCTCTTTAGCTCCCCGCCCCCATATATTAAGTATTTGTGCTTTACATGGCTAAACAAGGATTTCCAACATGTGAAGAAAATGTAGTGAACATACCACTCCAATACTTCGGGGGGGTACATGCCCCACCAAATCCCTTAGCTATCATGATCTGTGGCTGCAAGACTCTGCAATTATAGTCCAAAAAAAATTTTTTTTTCCCCAACTTGAGCCTTAACCCCAATATCCAGGTCAACTCAGCTTTCCTGAACATGCTTAAATATCTCCATGTAAGCTCTATGTGTGTGTGTGTGTGTGTGTGCCAGGTACATCTCCTGCCATGAGGTAGATGGGTTTTAGAGTTATTGTCATCATTGTGGCCATAATTTAGAAAGGGTTATTTTATGTTTATGGTCCCTACTAGATAGAATTATTTTACCCTTGCAGTTTGGGGCTAGTTAACTTGCTTATTCTATTCTCATAGGCATTAGGTCATGCCTGTATACTTCAATTTCCTTTGTTTGGTTTTTTCCTGTTTAATGCTACTGATCCATCTTCCAGCTGCTTCACTTCAGGACAAACGTGCAGCCTAGCCCCAGAAACCTGTTATCCAGCCATGAGGATTGGAAGTGTTAACCCTGGGGTAGAATTTATTGTTTAGGGGCTCACCTCTACCACTTACTGCAAAGTATATTGGATTTAGCTAAAGAACTGTGATTCTTCCTCTGCTATAGACCACGGGCTGCATCTTTTCCCACCAATCAAGCCTATCATATAGCAGTGATGTGTGTGCATTTGAGAAGCCTGGAATTCCAGATCAGAACAACGTGAAACCAGTGTTGCCTATCCCTATACTCAGTTTGGAAACCCCATCCCCCATACAATCATGAAGCCTGAATAGGCTTACTCCAGCTCTTGTACATGTTGCATTCATAGAGATATACATACACCATTTATTCAGGCAGTGTTGAAATGGAGCTGAGGAGGAAGGAGTTATTTTTTTCCTAGATAAGTTAAAGCAGTATTGGACACAAGGAGGAACTGGTCGGGGTAAATGGGACGTAGCATCAAGGCTCTGCCAAGTCATCTAGAAACAACAAGAACAATATAGCAGTTCTGAAATTTATCTGGTTGCTTTCTTCCCTCTTCTTCAATGAGCCATTCACTATCATAACTTTTTCTAAAGGGGGATAGGGCTTCTCTCTACATCCCTTTTTAAAAATACTTATCAGATCTTTCTTTTCTTCCTTTGGCTGAAGTTATTCATGATACCTGTAGTCTTTAGCATTCCTGTGGCACTGGAGAGAGACATGTATTAGTGTTGGTTCACATATTAAAAAAAAATCAGAATCTACAGTAATTTATAACTTTTTAAAGTCCAACCAAAATGTGAGAAAGTTGTGAATTCATCAGAACTCTTCGGTGAGCCAGATAGAAGTTCTTAGTCATTTTGATCCAATAAAGGTGTTGTCCTATAGTGAGCCAGCATGGTGTAGTGCTTTGAACATTGGACTATAACCCTGAAAACCAGGGTTCATTTCCTGACTTGGCCATGGAAACCCACTGGGTGACCTTGAGCATGTCACATATTCTCAGCCCAAGAAAATGCCATGATAACTTTGCCTTAGGGTTGCCATAAGTTGGAAGCGACTTGAAGGAACACAACAACATAGAGTGAGAGGCACACTCAATATGCTGTATAATTCACTGCAGTAATAGAAGTGTTTGTGAGGATATTTAATCTTTTACCTACTGAATTCTCAGGTGCTTCCTAGCAGCTCATCCAAACATATATGAGGATAGGGGATGGGGGTATAGCAACGGTGAAGGGGAAAAGAGGGTACGGCCCCTCCCAAATAAGAATTCTCCCCCACACACACACACAAATTCCTTCACTTTCTAGCTGAGCATTTAGAAATACAGTTTAGGCATCCAAAGAAAAGGGTATGGTAGAATCCCATAGAATCCCAATACTTAGTTCAGAAACTTTCTGAAACATTGTGCATATACAAGGAAGCCTTTTCATGCATGTACACCTTGTATACTGACGGGTTCATCTCTGGTGCATCTACAGTAGTGTGTAAAAATTCAGTCTCAGCTTTGATACCACACAAGCAGTGTTTCAACATAGGAAAACCAATTTAGGCATCTTGGCTCATGAATATAATACTGTTGGAAGATTTTAAAGGTGGACAGTTTCTTTGTGAATTTGCAGAGGAATCACAGTGCATTAGATTTTATTAACATCCCAGATCATTACAGTAGAATGACTTTCACAATAAGCCTTTACTATCAAGTCACTGTTATTTTAGTTCACACAATTATTTTGCATGTGGAAAATACTATATTTTAAATTGTTTTGCTTTTTTGAAGAAACTTCACTACATACATGGTAATTAAAATATATTAACTGGGGCTTTTTTTGTTGTTGTTACACATGAAAACTTTTTCCATAAACTTCTTTTATAGTGATTAGTGCTCAAACCCTTCTGCTCTCTTCCATTTTTCTGTTCTGTTCCTCAAATGAAAATGGACTTGCTACACCCTTGTGAGGCATGGATCCTGAAGAGGCACATGTACTAAACATGGGCAACCATTTCTAAACTGTTCACTTTTTTAAAAAAAGTTAAAGATATTTTCCCTAATAGCAGTTTTTCCTTTCCTTTCCAATTGCAGTTACACAAACCGAGTGGTGACCAATGGACTGAAGGCACAAACTGATAATCCAGAACTGAAAGTCAAAGGGTTGGACCCACAGATCAGCAGCTTAATTGATAAGTTGCAACATTTTAATCAAGTAAGTAATCACAACAGAAAGGTTCAAAAGCAATGTTCAGGCATTCTTCTTCTCAGCCCCTCAACACAATGTGAACAGACAAAAGGGATATACTAGCTAGCTTTGCCCCCTCAAGTTCCCTACCCCAACCCTCCATTTCTTGAAGGGCAGACATGGAAATAAATCCTATTGTTTAGCTCAAGGACAGTAGACTGGTTGACTCTTTGCTGAGTCACCAATCAACGATTGAGTCAATGGGTCTGCTTTAGCTAGGACTAACCAATAGGATTCCAGCTATTGTCTGCTGTATAGTCAGACCTGCAAATCATGGGGGAACCTAAAGGAGTACAACAGGTTCCCAACTGCAGAAGTATGCTCTCCAACCCATGAAACTGGTAGTCTCAGTGATAGGGACTAGCAATGTGAAAATAATTCTGTCTCGATTTTGAATGTTTCACTGACTCTCAAGATAGCATATTTTGCATAAATCAATGATTTTTTTTAATAAAATCCCTTCACACAAATGTACATTTCCACTCTTTCACTCAGAGCGTAAGGAGAGGTATGCCAGAACAAGGTTAAAAATTTTTTATCCAGTCTTTTAAGAAACCTGAAAGTGGAAGACTTAAGTGCGAAATGAATGAAGCTTTTCTACACTGACATATCAGCAGGATTTTGCAAAGAATGCACTAGTATGTGGATGGATGGATGGATGGATGGATGGATGGATGGATGGATGGATGGGCAGACAGACAGACAGATATCTGTCTATCCAGATAGATATCTATCTATCCAGACAGATAGATAGAAAGATATCTTTCATCTAAACTGACCAGGCAAGGTTGCATCAAGCCAAGGCAGATTCCCATGATTGCTTATAATGTTGATCATGGCTCATTATTCCAATAGTGCTGCATTTGTCACATACTTTCCCCTGAGTACTTTCTATAGAATTGAACTGTGTTTGTCATGGCCTGGTGTCCCATGATTTTGAAACAGCTAGCACAAATTAATACAAGGCCCTATGGGGACCTGTGAGTCTACTGAAGCTAGTTTACAAAGTTTTGCTTGATTTTTTTTTAATTCCCAGCTCAGAAGAAAAGATGATCTGCCAGTAGGTGTGCCAGAAAAATGATGGATGTGTACCTGCTTAAGTGATTTGCTTGAGCTCTGTGGGCTGTGGGTTGAGTGCTGTGTGTGGTTATCTATGTAGAACTTTGGTCACTCGCTGCTGAATATATTATGGTTCCATAATGCTATTGCTTCCACGCATTATTTTTTCAAGTTGCATAGAGGGTGTCAATCCAAATTAGCCAGAGCCACCTACCACATTTAGCAGCAATCGATTTTCATTTAACATAAGCCTATTTTTCTTGTCCAATTTGAGAAAATGTTGATAACGGCATCTACAGAGTTTGTAATGACAGACTAGCGTCTCCTCCCTAATCATTCACCATTAGAGAATAGGTAACTTTTGACAACTGCTACTGGCTGTAATATTGATTGTCCTGATTAGTGTGGAGATGAATGGTGTATATCATGTAAACTCCTGGCTCAAATTGCCTTCTTCTTCTTTCAACTCTGAGACTTAAGCTGAGGTCATCTTAGGAGTGCTTCTTGATGACAGAGTACAACATGATAAATTTTGAATGCCTAAGAGGGGGACAAATCTGTGTTCCTCCAACAGGATCATCCCAGTGTTATGTGGCACGCTGTCTTTTTTAATGAGCTGAGTTTCAGAAGTGGCTTGTTGAAATGGGGCTGCTGGCTGGAATACAAAAGGAAAAAAATGTTAAATATACCATTGGGCCCAGGTCATTTGGTGTGACTTCTATGGTTCTTTGGATACTGGCCTTCAGCATTAGAGTATTGTAAGAGTTAGGGAAGTAACTGAGAACAAATACACAGACAGAGAAATGTATGGGAAGGTTAAGGGGCATTTTATTAACTATTAAACCTGATGACAGAAGGATGGGGCTGCATTTTATACCCTCTCACTCCATCAGCCCTTCCATTCTGTGTCACAGTGCTTCTAGTCTCCTTCTCTTCTTCTTCCTCCTCCTCCTCCTGAGAGGGCAAATGGCAACCACCACTCGTATGATGCAAAGATAAGGGGCTAAAATCTTTGCGTACACCATTCTCGTTCCTAAGAATAAACCATTTCAAAAGTTTTCTCCCTGCTGAGAGAAATGCTTTTTCTGCACTTTTAATGTTTTTTTTCCATCATTCAGGACTAATTGTCATTTTAATTGTATTTGTACTTTTAATTGTACTTTTAATTATGATATATTTTAATTAGGATATATTTGTATTTTAAATGGTTTTATGTTTTAGGGTATTTTAGTCAGAATTTGTTTTTAATTGTATCTATTTGTATCCCACCTCGAGCTTGAGGAGAGGGGAGTAACAAATAAATTATTATTATTATCCTTGTTATTGTTATTATTTTATTTTTCTAAAAGAAAGAAAGAATGAAGAAAAAGAAAAAAAAAACAGGAAAAAGAAAAGAAAAAGAAAGGAAAGGAAATGTTTGTCCCCAAACACAAACAATTGACAAAAAAATATATCTTGCACAAAATACACAACTTTTCTATTTAAAAAAAAAAGGGTTTGTGCAAAACTATTTACAAAAAAAGAACCAAAGTGTGGCAAATCTTCTTACAATTGAACATATTCCTGGAGGGCTACCTCCATGTGTCAAGACTCACTTTATTGATGAAAATGGGGAAAACTGCAAGTATTCTTTACGTCCTTAATAAGAGCTGTGTCTTGTACATAAGTTCTACAAATTGCATTATTTTATATGCAGTATATAAAAGGATGGTCAATCAGTAGTCCTCAGAGGCGTACTTTGCACCCCACCACAAGTACTGTCCCCCTAATTCACCTATTGGCATTTCTGCCACAAAGGGGGTATGATCTCATCTGAACCTTGTTTCCCAGTTTTTGTTGCAAGACGGAGGTGACTGGGCTGCTGGGAGCATTCTCAACATGCCCCGCTTCTAGCAGAAATAGGAGAAGGGTGAGTATGATCTCAGTGTGCAGGAGAGGAACATCTAAACATGTGCTATGTGCTGAGATGGAGGGGAGAGAAACATGTATGTGTTTATGACAGTGTTGTGCACTGAAGCAAAAGAGGGGGATGTGGTATGTGAATGTTCATCTCTCGTGTCTACTCCGTGTAGCCCTCAGTAGCCAAAAGGTCTCCACCTCTATGATATATAAAGGTCATCAAAATTAATTGCCTCTTAGTATGAAGTGTGCTTCCACTAACATCTCATTGACCTTTAGGAGAAAATGATCCTTAAACAAAGTTCTGCTCCCCTCCTTGTCAGATGGAGATTTGTAAAATGTAATTGATTGCTTGGATTAAACAGAATGCTTATTATTGCCCTAAGATGATTTGTTGTAAAGTAATATTAATTACTTTGATCTTAATTTTAGTGAGATTTCTTTAGAGATCAAAGCATCAAAGAAGTTGTTAAATTTCCCATTTAAGCTTTCAGTGTGACATCAAACACATGTAGCCGTTTTCTTACGGTTTTTATCTTGAAGTTGGCTTTATTTATGAATAAAAGCTGACACTCAGAAGATGATTAAGAATGTAGGCTTATATACACTTACCTAGAAACAAGTCCATTAAAATTAATTTGGCTTATTTTTGAGCAGAATTGTGTAGGGTCATCCTATAAGTGATAATTTTACAGCATTATTCTCTATGCACCCCATGTATGCTAAATAAACTCTTTTTCTGTGTGACAGATTCTGAAGGATATACTTCTTTTAATTGTGCTTAAAGCTTGAAGATGACATGCATACAACGTAGTAGCTAAGAGACTGAACTATGAAGCAAGAAACCATGAGTTCATACTTTGCTATGAACTCAAGAAATAGTTTGGCAAGCCCTCCCTTGACCCTAACCATCTCAGCCTGAGTTTGTTCCATCTGAAACAGAGCTGGAAGATGATAGCAGGGATGGGCAACTGGGGTGGGGTCCATATTTTGCCCTTCAACCCCTCCAGCAAGGTGTACATTATGTCACTTCAGTTTCATTGAGATGATTTTTCAGCAGAGTTGGGGCACTGGTGCCACAGGCTTCTCTTTCCATGCCTTCATCTTGTAAAGGGGGAGGTAGCTTATTCAAGAACACTTGATTTTTGAGTCAAATGGGCATAGTAAAAATGGAGGCAAGGCTGAGCGTCTCAGTAACAGGACTACACCTACCAATATGTGAAGTCTTTTGAGTTGTGTTTTGGGTCTAGCACCATAAGAATGACAAGGAATAAGGAAAGAGTGGCACATTGCTCTGTATGGCCATATATAGTGACTGTTTTTAGCTAGGAAAGAAGTATTTTCATGTACATTAGTCAGTATCAAGCAAGCATAGCTCCAGAGAGAAATAATCATGCAGCTGCTTGGTTGTGCTTATAGCTTGCCTCAACTTTCTGATAAGGATTGTTCTGGCTCTTGCCTGGGAAAAAGCTGCCTCCTGTTCCCTTCCTAGAGAAGCTGAGGGCCTTCTTTCACAGAGAAGGAGATTTGTGTCATAGCCTGTATGTCTCATTGTAGCACTGAGAGCACAGAGACCCTATATTACACTTTAGTAGAACCTAAAAACATTTTAATAGGAACATTTTAGCTAGAACACCCTTGCACTCTCAGTGGAGGAAGGAAAGAAAAGAGTGCTGTCTGCCCAGAGATCTTGTTAGTCATGAAGGAACATCCTGATGCATCTTGAGAACCAAGGCAATCATAGCTGCAAGGGTTTGGGTATCCATCACCTAAGGGAAATATAATCTTTATTTTGCATGTATTGTCTGTTTTCTGTGCCCATGTGTCACCAGTATATGATCAATAAGTTGTATGTTATTCTTTCATACAAGTGGCTTGGTTTTATCTTCTTGTCCGACTAGGGCTTGAGTTGATCAGGCCCCCAGAGCTGTTACAAATAATTTAAATGCAATATACATGTTTGTGGTTATCAGTGTTGGGCATCTATATTATAAAATCAAAACTTCAAGGTTCTTTGTGGGTGAGTTGACTTAGCTGTATTCAATCAACTCAGGGTTATCCTGGTTTTGTAAAACAAGTATATTTTTAAGTTACTTCCTTCTGTTAAGCTTAGGCCTAAATTAATTGCTAGTCCCAAATAGAGAAGACCTATCAAATCAATTCCTAGTTGACATTTATAATAAATCCCATTGATTTAACAGGTCTACTCTGGTTGGGACTAGCTATTGAATTTAGGCTTTATAAACTGCAAATTAGTCCATAATGCCTTGCATAGAACTGCTACATATTGTATCTAGCACATTACAAGCAATGCCATATTAGGAAGTCCTCAGCATTTAGTACTTTTAAATTTTGTTTGGCCAGTGAGCTGGATACATAATAGTCATAGTATAAGGAAAACGTCCTCTAAAGACAAAGCAAATTTAAAGTAGATGTGCAAGTCTGGATTAATAGTAACCTGCATAAAGTTTTCTAATTTTCATCCACAATAGGAAGTGCATCAAGAAAGTAGCTACAGCTTTACCCCTGGACATCCTGAATTCATGGATGTATCTTCAGGTAACACTGAGGCACTATATGCTTAAACTTGGGAAAATTTGGTGTCTTTCCTTTGGACATGATTTCCTGTACCACTTTCACCAAAGTCTGTCACTTTTAATAAGAACAGGTATTCTTCCACTTCAGAAAATACACTGGTATACATCAAGCGTAGGCAAAGTGGAGCTCTGGGCTTTCATGCATGCCATCCAGCTATTTTTGTGTTCCTTGACCTCCACATTCCCTGAATTGCCTTTTTTCTGGTCCAGAAAAGATGAGGGTGAATTGCCTTCCCTGAAGGCCTTGAAGAGAAGTGGCTCGGTATGAAAGGAAGAACCGTTCTGAGGCCTCCAATGAAGTTTTACTAACAGAAGTTTGTCTTTATTTGGAGGCACAACTGATCATAGTATTGCTATTTAAAAGTAATTGAAACATACTAGTTTCCTATAAGATACATTTCTTTATTTGATGACTTCAGTATCCTTTATGCACCGTTCTAAAGAAACAAAACATGATGAGATTAGATTGAGGAACCCCAAATATAAGCTTGATCAGAAAAGAGACAGGCTTGTTGCACTCTAGTGCATGACAATGAAGAGAACGCAAAGTGAACTCAGAGCTGATGGCATCGAGGTTACAGCCTCAGGGGCAAGTTGGAAGAGAAACTGCCTATAGATCTAATTAGAATGCACTGAGGAATAAAATAAGGAGAAGAATCTATTCTGTCTAATTGATAAGGGAGGAAGTTGCTAAGTTGCTGATGTAATTGGATATGCCACATACCGGTTGAGTTGGACAGAGTGATCAATCAGACATTATTCCCTGCAGTGGTGGCGGAAATGGGTCTGCCATGTAGGGACAATAAAACAAAGTGAAAAAGCATGAGTGTGCACCTCACGTTTTCTGATAACAAGAAACAAATAGAACTATTTTGCACAGAACAAAATATGCTTTCTGTTTGTTGTTCCTTTCATTGCTTTCATTTGAGTATGGAATTAAGTTTTGTTTTATTGGGAGAATTTTGTTCCTCAAGAGATGTTCCTCAAGACAGCATTGCCTTCATTTTACTGATGTTTGCAATAGATGCAGTTTGTATAGAGAGTTGTCCTGTTAGACAGCTAGTCTGATGAAGCAATAGTGGGTCCTCAGTATCTGCTAGAGTTTGGTTTGGTTCCAGGCCCCCCCTCCATCAATATCAAATTTTGTGGATGTCCCATTATGTACAATGGTGTAATAAAAAGGTGTTCCTTATGTAAAATGACAAAATCAAACTTTGCTTTTTGTATTTTTTTTAATACTTTCAAGTCATGCTAGATTGAATCTGTGGATACAGAATCCATAGATATGAAGCGCTGACTGTACTTCTGTTTTAATGTCTTATGGTGAAACTGATTCATGTAAAACATTACAGTGCATAATATGTTAAACATTATAGTGTCTGGTGTAGCACATTCTCTTATTAAGACCAGAAGAGGGTGACAAAAAGATTCTCAGAAATTGTTTCAGGGGATTCATCTGCAGCACAGAAAAGTTTGGGAATGGATCAAACTGATTTGAAGACAGAAAGGATACGAAATGGTATATTTATAGGAGTCTAAATTTTGATGAGAGACCTCCAGCAGTTTGACAAAGATTAACTTTTTTTCTCCCATATGCTTTGTTGGGGTTAGATTTTGCTGTCCAGTTTCTCTGTTTTTACAACATCCTTTGGGAGTCTGTTGTGTTAGGTCAGGAAGAAGATCTAATATGTGTCTTTCCTTACTACCAGTAATAGCATAAGTTGTTTGTAATTGTTATTAAATATGTATTTTCTGGCCATTTTTAGGCTGTTGAGTTTAGATTGCCTATTCTACATGTGTTCATTATGGAGACAAGGCCAGAAGCAAAATCAAAGCAATCAAGTGATAGAAATGAATTTAGGTGTTCAACTTTTGAACAAAGAACTAAAATCTAAAATATTCATTCGTGTTTGGCCTTCCACATTCACCACCTGACATATTGTTGAATGCTAGCAAATATTTGTTAGGGTTCTAAGAAGGACATTCTATAAGTATGGATATCTTTATATCAAAGGCAAAGTCTTTTTTGTCTTCCTTGTTGCCTACGCTGGAGACATTTATTAATGAGTCCAGACTGTGGACTGAATTACAATAACTGTCAGATTTACAATGGTTTTGTTAGAGATGAGAAGCATATTTGAAGATATTTTTAAAATATGATTGAAAAACATGTTTCACAATTTTTGAGAAACACCAATGAGAAGAATCCTGGACTGATGAGACTCTCTGCAGTTTGGGACTTAGATTGAAAATAAAATAAAATAAAATAAAATAGCATGTGGATGTTTTGTGTAGGAAACTGCAGTTTCTGTCCATGAAAGAATATTTTCTACTTGCACTGAAAATGCTGTTTCTTGGATGGAAAATGCTGATCTTCTGTGAAAAACATGCAAATTTTGCACAGAGCAAGTCTCCAACTGCAGCTAGTCTTCAAAAGTTGTGTAGTTTTCAAAGACTTTCTTGTAACAAGAAGAAGGTTGCTGCAATTAATCATTGCTAGCTTCAAGAAAAAAATAGCAAAGAATTACATACCTGATTCTCATCATGCTAAGAGATACTAGACATAATCCTTGGTGCATTTATGGAGGAGTGAGCATGTTCAGGATGGTTCCTGCCTTTCTTTGGACTAAAGGCTCATTGGATAGCATTTGAGTCTACCTGTTAGCTCTTTCCCCCAAGAGCTGGAAGCAGCTGCATAGCTTAGAGTTTGGGTAGAAGGGCGGGGCGAGGGAGGCAGAGGGGCAAGGGTATGCCTGCATCGCAGGGTGTGTGTGGCCGCATCGTGCAGAGGCATGGTCATGTCACACAGGGGCATGGCCATGTTGCATGAGGCACTCTCCAAATATTTCCACCCATGACGGACCACCCTCCTCACCCACCCTCTGTCTGTATACCTCTGGCTGGAAGAAAAGCAAGCTAGAATGCAACCCTTAAATTATGAGTGGAAGAGCTGGAGCTTCAGACACCACTGTCTCACTCTTTCCCATCTTAAACAAACAATGTCTCCCATGGACTTCTAAAAGCAGTAGTCAAGAGAGTTTGCACTACAGGTAAGGGAACTGGGTCCCCTCTGCTGCCCCTGAAGCTAAAGCATGGCAAGAAAGTGAGTTAATATTTGTCACCTGCTCTATTTAAACTGGAAATGCTGGGTGCCTGGGACGTTCTGTGGGGAAAGCATGCTTTCTGTCTGTGAACTGTGGTGCCTGACCCAAGTCCTAGTGCTCTTCCAGCCTTGGAACATCCCTAAATGCGATTCAGTCTAATTTTCCTGATCCTGCATTCCTCATCTATATTAGTCCAGTCTTAACCAAATTAAGCACCTTTCTCTGAAGTCAGCTGTACTGACTGTATCTTGATTTGTTCCCAGACAGGCGTACATGCAGCATCATCCAAAGAGTAAAAAATTGTATGGAAAATGCTGGGAAACGTGGCCAATCTCATAACATTTGTAAGACCAGGTAGATTTGTGACTAACCAGAGACAGGAAACTGTGTAGGTGCATAAGTATATTGCCTTTTTAAGGAAGTAGTATATCTAAAAGCTCTATAGACTCTTAATTTAACAGCTGGTCTCAAATGTATTTAGTGCCAACACCTTCTAGTTCTGTCAGTGTGGTTTTATGTACCTGAGAACTACAGATGTTCTGTTTGCTTTATATGAAAATATATCAGCCTTGGATGTAATTAAACTAAGAATTACTAATGCACTTCAGAGTTTAAAAACAAGAAAGAATATTTTTTCCCAGGACACAAATTATGTAAAATACTGTCTCAATTAGACACAAGTAGAACATTTTAAATCATACTGCTGAATCTACATCTCTCATTATTATGTGTTAGGCTGCTTCTAAAAAGACCTGCTTGTTATTCTTGTGCAGAATATATAGTTGCCATTTCTCTTGCAATCACATTTAAAAATTATTTGTCCTGGTGGGCTTTTCTATATGTCCCTTTTCCACCGTCTGTCTCTTTGCATTTTCATTAAGAATAGTTAGTTTTAATAAATCAGAATGGTATAGAGTCACAGCTACATGAGCGAGACTCAAAAAGAAGGGCTATAGGATGGGTATCTAAGGGTTTTTAAAAAATTAAAGAAAAGGTTCAGTTAAAATGAAAGAATCCATCACTATTAATACAATGTACCTGCCTCCAAATTAAATTGCAGAAAGGAAGCTGAAGCTCACCCAACTTGCATGCTACATCCCCAGGATTCAAGTGAGTTGAAAGCACAGCACAAAATCATTGTACAGGCAAAAACCTGAGTTTGGATGACATACATATATATATATATATATTGTGAGGCAAGGCAAGGCAAGGACCTTTTTTCCAATTGTGGGAGCAATGAGAAGGAGCAAACAAATACATTGTAAAGGAGAATCAAACCCTCGATGTTCATTTACACAAGTTTTTTTGAACAATGACCCATCTAGCCACACCTTTCTTTAATTTGGTCTAGTTTTATCCCTATCCCTTTCATGGCTATTCACAGTGGAATTGTTCATAATGCTATGGTTGCTGATCCATTCTTGAAGAATTATTCTGACTGTAATTATATTATACAAAGAGGCTGGAAGCTGTGAAGCAGTGTGATGCCATTTGTATGCATGTTATAAATCATGTATTCCTTTTAGAGGGAAGAAATGGCTATGATGTAAGTGCAAGGAAAGGTCAAACAAGCTCCCTGGATTCATAGTGTAGTCTCTAAAGGAGAGGATAAGGTCACAAGAGCAGACATCAGAGAAATAATTGATCAGCTTCTTTCTATCAAAGTTTCTGCCCTCATCTTTGGATTACTATTTTTAAGAGCTCGATTGTAAAGAGAGATGCAGCAGTCAAGGATGAGGTCTTTTATTCCTTTTAATAAAAGGGAAATAGAGGGTGGATACTTTAGTGTCACTAGCCATGCTGGCTAAGAAATTCTGGGAGTTGTAGTTCCCCAAAATATGATAGAGGTATGTCAAATGTTTGCCAGTTTTGAGTTTGCTGTTTCTATAAATGCTTCATCTGCCCACCCCACCCCTAATCTTTGTATTTGCTCATGGCTGTTTGCAAAATGCATCCCGACTTCCCTCATTTCTGGAAATGTTTGATGTTAATTTTCCAGGGATTTCTTCTTTCTTAGGTATGCCCATGAAATTCAGTCTTTGAGAAATCTGTAATAAACTGACTTAATATGCACTTTCTCCTTTAAATGAGTAAACTGGAAGATTGTTCTTTTGCACATACACTTCTCTGAATTTTGAAGGATGGTTCTTGGCTCCAAAGCTGTACTGAGATAAAGTTGAAAATGTGCGTTTTAAGTCAAAATATAATTAGACATACACACTTTGCAATAAAATAGATGTAGAAATATCTATATGTTGTCAGGAGATTTTTCAGAATATGTGTTTAATTATGACTTCTTATGAAGATTTTTTTTAAAAACTTGGAAATAGGACAGAATAAGAATATGAACTGAATATTATAAGTAAGAGAAGTGGACAGGAAATAAACTCATCTTTCAATACTTATCCAAGCCATTCAAGTATTACATAGTCAGTGAAACTGCCTGTAGGAACAGACTTCACTGAGGGAAAGGGCAGCCAACTGAAAGTGAAAACAATGACCCTTAGGAACTTTGCCTTTATTCATAATCAGCAGACACTTTTTGCTGCTTGCAAGCGTACCCCAGGAAAATGGCTGAAGTTGAGCAAGTCAGTTTGTTGTTGTTTTTTGCTGTTGTTGAGAATGTTAATGGAAAGGGCTCTCCATTTTAGCTCAGTTCTAGTCAAGATCAAATATAGAGAATTTCAAGACATACATTGTGACTGTTTTCTTTACTGTATTATTTCAGCCTTCCCCAACTGTATGGTTTCCATGCTATCTGGGACACCATAAGAGTTGTAGTCTAACACATTTGGGTGACATTTTGGTTGAAAATTAGCTATAACTTAATTGTAACCATATAATCAAGAGAAGTCTATGGGGAAAAAAGCATTTTGATATTTGTCCATAGTACCAATGACCAAACAGGCAGTTTGCCAACTGTCGTGTTTTTCAGGGTTGTGTTTTTCAGATATTGCGGAGAGTTCACTTATTGAGCTTCTAATCCATTCTCTATGCATGCATGCATGCATGCATGCATATATATATATATATTCTAAGCTGCTTAAAGGGCTATATAATCAGTTTGGCAGGCCTTTTTCTCTCTGCTTGGGTTTTCTGTAATCCTGACATACCTTCTAAAATAATCCCCACAACCTAAACATCTTTGTAGCTGATATGTGGCTGTGCCACCACCCACCCACCCACCCAGAAAGAAAACAGGATTTTTCTTTCTCCCCGTCCCAATGATCACAAGGAAAGGTGAAGTCTCCCCACCACCACACAGCCTGTCAGCCTATCCTAACTTCTTGAAAGCAAACTCTGATGGGGTATACAACTGCAAACAGTTGAGATATTCCTCAGTCTTAGAGGGACGAGAGTTGACTGACCATCTGGGAGATTTATTGGCCAAGGAACATAAGTGGGCCCATGTATCCCCAGAGACTACATATACGTAACCTGTGTCTACTTTCTAGTGGAAGGACAAGAAAGAACTGCCTTTGTTTTTATTTCTACTGCTACAACCATTCACCATATACTTATATTCAATAAAGTGGTATCTTGGGTCATCCATGCCTTCATTTTACTTCAGCATTCCTTTGAACCTAGTTTGGCTAAGATCAAGTCCTCTGGAGCATTTATTACAGACAGGGGAGCTAAGCCAAATAAGCTTTCTGAAGATATCTGTGCTAATCTTAATTGCACATGGAATAAAATAAAGGGAGGTGGGGAAACTATTCCTTCTGTTTTTAAGTGATGGGCAATGCAAGAGGTGCCACTTGAGCTAAGGAGAAAAATCAACTGTGTTGGACCTAGTCATGTGGCAGTAACCCATGCCCATGGTTTAATTCTGTCCATAATTGGAAATACCCCTAGCAAATATAAATACATTTGCCCTTGGCAGTCCCAAAATCACACCATCAATTTTATCCGCAAGGTGGAGATGTGGTTATAAAA
This sequence comes from Ctenosaura bakeri, assembly GCA_948474755.1. Classification (NCBI taxonomy): domain Eukaryota; kingdom Metazoa; phylum Chordata; class Lepidosauria; order Squamata; family Iguanidae; genus Ctenosaura; species Ctenosaura bakeri. The sequence continues at coordinate 149,256 of CAOLHI010001843.1, read as the reverse complement.
CTTCATCCAAGCCCCCAAATAATTAGCATGCAGGTGTTCCCATATTTTCCTTTTTTTTTTAATATTTTTTATTAATTATATAACTATAAAACAAAAACAAAAAATTAAACACCATGTGTTATACATAATAGTGAAATTAAAAAAAAAAATTTTCCCTTTAACAACATAAACTTACATTATTATTTTTTCTCTTTTACACTTGAAATCATAACCTTATTCAGCTTATTCCATATCATACAACTTATACATTTTCTTTTAAAAATTAAACATCACATATCCAATTTCATCAATAGATCACAAGTTTAACACACACGCATAATAAGAAATAAAAATATATATATATTAAAAAAAAAATTACCCACCCCCCAGAGCCAACTTTTTATTTAATCCACTTTCCAAAATTGCCATTCTTCTTGTAATAGGGTAGCTTTACCATCTCTTATCAAAGCTTTTTCCAAAAATATTTTCCAAATTTCCTCAAAATCATTCTCTTTTGCTAAACCTTTCATAAATCTAATTCTACATGTTAATTTATCATTAATTGCAATTTTCCACACTTCTTTATACCATTCCTCTATTTGAAATTTTTCATTTGTTTTCCATTTTTTTGCTATTATTATTCTCGCTGCAATTAACAAATTTGTTATTAATTCTTTTCTTACCTGAGTGCACTCAACCTTATTATATATAGACAACAACGCTATATTTGGACATACTGGTATTACTACTCCTGTAATCTCATTTATCTCTTTAAAAACCTTTAGCCAAAATTCCCTTATCTTATTACAATTCCACCACATATGCATATATGTACCAATTTCTTGACATCCTCTCCAGCATAATCTTGAATATTTCTCATCTATCTGGTTTAATTTCACTGGAGTCAAATACCATTTCCAAACTATTTTATAATAATTCTCTTTTATTCTTATTGATAATTTTTTTAAATGACGTTGTTTCCAGATTTTTCTCCATTCTTGTATATCTATATTTTGTGCTGTCTCTTCCTCCCACATTTTTCTAAGATAATCCTCTTCTTGTTCTTTTGCTAATATTTTATATATTTCACTTGTTGTACCTTTTAGTATTTCATTTTCTTGCATATTTTCTCTTTGAATAATAATTTGTTCAAATTTAGTATGTTCTTTAAGATCCTTAACATATCTTTTCATACTCTTTGTCCATTGCTCTAATTGTATGTAATTTAACCAGGATATTTTAGTTTCCTGCAATCTCTCTTTCATTCTATCTTTATTTATCATTATTTTCATCCAATCTTTTAATCTATATATTTTTTGTTTTTTTATTTCTTTCTCTATTATTTCTCTCAAATTCATTGGAAATTTTTCCATCATTACTATCAGAGTTAATATTGATATATTCGGTATCAATTTTCTTTTATTTTCCTTCCATATTTCTATTATATTTTTTATAAAAGGATTTTCTATCTTTTCCATTTCTTTCTTTGAAAAATTCCTAAAAAATATATTTTCTAATTTCATCTCAATATTCTTATCTTCTATCACTAACCAATCTAAATCACCCTTTCCTGAAACTCCATCTATAATATATCTCAATTGATTTGCATAATAATACCATTTTAAATTTGGAAGTCCCAGGCCACCTTCTTTTTGACTTTTATACCAATATTTCTTATTAATCCTCGGTTTCTTATTACCATTACAAAAATTATTTAATATCTTTTGGCACTCCTTTAATTCTTCCTCTGATACTTTTATTGGTAACATTCTAAACAAAAAATTAATTTTAGGTAATATTTTCATTTTTATCACTGCAATTCTACCAAACCACGATACCTTTATATTTTTATAATCCTCTAATTTCCGTTTAATTTCTAATCTTAATTTCTTAAAAAATTTTTCCTGAAGTTCTTGTAAATTTTTTGTAATATCTATTCCTAAATATTTAATTGATTCTTTTACTTTAAGTAACCTTTTTTTATTACTTATAAATTTTTGTATTTCTTCTTTAGTATAATTAAACAACATTATTTCTGATTTGGCCCAATTTATTTCTAATCCTGTCTTGTTCCCATATTTTCCTGACAGCATCAACATGAGCTGTGGGTCTGGTGGTAACATAGTTTCCGCCTGTTTAAAATTTCTCCTCTACTTATAGCAACTGCTTAAACTGCAAATATTATATCTTAAAGTAGCTGTACTTCCATTTATCCACCTTTTTTATTTTCTCCTTCTGCATGCCCCTCCTTAGATTTTAGACAAACTAAAATAGGATTCCATTACCTAGAAATGGCCCCAGCTCAAGTCTTTAATGAAAGATTTAAAACGTGCATTATTCAGATGCATTATTTAAATGATGACAAATGATGTAAGCAGCATTTTGTTTAATATGACTCAGCTGTCTGTATTTGGTGGCTAATTAATTTTACTCTGGTGTAAGACCAGAAATAATACAAAAGAAACGTAGAATGAAAGCAAGGAGCCTCTGTGGTTTCTTTTCTTTTCTCTTCTCTCTCTTTTTCTTTTCTTTGAATAATTGCTATAATCCATTCTATAATCATCAGTTTTGTCTCATGGTTGAGAATATTAACTGAACCAAAATGTACAGTGCATCAGATGGATCAATATGGAGCTGTACTTTTGTATGTAGGCAACAAAGTAGGTGGAGTGAAGAAGAAAAAAGAGAGTCCAAAAATAGAGAGAGATACAGACAGCTTCCATTTAATAATCTCATTTCTACATCCTTTATTTGATGTGCCCTTTCACATAAGAACAGAACTGTATTTTTAAAAAATCATTTTGCTCACCTCTTCTTTCCTTCATGGCTCAGGAATAAGTTCTATGCCACTGAAGTGGTGAACCTGTTTGAGATTCAGTCCAAACTGAAGGGATAAAATTGAGCACCTTGGATAGATCTTGTTACATCTGGACTAAAATGCAGACCAAATTCAGTGCCCCACTAACATGGAAGTTGCCGGTTGCTACTGTTTTCACTTAATGTTAGCAATCATGTGTATTCTCAACATGTTGATTTTTACGACTTGATTGAAGTTTAAATGGTTAGAACTGGTTGAGAACAAGAAGAGGACACTATGTACAGAGCAGCTATGTCTTGACTCATGGCTAAGAGCACAACATTGTTTGCCACTTAGAGATGGATTATAATTTGGAGAATTTGTGGGAATCTGTTGTTTTACTGTGTGCAAATACAGTCAATAATTTTTGTAAAACTTAGGGACATAAGTTCATGGCAATTAGTAAAAAGCAAACAGCTTAGGAAATAATGTTTAAGATCCAAAAGGAAGTTGTGAAGCATGTGGACAGTATAAATGTTTGGAATCTGGTGGAATGAGCAGTGGGATCGTAATCATGCAATAAATGGCTTTTTAAAGATGAAAAATGTGCCATGCAGGAAGAATTTAACAATTAGGCTTGGGAATGCACATTGCATTAAGCTCTGTATTCTCAGTTCTGCTGTGTGACATCAAATAATGGACTTCTTTGATTTAAAAACAGTGAGCAAGCATTTGAAATGTTGATTTGTTTTAGGGATCCAGACTGTTGTTGCTCTGGACTGACAGGGTTGCCGACTAAAAAGGTTCTTCTGAAAGAGAAAGAAAGGGGGAGAATGTACAAAAACCATGAAATCATGAAACACATAAAATACAGAAAACTAGAATATTTTTGACATATAGTGAAAAATGGAAAATGTTGATCATTAGGAAATTATTCAGAGCAAGATAAATGGAAAAGAAGGATATGTAGATAGTGACCCTCTTGCAGAAAAACCTTGGAGAATCACTGCTGTGCAAAACAGTCTTTGTTTAGTGGTCATATTAGGGACAGTTCAGCTATCATGGTGTCTAAGCTCCAGAACAAGAAGAAGCAGAGGAAGAGGGAGGTATATAAATCTTTGTGTACCTTGTTCTCTCACATGTGAGTATAAAAAATGTAAAATTGTCCTTTCTCATTGGGTGGGACAGCAAGAGGGGCTTTTGCATCTTCTCAAGGTAAAGTTTAAAAGAAAGTGAGATCTTTTTCTGTGCACATTGTGCAAATAATTTTAACACAAAAAACAAATCCTGTTTTTATTGTTGTTTTTGTTTTGTTTTTTTAAAGAAAGTCAAAGCGCAAGATAGATTGTTTGCATCTTCTTAGTTAATAAATCTGTCCTTCTGTGCTTGCTCTGTGTGTGTGTTTGGTTAACCAAATGAAAAGAGACAGGCCCTTTTCGCAGCGCCGGCGCTCGCGCGACGGAGGAGGGCAGCTCGTCCAAGAAGCCTTCTCCGGAAGGCTGCCAGTTCCCCCCCCCTTCCTTCCGCAGGCGAAGGAACGAGCGGGGAAGCGGCAGCCTCCCGGAGGCGGCGGCGGCTCGCAAGTCCGTCCGTCCCCCCGCGCACGCAAGAAAGGAGCCTGTCCCGTCCATCCCCCCCACGCGTGTGAGAAAGGAGCCTGTCCCTTCCATCTCCCCCGCGCGCGCGAGAAAGGAGCTTGTAGCGTCTGCCCCCCCACGCCCGCGCACGAAGCAGGACGTGTCGCGTCCGTTGGGCTAGCGCCCCGCCCTGCCCCTTCCTTCCGCAGGGGCGGAGGGAAGGAAGCACGACCCGGCCGGCTCCCTGACGCTCCGCACAAGAGGTAAGTGTGTGCGGGCGCTGGGAGCATTGCGCGAGCACGGGTGATTTTCGCTTCGAAGTGAAAATCAAAAAACCCGCGCTCGCGCCACTTCAGCCCCGTGAGCCCGGCGGAAGTGGGAGTGCGTCGTGCGGAGCGACGCTCCCACTCCCGCGAGGCTCACGGGGCTGTCGTGCGAGAGAAGGCCCGTGTGAAAAGGGCCACAAGTTTTGCACAGAGGCTCCTCACACAAACTGTGGAGACTTCAAAGAGAAGGAAAAATACTTATTTTTTTTTCCCACACAGGCACATTTTTCATGCAGCTATTTATTTATTTATTTTTTGAGAAGAATGTGCTGACATAGGCTTTCTTATAAAGAATGAGCAATTTGGTGAATATTCTTTGTATCTCTAGTAGTTGTGTAATTTTTCATGCCATTGTGAACATTATAAATGACACTTGAAGCCATGTAACACTGTTTGAACAGCATCGTCATATGTTGTCTTCAACTGGGTTCACTTCAGTTCATGACATTTTCCCCCACATAATTGATACTGAATCTTTCCTCTCCTGTTTGAACCAATACCTATTAATTTACAAAACAAAATCTGGAAATTCTTATAAACAATAACAACCAATTGCTAACCACAAATTCACAAAGTGATCTAAAGTCTGTCTTTTAAAATTTTATGGTACTTTTTCTTTTACAAAAATAATCATTTATTTACTTATTATTTATTTATTTATTTATTTATTATATTTGTATGATGTCTTTCTCCTGGAATTGGACCCAAATTAGACTTTTCTGCTTGCAGTGGCTAGAAAGTACAGTGCGTTCATGTAGGTAAGAAATGGGAATAGAAACTTTGGAAATAATGATACATTATAATATATAGCTCTTTACAGAGACATTATATAGAAAAAAAATTCTGCCCCAAGTAGCCATGAGGGCAGATACCTTTTTCCCCATTTAACATCCCCAAAAGGGGTGGTACATCATTATTTTAATCCTCGGGCATTTGGGGCTCTGTTTCAACCCAAGGGAAAGCAGTTGCAGTTTCTAGCAGCTTTGAGATGCTAGAAAAAGGTTGAGAAAGAGAACCAGAATGTAAAAAGCAGCCCCCAAGCACTTTGTAGGACTTCGTGGGGGTGCACAGAGATACATGTTTTGAAGATGATTATGTTCTGACCCATAAATCATTGCAGTAGATCACGTCAGTTTGCTCTAGAATCTGGATGCTCTCACAGTTCCCCAAGTGCACTTTGACTCCAGAAGGTGATCATTTATCTTACAATTCCCTGCAACAAAAATTTGTTAACAGATCTTCAGAAAGAGACTCCATGGGATAACAAATTCTCAATTTATCTCAGAACTATTCCACCATGAACAGGGTGAAATTCTGCAAATTTTCTATTTATTATTCACTTTGATTAGTTTATCACTCTCAAATACCACTTCAAGTATGGCATTGCTTCAGTGAAGCCCCTTGCTTGTCTGCCAGTTCACTCCTATAATTTTGACTAATTCTCATGGGAAGGGCTTCATGTGTGAAGAGCAAATAAATCAGAGAACAGAAATATCAAAATGACATTGAATACCCTCTTATAGTGGAATGCTTCAAATTCCTGAATGTATTGATAATACTAAATTGTTTTAATGGAAAAGCACATCTCCTGACCTGGTTATAAAGGGTCAAACATCTACCCCTTCCATCAATTTGGTATAACACTATCCAGAGGTCTGATCTCTAATTTTCATTTTTCAAGTTTGGGAGAAGCCTATGCACACCCTGCATGTCACACCTTGCTTATTCCTGCTGTGAAAGGTGCCTACTAATTTGATTGAATGAATGAATGAATGAATTAATGAATGAATTCATTCATTCATTATTTCATCTTTTAGTCCCAGAGGCTCCCAGAATTGTTCACAAAGAATTCCTAGGAAGCATAGACAGCAATTGAACAAGAATTAGGATGAGATCTGAGCTTAAAATTTTCCTCTACTCCCAGACCCTTCTGAAATCCATGAAAGGGGAAAGTATTTCCAGTGATTATTCCACAGGGTAAAATTTAGGGGCTGGAAACTTACTTTGAAAAATGAATGTTCAGATCCTTTCCTCTATCCTTCCTCACTCTGTGTCAATTGCAGCCTCCCCCAACAAAGTGTATAAACAATGTCATAACACAGCATGTATCCAAAAGATGTGATGTGAGTGTGGATATACTCAAAGAAAGCACTGTAAACATATTTCTGTACTTTAAGTTCACTGTCCATGGTGCTGATGATTGGGTCATGACTCAAGACATGAGAGGATATTTTTAAAATCTCTTTTTTTTTCCCCAGCAGATCTCCCATACTTGAAATAATAGAAGCTCTCACAGATTCCCAGGGATATTAATAGTGTCCTATTTCAATGGACTTATAATTATGAGTCAGTTTTTAAAACTTATATAATTTTATGTAATACTTCATTAGGAAATCATTTCTATGTGTAATCAGGATGCATCTATAAATATCCCTAAAGCCCCTCCCTCCTTAGTTTTAATAGGCATGGAAAATTATTCAGTAAACTAAAAAATTGTGAAACAGCTACTGTACGAGAAATTTACCTGGGGCCTGGAAATTCAATCTAATAATAATTAAGAATGACCATTTAAATTCTATGTTGTGGAAATAAAAGCAGTTTATTTTAAAGTTCATTTTATTTTAAAAAGCTTATTACTTTTTTGCAGTTCTGGGTCTTGATTTAGCTGTGCAGGTTTCTCATTCATTTTATGGCACAATTGGATTTGCAGGCTAAGTTCAGGTACTCTTGCTCGTACATATTTACTGCTAGTTTGTAAGTAAGTGCTGTGGCCTTTACATATGCTGTGTTTCATCTATAGTGCATAGAAGACCTGTTTTAATACTCAAGTAGTTATGAAATAGATTCTAAGAAAGTTTTCATGCAATCTTAATAAACAGGAACATCCCAGAAATGGTGTGTTATTTTGTTTTGTTTTGTTTTGTAAGAAGTGTTTATCCTGCATGGCTGAAGGGGTCCAGATAGCTCGGCTTACAGGTTTGCTTTATGGAATTGTGCACTTTTTGAAAAAGCAGACTTTTGGTTTGCTGGATTCGACCCTGAAATTGGATTTCTGGTTTTTGTCAGTGGCCATGAGTTCATTTGTACAATTAAAATGTGTGTATCAGCTGCAGTCATTCCTGGAAATATTTGACTTAGACACAGAGACACGTGGGTTTTGGATCCTATTTGTATTATTGTAAGCTATAATACATGGCTCTGCCTTTGAACAGTGTTCAGAAATTGCAGCTAGTCCAAACTTTTGTGGATAGACTCCTTTCTGTTGACTGTGGCTGTTTTACAAGGAACATGTAGCTCCCCTGATACAACAGCTCCACAGGTTACCAGCTTGTTTCTGGGCAAAATTCAAAATGCTTCAGGTCCAAGCTATCTAAAGAACTGTATTCCCCCACATAAGCTTGTCTGCACTTTGAGATGTGCAAGAGATGTTGTTCTCTTTTCCACACCACCTTCAGATATATGTTTTGGTGCACTGAGAACCTTCTTAATGATTGATCCTTTCCAGAAAAGGTTAGGATTGCCTTCTCTTTGATGTCCTTTTGGCAGCAGGCAAAGTCATTTCTATTCAAGCAGGCCTCCAGCAATTGACTGTCTGCTACAAACAGAGGTTATAATACGGATGTGCTAAAAAAATTTCCCCAATATTTTACTGCTTCTTTATCATCATTGTGGCATTTTATATAGTTTTAATTGGTAATTTAATAGTACATGTATAGTTTATTATGTTTTCATCGGAACCTGTTTTAATTATATTAAGCCACCTGACATCCTAATCTTGGGGATAAAGTGGGCTAAGATCAATTAAATAAATGCATATTGATAAGTATTACCTTCAGTGTAGAATATAGTCAGTTCCTTCTGTATCATGTATTGAGTATTAGCATGCAAAAAGATAGCTATAAATAAAGGTATCAACATTCATCATTTCATCAGCTACCCATGAAAAACTGATTAATCTTTGAAGCTGTGAAGTTTATCATAATAAAGAATCAGCCTTATCAGGTATTGTGCTTTAATATCTGCTGTAAATCAAAGTAAATACCAAAATTAAAAGCCGAGTCATTCTTTTCTTGTAACCTGAATAGAATGAAGGCAACTGATGCAGTGATATTACTAAAGGTAAGATCATGGGAAGAAGAGTAAGGAATAAATGTCATTAAAAAATACAGATATAAATAACCAAATTGCACATGCAAAAATGAATAACTGGAAATGGTTTTTGAGAGAAGACTATTCCTCATGATAAGTTGTTTGTATGATGTACCTTGCCATCCACATTTACATCATTGTCCAAACCATGATTTATACCACATGGAAAAATGTAATATGAAAACTGTGTAGCAAGTCACATCAAATGCAGTTGGTCACTATATTGCTGTTTACATTACAACATATGAATGAGTGGGTATTTAAAAAAGCCTGAAGAAATAGGGGAAGTGCATGTCTTCTTGTGTTCTCCAGGCATGCCACCCTTCAAACAATCAGTTGCACAACTGGTTGTATAACTGCTTGAACAACCAATTCTGCAAGTAGTCAGCTTATGCTTGTGCAACTGGAAATGGAACTGGATTCTTTCCGTGTACATCATTCAGGTAAGAGCTTGTAAAAATTACTTCTTAGACTTTAATTCCCAGAATTCGCCGGCCAACACGATCAGTGCCCTATTGGGTGGGGCATTCTGGTGATCAGTAATCCAAAAAAAACAAAAAACAAAACCTGATTTTTCCAAGCTCTGTTCTAGAATTAGATGTCTGCAACACAAAGTCATTTGCTCTAGGACAGTGACACCAGTGAGTACTGGCTATGGTACTTTCATCTTCATGGGTAGAACTGCAAGAACCAATTGCAGGGAAAGGAATGTTAATGGAATGTATCCATCTGCTAGCAGTGGAGTTGTGAGCCATCCAGTGTTTACTGACTAGGCAATAGAAGTTGATGTACCTTGCTGTTCTACAAATTGCAAATATTCAGTTTCCAGTTAGAATAAATTGAGAGTTCAATAGTGACACTTTTATTGGATGTCACATTCAACATTAATTTAATCTTGCACTATTCTCTTTATAACTGAACACATCATTAAATTATGAACTGTTAAATTGTATAATTAAGGGTTGAATCATGGCATTGACATCTGTCTATTACATGTATGAGTTCAACCTTGGAGCCCTGGTGGTGCAGTGGTTAAATGCCAGTACTGCAAGCCACAAGGTTGTGAGTTCGATCCTGCCGGGCTCCAAGGTTGACTCAGCCTTCCATCCTTTCACAGGTCGGTAAAATGAGTGAGTACCCAGCTTGTTGGGGGCATGTATAGAAATGTATCGAAATACATGCTATTTGTAAGTTGTTCGCCGCCTCGATCCATATGGAGAGGCGGGATACAAATAAATAAATTTTAAGAAGTGTGATTATTTAGAATTAATAATCCCCATTATAAGAAGCTTTAGAACCCCCTTTTATCCACCTCATAATACAACTGTTCTTTCAAAAAGAATTCAACAGCGTTATCTCAACTAACAACTATCCATAGCTGTTATTATTATTACTAGAAATATATCTTTCTGACCAGAGAGGACCCAGAATTTAAAGCAGTCCAAGAGTTTGGAGACAACACAATTAACAATATTATGATCCAAGGCCACAATGATGCATGGATGCATGCATCAAGGAAGATTCATAGATCACTAGAAAAAGATTCCATATGCATAAAACTTGAAATAGTTTGAAATAATTTAATTCCAAAAGGATAAGGCCAAAAGAGCATACATTTAAAACACTTTATAATTCAGATCCTATAATGTTTTGTTGACTTAAAACAGTTGATTTTGTAAATTTGCATTTTATTTATTTTTTATTGCACAGATTACATTTTGAAGACTGATTTAAAGTGACCCTCAAGTTTCCTTGAGGGGATTTTACCATATCTGTTGGTAGTGTTAACTAGAATAGACCATTCGGATTTAAATGAGTGTTAATTGACCATTCAATGCTGAATTCATTGGGTCTACTCCAACTGGAATTAGAATTAGAAGTCTGCATAACTGGATTTTATTGCACATTACTAGTGATTGTCCTTGAACCTGCAAGTTATTTCAGCAAGCTAGACCTAATCAAAAACTGCAGGAGTTCTTCACTGTGGTAAAAATGGTCAGGCCACATAGCCATATTATCTCTTAAATTTGAACCAGCAAGAGAATTTGGTTTTGGGGGATGAATTAAATGATAAATTTGTGAAAAATGGACCTGTAATTTCAGAATTAAACCAATTGTTTTCTTGGTTCCTTTGGGGGCATAAACAGAATGAGAGACTGCGTATTTAGAATCAGAAGAGGGGCTGTAGAAGTTTGGACCAGACACCTCAAAATTATGTTTGGGTTCTGGGATGCATTTGGGCAAGAGGGCTGATGGGAAACCTATTGCCGATTTGTGTTTTAGTGTGTATTACAAGGCACCCCAACCTCATGATAGCAATTGCATTTCACAAGCCCTTCATAGCATGCACGTGCAAGTTAATTGTGTGTGTGTGTGTGTGTGTGTGTGTGTGTGTGTACACCTTCAAGCTGCCTGTCAACTTACAGTAACCCCAAGAATTCTATAGGGTTTTCTTAGGCAACGAATGCTCATAGGTGATTTTGCCAGTTCCTTCCTCTGAAATATAGCGTACAGCAAACAGGGTTGATTCTGTTTAATTTTGAAGATCAGACAGGGTACTTAGGGTAAGTATATTTATTACACCATGTCTTGAAGCTTAACAGGTTGTTGTTATTTGATCAGATGCCAAAGTGCCCAAATCACTATACCCAAACATATATAACAGATAGGTGCTTGAAAGCAGGAAACAGATATTTTTAATCATTTCCCCTTTAGATGTCCCTTTGGTGAAAACTGTCATTCACAAACGTGTGCTCCATATAAATGAGGTGGGAGAGCTTAACTCTGCTATATTTTAAGAGGGATTTTTGTCTCTTGATCAGAGTTGAATAAAGGCAAAATGAGCATCACAAAAGAGTGTGAAACACTTAAGTACAGGAAATAAAAAGTGAGGTATGTGTGTATGAGGGACGTCAGCAGGTTCTTGTAGTCTTGGTGAAGGTACTAGTAAATTATAACACATTTAAGCTGGGGTGAGAATAGTATGGCTCTTCAGATGTTCCTGGACTGCAGATCTCAGCACTTCTATCCAGCATAGTCAATGGTGAGGACTGCTGGGAACTGTAGTCTGGTACCACCTGAATGGCTGGTGACTCCCATCCTGATCTAAGTGAGTTAAGCAAACTGGAATGTACTTCTTTTCTTGGTTGCTCTCTTTGGAATCCACAAAATGGTGACAGTGCTATTCTGAACTTTAAACTTTATGAATTATAAACTATTCAACATTTTCATAGCTATCGTGTGAGAACAGGCACTTCTTTGGTGTTTTGGCACTGTTGCTTTTGCAACTGTGTCTGGAAGTGAGCCAGGTAACAAGATGAGTCAGGTGCATACCATAAATAAAAATGAAGTGTTCAGATCTCTGTAAACCTTCAAAAGAAATGTCTGTTTTGAGGCTTAGAAGTAATTATTGTATTGAAGTAGGGTTGTAAAACCCGAGCCACTTTATATACTCTTTCATTTAAAAAGTGATGGAGATCAGCCCGAGGATCTTGATTCTCTATGGGAATAAAGTCTCATGAGTAATCATGGCTATTTAAGAATTTAAAGTGATGACAGAGAAGTGAAAACTTCAGGAGTAGTGCCAAAGCTTTTTGCCACCTGTCAGGTATCCCATGTCTTTAAGTCCTACATGTCAAACAAAATTTGGAAAAGTAACATTTTTGATTTTGTGACCAATTGTAAAATTGTGGGAGAAGGAAGGTCTCATATCTTGCTTCCCTCCAATTTTAGTCCAATCATGTACCATCTGACTGTCTAGAAACATTAGCTAAGGGGCAACCAACAGACCTGTGGAGGAGGGGCAGACCCCATCTTATAACAGAGTTTGACTTCTGAGCTTGCATGGTACTGAAGACCAACCTAAATGCTACATTAAATAGATAGCATGCTACTGTACCTTCACTTTTTCTTTACTGATAATAAGTGCATAGATTGCACACATTTTTGATGCAAAAAATGGTACTTTTCTGTACATGAAACAGGTTTTTATTTACACAGAGTAATATTTCTCTGCACAAAAAAACCCTCATTTTGACACAAAATACTACATGCAAATTTTGAGCAGAATAAGTCCAAGTACTAATAATTTTTGAAAAGTATGAAATTGAAAACTGTAAATTTTTCAAAGATTTTCTTGCAATGGGAAGAAAAATGCTAAAATTACTCATTGCTTCCTTCAACAACAAATTTAACAAAGAATTACATCCCTAGTGAAGAAAAAAATGGAGGGGTGGCCGCAAGCCAGGTCTTTAACTTAATCTGTAATATGATCCTAAACTGATGGGGAAAATTTTGCTTATGAGATTCCTGGTTTCTATGCAACTGTGACAGGACTGGGAGTCTTTCTTGTGAAAATAACAATTTGCCATTGAAGACCAGGAGACCTGATTACTAACTGTGAGGCACATCCAGTTTTGCATACCCTCCAACATTTCACAGATGCAAAGTGAGACCATGTGCTCAAGCAACATGAGAAGATGGTCAAGAAGACAACAAAAGCTCAGATGCGGAACAGCAGACAAACTAGAAGAGGTTGCAGCAGTTTGCATTTCCCTTCTTCTCCTATCCCCCCTAATAAGTGAAACGAGTGCAAACTACTTTTGTATTCAGTTTGCAGCTACTGAAGTAAACCAGGACAAAGGAAGAAAGTGGGAGGAAAAGAGAGAATCTGGGACATTTTAAAAACAGTTGAAAAGGTAGGAAGACAGAGAATTAATTGGGACTGTCCCTGCCAAATTGGGAAAAATGAAGGGTATAGCTTTGGCCAACATATTTAGATTATTTACTAACACTTTGGAAATTTATAAACGGGGTTCGACAAATACTTCCTGATTTCACTATACCCTCTCAAAGAAGTAGTCTTGATTCCATGTGTAAGTGAATTAGTGGAAATAGAAAGAAAGAGAAAGAGAGACATATTAGAGGATTGGTAAAGGACTGAAGGATTGATGTAATATGTGAAACTGATCAAGGATGACAGTGCACATTTTAAAAACAATAAGGAAGTGCATGAACATTGGGAGAAATAAGACCTAAATATAGGATAGTGGAGAATTGATAGAGACCAAATGGCAAATCAAAACACAAGAGAGAAATTCCTAAATGCCTAAATTGATACATTGATTACAGAGAACTATGCCAATGTCACCACCTGTATTCCCCCCAAAACCATACAGTATAAATCAAACTCTCACTTATATGCCCAGACTTCCCGTCAGCTAGATTTTTTTAAAAGAAGAAGAGGAAGAAAGTGGACTTCTCCATTCCTTTCAGTGCTTAGTACAGGCTCCCTATGATCCCTGGCACAGACTGAGCTGCTCCTGACACTAAGGTGAAAGGGGAGCTCTTGCTCACACAAGGAGATAAAGGCCCTCTGAATACTGTGGAGCTTTTGACTGAAATATTTGAGGAGCCTCATTTTGCTGTCTTGATAGTAGTTGTAAGCATCCGCCTTGAAGTAGTGCAGAGAGTTTTAACATTTGTTTTAGCAAATGCTTTGTTGGTAGGGGGTGGACAGTGATCTTCTGTCTAGCCAGAAGTATGCAGTGCTCAGTAACTTTGTCTGAGAACATTAATTAGTTGCAGCATTTTTGTCTAGGTTTAAAATTCTCACCTGCTGGGCCTTTGCTTATCTGAGGAGATTAAAACATACCATTTATAGAATTCTTTGGATGTTCAAAGGCTGTTCAGTGATTAATTTTATAATCCATGCAGCAGCAGTATGAGGTAGATATGCTGTTGGGCATCAACCCACTTCTGCTAGAGCAGGAATCTTCTTCAGAGAACTAACAATGAAGCGTAGATACAATTAGCTTTCTCTAGGGTATTGCCACAGTGACTTGAGGCTTTCTTGGGAACACATTGGAATCAAGAGAAGCTTTTTCCATCAACAGTAAAAGGCTTGGAATACTTTCTCTACTAGGACATATTTTTGAGTTAAAGAATTACACTTGTCGCAAATTCCCCTCTTGCAGGATAGTCTGTTTGACATTCATATGTTCCTCTAGAGATTATAAATTTTGGGTTCAAAACCTGAGTTATTCCATGGCATTTCCTTTAATCAACATTAGCTTTCTAATAATCATTTCTAGGAAGGTTTTAATTTGTCTGATGGACTGATCCTGCTTCTACAGTAGTCAGTGGCACTGACCCTTGTAGTGTATGTATGCCTAAGGTCTAAAACAACATACCTTTTTAATCAACAGCAATATGATTGATTATAGCTCAGGAAAGCTTGCCTGGCATTTAGGTCTGAAGTGTGCTGTGGAACTGTGTCACTTGTCCTTCACTTAAATTAAAGCCATTAAAACAAACTCAAGCTTTGATGATGAATGGAGGTGGAAATTTAAAGAAATATACACTGTAGGACAGCACTTGAAAGTTTTTCAGTGTGGTAGATTAGGGGTGGATTGACAACCTTATGGAATGTCATGTTCTTTTTTTAAAAAAAAACTTTAATTGAAAGAAATATAGCTTAACAAAATCCACTAGAACAAAATAAAATTTATTCTGTTAGCATTCTTTATCAAAACACATAATAAACATTTTCTTAATTTAAGCTTACTTAATGCAGTTGGCATAATAGTGGTAGAAAGTTAAGGATCTGAAAGGTGGCTTGTTTTATGGGCCTTGAGTTTCATATTCAGGAAAACAGAGAAGGGAGCAAACAGAACTCAGGGGAAAAATATATGGGGAGTGGAGAATCAATGCTGCTTTAATCAATTATCATTGTCTTTATCATTGTTACTATGATGACCAGCAGCAGCTTTCTTGCTGCACTCTTCATTGAGAATAACCCCAGGACTAGGGGTGATCAAGACTTCCTTACTGCTGTTCCTGTTGAACTATACTCCATTAGAAATGCTTCTGGACTGCTGATGATGATGATTGGAGTTCCACCACAGAGTGACAGCAAAACTATCTTTACAATTACTTTAAAGAATGACTATAGTTTTCTGTTGCCTTGTATCTGTCACAATAATCTCTCCATAAAGAAAAAAAGGAAGATATTTCTCCCAACCTCCAAAGTCATAAAATTCTTCTGAAGGTATATGCTTTTGAACCCCAGCCACACTGTAAATATGTATGTATAAATACATATAAAGAACATTCAGATTGGTGCGTGCGTGTGTGTGTGTATGTGTATATATATATATATATATATATATATATATTCTGCACTGCCTTATGAACGGGGGGACAATGAGGGTGGTGTGCCCTGGGCAGCAATTTTGGGGGACATCCAGCACGATGTGGCCATGCCCCATGCAATTTGGCCACACACCCACGCAATGCAGTCCCGTGCAACGTGGTCATGCCCATGTCCCTGCCCCTCCACCCCTCGCCACCCCCCGCACTCCAGTAACATATGCTTGTCAAACAGAGAACTGCAGACTACAAAATGGAGGATAAACAAAAGACAAATTGTAGACTAACTGAGGTTGGAAAAAAGAGGGTATAACTAACACTAACAAATAGGAAATAGCATGAATATATGCTATGTTTAAACTCTTTGAGAGATACTCAGGCCCTTTCCACACAGGGGTATTAAAACGGTGTAGTGCGACCTCTGATGGAGGTTGTCTACACCATAAAATGGATTGGGGTGGATTACTTTTGTGTAATTTCACACCCCAATCCACACTAGGGCGCCCGGAAGTGGCAGCGGCGCGTGCTTTTTGAAAACCACTTTCCAAGTGGTTTATAAAAAGCACGATCGTGCAGCCACGTGCAGCCCCGTCACAGCGCCCGGTGTGGATTTGTAGGCACGCGCAAGGGCATGCCTGCAGATCTGCTGGGGGCAGGCTTTCCGGCTGGTGAGCTTCTCCGGTTGGTGGAGAGCCTCCGCCAGTCATAAGCTGCCATTTTGGGCCCCGCAGGACGCCGCAGGACGTCAACGAGTGTGGAGCAGCAAAAATGCGCTGCTCCACATGGCGATGGACTAAGGTAAGCTCTGTTTCAGGACGTCTCATGATGTTTTTCCCTTCCCGTGTGAAAAGGGCCATAGACTAGCAGCTATTGAGAACAGGCATGCTAAGGTTGCTTCCTTTAACAGCAATTGCCAATATGTTGCATAGTGACAAATTGAAGAGACAAATTGAAGAAGAAAGATGAAGTGTGTGGTGGATCCAGACTTCTGAAGTAAAAACTCAGACAATCTCCTTGGGTTTTGCCCCTGAAATGTCTTTAAGTTTGAGAGTCTATGGAATGTTATATTGACTGTTTCCTGTCACGTCTAGACGAGTGTACACCAAGACTTGAAAACAAAGCACAGTCTTCAGAGTACACTGATAATGTGATAATTTTAACTTCAGGGGCTACTGTATGAAAGCTTTCATACTCAAGAGAGCTCTTCTTTAAGGAAAATTTTGGAGCCTGTATTGCTCTCTGTTCTACAAAGTAAACTTATTGTATGTGCAGAGCACAATGTTTTCCAGCTTGTCCACTACCAAGGAAGAGCAGGCAACATTTTGCCTCACTTCTTCATAATCATTGAAAGGCTTCAAACATTCTTCAAGCAGGCCTCAGATCAGGATGCCTGCTTTACAAGCATATTCCTGCTCTGTGCTAGCTAATGGGTCTATCCCAGGATCCTTTCAAATCTCCTGGAATTTTATCATTTCCACAGTGCCACTTGTTCATGATTCATACCCTGTCATTTTAAAAAAAAATCAAAACAAAACGTCCTCCTTGTCAGTCAAAACATTCTGTGGCATCCTTTTAAATGCACCATTCAGATCAGTTAGTTTTTAAGCCAGCTGTAATATCCGTAGGGCATTCTCTCTTCCCTTCAGTTCATATCAGCAGTAGTTTGCATTGCTTTGAACTGTTTTACCTTGATACAAATGTAGCATTTATCATTCTTCCATCACTTTCATGTTCATTTTTCATTTTGAGGTCTTATTTCCCTTAAATGCTGGAATTTGTTACATCTTGACAGTTCACTCTTCCTTGTTCTCTAAGATGTGAAACTCCCCTCCAGTATTTGCCTTCTAGGGGATGCTGTGAAGATTAATTAGTGAATCAGTTAATGAGAATAGCTTCTGAAAAGCATAAGTCCTTATTCTGACCTCACATTTTGTTTGCCCAGGTAGAGACCCAATATGGAATAAGAAATGTGCCTTCATATGTCTTTTTGAGCTTCACAGCCTTGGCCTATTGCAGTCCTAGGCCCTTTTCACATTGAGGCTTCTCACGCGAGCGGGGGAGGGCGGCTCGCGCGGGAAGGCTCCTCCGGGAGGCTGCCGTTTCCCCTCCTTCCTTCCGCAGGCGAAGGAAGGAGGGGGAAGCGGCAGCCTTGCGTGAGCCGTCCTCCCCCCGGGCGAAGGAGGAGGCTGTCGCGTCCATCCCCCCCGCCCGTGCGAAGCAGGAGGCTGTGCATCCGTCCCCCCACACGCACGAAGCAGGAGGCTGTCGCGTCCGTCGTGCTAGCGCTCTGGCCCGCCCCTTCCTTCCGCAGGGGCGGAGGGAAGGAAGCATGACCCGGCCGCCCCCCGACGCTTCACACAGGAGGTAAGTGCGCGTGGGCGCCGGGAGCGTTGCGCGAGCGCGGGTGATTTTCACTTTGAGGCAAAAATCAAAAAACCCGCAATCGCGCTGCTGCAGCCCCGTGAGCCCGGCGGAAGTGGGAGTGCGTCGTGCAGAGCAACGCTCCCACTCCTGCGAGGCTCACAGGGCTGTCGTGCAACAGAAAGCCCGTGCGAAAAGGGCCCTAAACAGGGGAAGAAACACACAGTAAAGACACCAGTGCTGCTAGCAACTTTATTCTTCTCTCTCAGTTGAGACACAAGGAGTCATACTCTTATGCCGATGTGTTGTTATAGGGTTCTCTCTCCCCAAGATATAAGAATGGTATATATCTCAATGAAAACTGAACGTTAGTCACAGAGCCTTTGCTATTTGATTGATTCTAGCATTCCTCAAGGGAAAGAGATCTATGAAATCTGTTTAATTTCATATAAAAAGATTCTTTGAAGCATGCAACTTATTTTCTCAGTGAAGGAATTTAGAATCAGATCTCACCTATGCCACTGTGTTCCACTTTGCTTAAAATCTGGCCTGTACTTTCAAATATTTTCTTCTGTTGCCATGTCTTCTGGGTAATTTGATTTGAAGACTGGCCTGATGATGATGATGATGATTCACTTCCTACCAAGACTCATCTTACTCAGATTTCAGGATCTATACTAGCATTCTAGGTTCTAGGTTATTGGTGGTGGTTGTGGTGAGGCTGGAAGTAAACATTATTTTCTTAACAGATAAGTTATCATTGTATATGTTGAGGGACTGCTTGATACAACTCTGTATTCCTCTGGGGGGAAAATGTGCACACACATGGAATAAAACAAGAGAAGATAGTAGTGTATCACAAATTCTGGAAAATGTTAACACTCTATTTTTAATAGGCATGAGTTACCACCATAGCACAGCCTCCATCCAGTTAGAATAAATGTGGAGCCTGGATCACAAGTCAGGTTGCCAAGGCAGTTTCTATCAGTATTTAGACATCGAGGAGAGGTATATGTCAGCAGAAAAGCACTTGCTTTGCATGTCAAAGATCCTAAGTTGAAGCCCCATGTCTCCAGGTAAAGCCAAGAATCCTCCCTGAAACCCTGATGAAGTGCTGCTGGTCAGAGATGATAGTACTTCAATAGATGGGTTAGTGATTTGACTTAGCATAAGGCAGCTTCTTGTGTTTTTTCCTGTGCTGCATAAGAAAAGGCATGGAGGACTTGCTTTCTACTGTCTGGACTTGCCTTCAGTGCCTCCAAAGTGAAACTTAAATCAT
Source organism: Ctenosaura bakeri (assembly GCA_948474755.1). Classification (NCBI taxonomy): domain Eukaryota; kingdom Metazoa; phylum Chordata; class Lepidosauria; order Squamata; family Iguanidae; genus Ctenosaura; species Ctenosaura bakeri. Next base: position 129,639 of record CAOLHI010001843.1, on the reverse strand, counting down.
TGTAGTGTACTCTAGGCAGGAAAAGACTATTTCTGATGTTAACTGTATTTTTTTTCTTCCTCCATAACATGGAGCTACTAGGTTTTTCTTGTGATGGGCATCTTCTCCTTGCCATGACCCATCCCCACACACATGATACTCCATACTGAATCAACATCGAGGACTTTGGCATCAATCCAAGATGGCAGCCAGAAGCTGGCATAGAAACATTCAGGAATTAGCCCTTCCAGGCTATTTAGGCTCAGATATCTTGCCCAGAGATGCCTCATGGTGGCCCCAGTGCTGATGACAAGCATAGAGATAGTAGTGCACAACTGTGGCCATTTCTGCACAGGGTGAGGGAATCGCCCCATGCTGCTACTTACTGGGTCTTATGGCTCCCTGGTCCGGTCCAGGCTGCTCCAGAGCAGCGCATGCTCATCACCCCGCACTGCTCTGGCGTCGAAAATGGTGGCTTCCGGTTGGTCAAGGGTCTCGACCAACCGCTGAAGCTCGCCAACCTAAAGCCTGCACCCAGTAGATCGCAGGCTCACATGAATGTGAGCCTGCAAATCTGCATAAGGGAGCAGGCTCGCACTGATGTGCTGTGTGCTTTTGAAAAACTGAAAGAAACAGGTTTTTCAAAAGCACACTGGATGACCACTTGGGATCGTTCGGGAGCAGACTGAGGTGCAGCTCTACATTAAATAGTCCATACCCAGTCCGCTCCAAGGTGCAGACGTCCTCCCTGGAGGACAGACTGCACCGTTTCAAATACGCTGTGCGGAAATGGCCTGTGTGTGAAGGACTTTGGATCAAGACTCTAATCTTTCTACATGAGAAAGTTGTCAAAGCAGTGAGTTGGCTTGTGGGAGATCAAAAGAATTGTCCGACATATTTAAGAGGAATTGTCCGACTTATTTTTAAAAGGTGCCCTTTCTTCTCTGTCTTTATTTACTTTCAGGATATTGAATTGTCAGGCCATTTTTTCTACTCCCACCTTCTACATACACACTGTTCCTTCCAAGGTCTTCGTGCAGGGTTTTTTTTTTTAAAAAAAAGAGTCCCTGAACACCAATTAATTTGTCTAATTTGCATGAGAAAGTGCAGAAGATGCTTTCCTCTCATAATTAGCTATATTTTGCAATTCATTAAAATTCTGCAGCCTTTCACATAAGGAATCTCTTTATTCACTATAGGGTAAATGTGCCCCCTTGTAAAAGGGGGCATACATGGTGCACAAGAATGAAATGGAAAGGGTGAGATTAAGAGTCTGTACATTCCTTCTCCATATTCATGAGAGTGCAGGAACCCCTAACAATTTACATCACTTTTAAGTTTGTTCCCTGCTATTTGCATATTGGTGACTTCAGTATAGCATGTTCTTATAGGTTCCATTATAATCTGACTTCCCAATATTTGCTACTTGCAGAGATACAAAGATTACAACCTCCTGTCTTATCCCTAGCCTTTGAAACTATGTTATCAGTTTTTCCCCAAATTCTCAGCTTTTAAGAAATTTCAATTTTGAGATGAGAGATTTTAGTTCTTTCTGAAATACTGGAGTTAAAAACATGGCACCATCTAAGGATGCTTGACATATTCAGTCTTTGCAGTTTATGATTCAAATAAATATCTTGAAAAATGCATTTTGGGGACTAAAATGTGTGTGGGTTAAGAGATGACTAGTTTGTTAGTGTGTTGAAGCAAAAAAAGGGAAAGGGATATATGTTGCCTTAATGGGTTGGTTCCTGATATAAATGTATAAAGTCACATTGAAATGAATAGGATCTAAGTAGTCATTCTCTTTTCCAAGTGTGATCATGTCTGGATTCAGTCCTATCACATGTAAAATATTATAAGTATTTTTTTTGGCCTTATGTCTACTTCAGCAAGTGCATGGAATGGAAATAGACTAATCAGCTCATCTATAGCACCATTTTCTTCATGACTACAGTATTAATTGGCAGCTGCTTTCACCTACAAAATGAGTGTTCTGAGTGCAATTGATCCATCTGGTACTTGCAGATTTCTTTTTAGAAGTTAGAATTCTGCACAGGTTTACTATTACATTCCTGAATTGCCATTTCTTTTTTTTCTTTCTTTTTTCTTTTTTTTTGCTGTTGTTTGTTTGTTTTGGGGTTTTTCTCTCTCAAAAGTAGATGAATAAAAACTAGAAAGTCCAACAGCAACATCAGAGGTAATGCTAAGCTAATTGATCTCTATGCTGTATTGTTAGTGTTTCTGTAATTCAAATACCGTCCTCACTAGAAAAGCACTACTTTTCTGTAATAGGACACATTAGGCAGCAGCGACTGGCTCTAGGAAAAAACAACAACAACAAAGTCTCTTAAACTTTTAAAAGCTATACCTAAAATGAAGACTTTTAAAATGTTATTTGTGTCTCTTTCTTACTGTAGTGGAAGCAGTTACTAAGCTTGGAGCTTTTATTTTGTTAAAAAAAGATACATGCTAGCATTAATCACTGCCTTTTGAAAGGAAACATTTCACTAATTCTGTGTTATGACCGCTATATTGGTACCATTTGATTTTGATTTTTTTTTTTTTTACAAAGACTACTTAAAATAGAAAATTGACTCCAAATCCCTCCAGAAAGAAAAACAAACCAAAACAAAATGCAGGGATACTAATGAATAATTCCTGAATAATGCTTCTTATAAACATTCTTTTTCTAAAAATGATGGTACAGATTATTACATTACCTTGTAAAAAATATCATTGTGTTATGCATGGATATCCAAAAGCCAGCAAATTAGAGGCAACAATATTACTTGAAATGTGCTTTCTACCTCCCTACACAGGTCAGTAACAAGAGGTGAATTTCAAGTAGTCACTACGTTGTGTTTGCGCTAACAACCACCATACAATTATTCTTTGTGTTGTAGTTATATTTTCCATCAAGTATTAGTTATCCTGTTTTTCAGCAAACAGTTTATATTTGGGCATAGAAAATGTGGGGAGATTCTGTCTTTATTTAAAAATGAGGAATTTAGTAGTATGGCAAAGAAATTTTGAAGCCACTAGTTGCAGAGAAGAGATCTGATAGTGAAGAAATCCAAAGACAATATGTGGAGCAGCAGCAAGATGTAGAGTTGCTGTTTTCTCCCAAATGAAGTCACTAATGGAGACAAGTAGGTGACGGGTGAGAATTTTGTTTGAGATTATTTTTATAACAATTTACCAAAATTTTCAAATTTCTTTCTATTCAGAATGTGAGATTTAAAAGATTAAAATGTCTGATAAACTAAAACTGACAGATTTAACAACCCTAATTTAAAATACTCCATTAAAAAAAAAAGCTAAAAGACGAAAAATATTAATTAATTTTGATGTATTTAACAAAATCCTCAAAATTCTTCATGTTAATTAATTAATTCAAATGTAGAGGAACAAAGCTGAGAGATTGTCTGTCTGCCTGCCTGCCTGCCTGCCTGCTTAATATCTCAACTTTCTCCCAGCTAGGGACTCAAGATGACTTACAAAAATATTAAAACAAGATAAAACTTAGGAACAGGCAAAGAGCGTACCCTTCAACTGTCCTGATTTGGCAGGGGTTGCCCTGATTAATCTCCTGTCATCTCACTTTTTCAGCTGCCTTTACAATGTCCCAGGCCCTTTTTGCATATTACCTGTTTGCGCGACGGGGGAGGGCGTCTTGCGCGAGAAGCCTCATTCAAAACACTGCTGCTTCCCCCTCCTTCCTACCGCAGGTCGCGTCCTGTTTGCACGACCGTCGCGCTGGCGCCCCACCCCTTCCTTCCGCAGTGCAGTATGGGAGTTGTAGGCTGCACTGGGGGAAGAAGCACTACCCGCCCGGCTCGCTGACGCACCGCACGCATGTAAGTGCGCAAGGGTGCTGCGAGGATTGCGCGAGCGCGGGGCATTTTCGGCTTAAAGCCGAAAATCAAAAAATCTGCCCGCGCCCCGCTTCAGCCTCGTGAGTGCCGCACAAGTGGGAGTGCGTCGTACAGAGCGGTGCTTCCATTTGTGGGGTGCTCACGCTAGAAAAAAAACATGCGAAAAGGGCCCCAGTTTCTATCTCCCACTTTCCCCTTTTGTGCTCAGCTTATTTCAGTTGCTGCAAACCGAGTTCAAAGTGTGGTTTGCGCTCAATCAACTAAGCAGAGGGGGGAAGGGAGAGGAGGGGAGGAGGGGAGGGGAGGAGCGGTAGAAGTTTGTCCTTCCTTGTAGGCTCAGGAAAAGCAAACTGCTGCACCATCTCCTAGCTTGTGTGTTCTTCCTCTTTAATAATTTTTACCATCTTGACTATGCTCTGATGTTGCTTGGCCATACATGTCCCAAGTTTCATCTATGGGCTTTTCCACACTATATTGTTACAGTGCTATTATTCCACTTTCAACAGCCTGTGGAATTCTGGGATTTGTAGTTTACTGAAGCCAAAGAGTTCTCTGGCTGAAAGTTCTAAATGTCCCTCCTTAAACTGTAAACCCCAGGATTCCATAGGATGTTGAAAGTGGAATAATAGCACTATAACAGGCTAGTGCGGAAAGCCCCTATGAAGTGTCAGAGGGTATGCAAAGAGCATAAGGATACATATACTCCTTTGAGAAAATTTTGGAAGCTCAAAAGGTAAGTCAGGTATAATTGTGGAACATTTCAATTTGAAGGAGGGAGGAAGGAAGGAAGGGAGGAAGGAAGGAAGGAAGGAAGGAAGGAAGGAAGGAAGGAAGGAAGGAAGGAAGGAAGATCCCTCCCTGAACGCTGTTCTTTTACTATTGTTCTAGAAGCCACACTGAGAGACAGATTTGTTTCTGGCACTGTGGAAGTTAACGTCCAAAATAAATTACTGGCAGATGGAGACCTTACCTGGGATAAAGCTGTAAAGGTGGCAGCTGGCATAGAAAAAGTAGCAAAACAATTGATAGGATTTACAACTAGATGAAAAAGAAACTCAACATGAGTCCATAAACCAACTGCAAAACTGAAAGCTGAAAATGTCTTCCCATTGTGGCTTTGATTTCATTTCATTGTAGTTTTCATTGTGGCTTCCAGCCTCAGTTTATTATACCAAACATGTCTCAATACCATAAATGCAGTAAATTTGGACACTTAGAAAGAAGTTGTAAGGTTGTGTAGCCTCATCAGGCCAAAGAAAAGGGAGAAGGGAGGAAGAGGGGAAATGTCAGACATGGAAAAAAAAGGGGACTTTTATAAAGTAACTTTACAGTTTCGTTATCAACTATTTACATGGAAACAGATGCATGAGCTTTTGTTACAGGGACAATGAGGAAATTTCAGAGCACACTTTTCCCTTTGGTTTGTAGTAGAAATGTGAATGTCTCGGGGAAAATATGGAGTAAATTCAAGGGGAAAAGAGTATTTTTTTTCCAGAAAAGAATGTGGAAAAATGGCTTATGCAACTTTCTTATAATGGTAAATAAAACGTTTAAAACAAGGTATTCACACATTTACTGCTCCAAAATCCTTTCTAAAAACTCTGTAAGAGGAAGAACTTGATCCTCTGGAAAAGCCTGGAAGATCTCAGCAGGTGATGTAATAATTCTGGATCTGGGAACACAGTCAAATGCTTATCTAATCCCACTCTGCCATCAACCATGGGCTGCAGCAGTGTTGAATGGCCAGCTACAGTTCGTTTCTGCATACCGAACTATTACACTTTGCTGTGCCATAAAGAATCTTGTCCGCTGTATGTTAAGGACATGACCCTGCAGACTATTTATTTATTTAAATATATTTCAACCAATCAGTCAGTCAGTCAATAAGTGAATAAATCATTTTTCATAACTGATTTTGTGAAGTCAGATAGTTCTGAAACTTTTCAACATGTTTTAACACTGAGGGTTAAAATTAAATTTGGTTACATTGAAATAAATGAGGGTATGGAGATTTATCTGAATATATCCTAGTTTAAATCATCTTCAGTTAATCTAAGGATAAAAAGATTTAAGCAATCACACAATAGTTAATTTTTCATTTCAAACAGATACCGGTATGGGCATCTGTAGAAGGCTAGGGGATTGTGTTAACCCTCTTGAAGGGCTGTACCGGCCCCTGCATTTTCACCATATTTGCAGTTTCAAACAAAGGGTTTACCTGGGCCTAAAATGGCCCAAGGTGGCACAGAATATGGTGGAACTGCATCCCATGCATCAATCGACATTTTGGAGGATTTGGGGGCAAAAAAATTTTTTTTTAAGTTTTACAAAATTGTTTTTGGCTCCTGGGGTTGAGACATGGTAAAAATGTCCCCTACATTTCCAAGAGCACCTATGGGTGGAATCCTCAAACATTTTTTGAAAATGTTTGGAGGGATCAATTGGAAAAAAATTGAAAAGATTTTTTTGACCCTGAGGGTCCCTGGGACTGCAAAAAATAGCCATGGACAGCTTCATTTGGTCCACAGGCCTCATTTTGCCCACTCCTGCTATATATCAATATCATTGCTCTTTCAGAAATAGTAAAATCATAAAGCTGAAAGAAACCACAAAGGCCATCCAGCCCAACCCACAGCTATGCAGGAGTATACAATCAAAGCATTCCTAACAACCTCTGCTTAAAAACCTCCAAAGAAGGAGACTCTACCATACTCCAAGGCAGTGTGTGTGGATTAAAAATGTGGTGACATTTGCCCCAGTTGAAAATACATTTGATAAGCATGGTCATGGGACACCTGGGGAATGACTGGGCAAAGTATGACTCATTCCCTAGGGGACATGGAGTAAAGGGCTGAGTCATGATAGTGAAATCATGACAAGGGGTTGCATCAGCCAAAGGTCCTGAGTGATGACATGGAAGCAGGTGTGTATAAAAGAGGAGATGTAATGCTTACTCTCTCTCTGACTCTCTGCATCCCGTATCTCTGTATCCCATCACTCTGCTCCTGAATCTCTGATGCTGAAACCCTGATGCTGAATCTCTGATGTGTGGATCTGTGTATCCTGTGCACAGATGTATATACTGCAACTTTGAAGATTAAAGCCTACAGGTATTTTGGATGACAAACTCTGTGTTCGTGAGTTTACTAACCAGTGGGTAGAAGGGTCAGAGCTGATGCTGTAGTTGTACTCTGCTACACACGCTTTCTGCTGTTTTGGAAACTGCTATGTTATGCTTGCCTCTGGGACACTTTTTGTCCAGAGAGCAGCAGTTCTCAGGGAGGATTTTGTGCTGGTGCTGTAAATCATCTCCCATCAGTGTGTTCCACTGTTGAACAGCTCTTACTGTCGGGAGTTCTTTCTAATGTGTAGAGGGAATCTCTGTTCCTGAAGTTTAAAGCCATTGCTCTGTGTCCTGGGCCCTTTTTGCATGGCATTTGCCATGCGAAAGGGCCCCTTGATCATTGCGCAAATATGAAGAGCGGTCCACTGAAGCAACTGGGATGCGAGAGCCTCTCGCTGGTGGCTGCTTGCATGATCCCCGCACCCCAGCTCTGCAAAAAGGTAAGCTGCAGAAAGGGCCCCAGTCTCTGGAGCAGCAGAAAATAGACTTGCTCAATCCTCCATGTGACATCCCTTCAAATATTTAAACAAAGTTATCATGTCACCTCTTGGCTTTCTCTTCCCTAGGCTAAACATACCCAGATCCCTAACCCACTTGGGCAGGGTTTCGAGGACTTTCACCATTTGGTCAGTCTCTTCTGGACACACTCCAGCTTTTCAATATCCTTCTCACACTGTGGTGCCCAGAACTGGACACAGTATTCCAGGTGAAGTCTGACCAAAGCAGAATAGGGTGGTACTATGACTTTCCTTGACCTAGGCACTGTACTCCTTTTGGTGAAGTCCAGAATAGCATTAGCTCTTTTAGCTGCCACATCACACTGCTCACTCATGTTCAACTTGTACTCTACTAAGATTCCTGGATATCTTTCACATGTATGTTTGGGTTTGTCTGATGGGGTTGTTCTGTTACTATTATCACATCATCCACATATAAATTAGTCCTTATTTCGTCCTTTCCAATCTTAAATGTGATCATATCACATTAGCCAATAATTCCATAGTCAAAATAAATAATAAAGAGGATAATGAGGAACCTTGTCTCATTCCATTCTTAATTTTTATGATCCTTGAACTATTTCCATTTACTGAAATCTGTGGCCCTTTCCACAACTTACCTCTTCTCGGTGCTGGGGCACAGGGATCACGTGAGCAGCCTCCTGCGAGACGCTCTTGTGTCCCTGCTGCTTCGCCTCCACAACCACTGCCTGCTAGTGAGCAGGCAGCGTGAGGGCTCCTCCTCTTCCTTCCACAGCGCAGCCTGGGATTTACCCAGGCTGCGCTGGGGGAGGAAGCATGAGCGCCGCAACTCCGGAGGCTCTGCCCACATGGTAAGTGCACATGGGACCCTGGAGTGATTTGTGATCACGCACTATTTTCAGCTAGAAGCTGAAAATGAAATAGTGCACAATTGCGAAGACGTCATGTGGATGGCTCCTTGCAATTGCACAACGCTCCAGAGGCCCTTTCACATAGCAAGTGCCGTGTGAAAAGGGCCTGTGCCTCATTATCTTTATGTAATTCTTGGATGGTATTACGAATATTATCCCCAAACCAAATCCTTTACAAACATTTTATATGGATGGATAGATAGATAGATAGATAGATAGATAGATAGATAGATAGATAGATAAGATTTACTGAGTCAAATGCCTTACAAACATCTAATTTAACGATTCTCAACCTCTCTTTTGTTTTGTTTTGTATGGTACAGTATGTTTAGAATATTTCTGAAGAATTCTAGTTTAAGGCTAGAAGTTTTAAAAAACTAAGATAAGTTGGGATAAATATAGTGTAAAATGTGAATAATATAATTCAGGGTAATTATAATCAAGTATGGAAAAAAATAATTAAATCGAATAAAAGTAAATGGAACATGTTGACAAAAATTAGCTTTGAAAATTCTTGTTATACCGAGATTGTTGTTATTTATTTCAGACCATTTCAGAGATTATTCCTGTTAAGATCTTAAGGAACTGGGATAGGAAAGTTAAGGAATGGGAATTGGGAAGGAAAAAATGCAAGAGTTAACAACAGTTTATTATTAGTACATCAAACAAAAGCAAGCATAGGGGCTTCCCAGTTTAGAAATTTATTGTGAGACTTTTCAGTTGAAAAGATTATTAGATTTTGCATTTCACCATAAAAGATGAGTGAGACTAGATAAATATTTAAATAATATGGGATTTAGGTCATTGTTGGAAAGAAAATAAGAAGAGAAGTTGAATAGCGTAAAAGAGGGCCTGTTGAGATTCACTTGCATGGTATGGAAGAAACGGGAGAAGAAACTGTATGTGGGAAATTATAAATTGTACCTAATAAAATATTTTAATAGGGAAGGAGATTAGAGAATAAGTAGAATAATTAAAAAATTAAAGGATGAAGGCTACCAAGTAATATGGCAGTTATATGAGAACTCAAGGAAACAATTTTGGCTTCAATTAGTCAGGACTTATAAGAGATTACTGTAAATAAGGGTGAATGGAGAAAGTCAATACTCCTTAGAAGATTTAATGAGAAGAAAGATTGGAGGGAGGAAAAAAGGAATAGGGGGAGGATTTATCTTTATTTTTTTATTTTTTATTTTTGAAAGCCAATTTAAACTGGAAGAGGATTTATTAGAATTATGTGAAAAGAGATATTAAAATGAGTAGTAAACAAATCCAAGAGTGGCAAAATGAAATCATTAAGATTAAAAACACTACAATAAGGGAGCAATAATTAAAATTAATTAGAAGATAGTACAGAACACCACAGCAGTTACCATGCCGTTGTGGGAAATTTGACATGAGTGGCTTCAGTCGAGACCTATGGTGGTGATTGGGTCTCAGTTGCTGCTTGAGGGTGTTGAGCCAATGCACATTGGCCCTATGGCTAAGATGTACCCTACCAAAATGTTTACTGCAACTAACATGTGAGCTCTGGAAAGATATAAAAGAATCTTGCAAGGACTTTGAGACTGAGAGAAACTTGTTTGTAACATAAACTTTCATAAACTTACTTCTTCACTGAATTTGAATCTTTTCTTGCTTGAATCTTTTCACGCCACAAACTAACACAGCTATGTCTTTGAGTATTACTAATATAATATGTGAAGTGTTTTTAGTTATCCCCACTCACTAAAAGATGGATTATCATTAATAAGACCTTTATAATCATTTTATAGAAAAGTAAACAAATCAGCAATCTGTTGAAATGATTCTCAGGCATTTATATTCTAGGTGCAGGGAATGCAACTGACATTGGTATAGCATACCAATAGCCTCTAAAATCCACATATTAGTTGTTCTTGGTATCCCCAAGCATTTTCACTCAGCAGGATCTTAATAAAGCAATTCTGGAGTTAGAAATTGAAGAATTCTTGCCTGGGGCAGGTGTAACAAGGACTGAATGTTGGTAGTTGGTAGTTGTCATTTCGTCTTTTGTTGACAATACCAGTTGCAGAATTTCCAGTTGATAATGTGTAACCACAAGATACAGTTTGGAACAAGATGGAAATCGGTGCTGTTTCACCTGTGGATATAAATTCAAGTGTTATTGGAGATATTTTCACAGGTCATTTGTAGTTCCTCTATTCACTTCTTACAGCCTCGGGAAGCAAATTTATTTGGTGCTCAACAGTTAGCGGTAGCATGAAATATTCAGCATGTATTGACTCACATTGAGAAGAACAAGAAGATTTATTGACAGAAAAGTTAAATACTGCCAGAAGCGAAACCAAAGATTAGCACCTGCTATAAGAGATAACGTCTTGACCTCTGGAAATCCAAATCTAAGATTTTTATTGCTAGCTAAGTTTCACTTGCAGTTAAAAAGCACTAAGCAATGCTAATAAGGTTATAGAAGAGTAATTTGAATCAAATCAGTAGTAGCAAGGTGGAGAATAAGATCAGTGATTCAATCACTAGATGGAATGCCTTGGCAACTTTGAATGTTTTTGTCACAGTGTAACCACGTTTTAAAGCTTGTGTAAAGGCACCAAGCATTAAAACATGACTTGCTGTGCACAATCTGTATTACCAATACATGTCTAATCTGGTGTTTCTGGATGCTGGATGCAATACCTGTTGGATAAAACAATAAATTGTAGCTCCTAGAAGAGCCCTACTGAGGCATTCACTGATTATAACACAGAAATAGCCATGTTAGGAGGATGTCACTGTATTGTCCCTGTATGGTAAAGAATTCTGACCTCCAAAACAACAACAAAGGGGTTACAAAAGTGTAAATTGGACTTATATTATCATAATAAGGTAAAAGGATGTCAGCCATTGTTTCCATGTTCTGTTCTTCCAGTACTCTTGTATGAAAAGCTGGAGCCATGGCAATTCTCTCATTTATATACAGATGTACCCCAGTTAACAATGAAGACAAGTTCCTAGGGTATACTTCTTTAACTGAAACTAACCAGAGGTAGAAATAACATGGAAAGAATAGAGATAAATTCCTACATCACAAAAAATAAACAGCAGTTTCAGCAATTTTTTTATTCATAACTAATATTAAACACATGTGATATGAAACAACCAAGTCAGGTAAGCATGAGTAAACAAAAACATTTTGAGTCTTCTGGAAAAGACCACTTGAAAGCTTCTTTCAAAGCATGTCCCAGAATGATTTTCTTTTACTTTCAACAGCCTGCACTTTTTTAATGCTTTCCATTTTGGTGGTGAAATGTATAGATCAATCTTTTTTTTTTTTTAACATACCAGGATAGCTGGTGAGGCAGGCTAATCTCCTTTCCTCTTTTCTTTCTATTTTGTGTTTCACACAATAAGTAATTCTGGAGACAGCTGTTTACCTTGCCTGTTGTATGTAACGACATAAAACAACTGTAGGATCACTTAGGCCATTTCCGCACTAGACTGCTATAGTGCCACTATTCCAGTTTCAATATCCTATGGAATCCTTGAGGCCCCTCTCTAAACTGCAAACCTCAGAATTCCAAAGGATGTTGAAAGTAGAATAATAGCACTATAACAGTCTAGTGCAGAAAATGGCCTTAGAGTAGAATTCTTCTTCTTTCCCAGGTCCGGTTTTATTGTATTTGCTTACTGCAGACACACAGCTATAATTTAACACTGAAAGTTTGTTTTTCTCCAGCCTTCTTTTACCATGCTCCTAATGTCAATGCTGTGAAAAACAAAACTAAACTAAACTTCTAGCTAGATAGAAGACAAGCAAGGGGGAGGTCTGGGCCAGGCTTCCTTGAAAATGAACTTCTTTGTAAGAGGCTTTGTTAATGGAGATATGCCTGTAATGTTTAAAGCTGTATGAATAATGCTAACACTGAAAGATTGGCTATACAGGAATTAATATGTGCACAGATCTGGAAGTTGTGTAAGCATCTCATTGCACTGTACACATGATGACAAAATTCTGTTGAGGAAGAAGACTAACAGAGAACATAGTTTGCTACTCATTTAAGTGCACCCGGATTGTGTTATATTAGAAAAAGAAACTTAGCAAACTTTGTTTCTTTCTCATTTTTTTTCCAGAATGAGACAGTGACGGGAGGGGGGAGAATTGCCCCTTTTTTGTGCTTTCTTCTGTCTCCCTTTGTCAGATCAAATGAATAATTTAGAACTGTGTTGCTTATTAATAAAAAGTAGATGAGTTAATATGTATTTTCCAAGAGGGTTTTGAAAATAGTTGTCATCTTTGTGAAGAATAACATAGCTGTTTTTGAAATTTGGATGTCAAACATGGCATTTTCTTTTTTACTTTGAGAAGTAGCAAATGCTTTGTTTAGTAGTTTCAAGTTGACATTCTATAATTTAGTTTCTATACAGAATGCTAAAATAAGGAAGACTGCAATTTTCTAAACTAATGCATTCACTTATAAAGGATTGAAACAGTGGATTCTGAAAATCAAAGTGACTCCAATTGACCCCCATCCTTATTGCTGTGAAATTGCAGTGTGGTTTATAGTCTCAATATTTCTTTTATTAAAATTGAATGTCTTCCAGAAAAGAAATTTCTTTCTCCAACCCCGACTGCTCAACCAAAAATCTTTCCAATCCACTATGATCCAAGAAGTAAAACCTATAAAACAAACACATGCTAAATTCAGTTTTCCAGGATGATCTTTTTAAAAGTTAAAAGTGCTAAGTACAGTGATCCTAAACACTGTAATACTAAATAGTGTATCTGATTATATCCCGGATACTGTTCCAACATAAGACAGCCTTCCTTTCCTGACAGTATAAACCAAAATGCTTAGTATTATCTAAGAAACTTGCTTCCTTCTGTAATAATATACACTAGTTTCCCAAGTGAGTAAAGGGTGAGGTTGTCCACATATAAATGTTTCCCTTTTTGGACTCATTGCACATACACTGAATTTACTACACAGTTATAACAATTTTATCCCACTTTAACTGTCACATCTCTGTCACATGGCTTCTTAGAATCCTCTGCTAGATGGCTCTAGCACATGCATACCTCTGAACCTGAGCAGAGAAATCTAAAGACCTTGCTGTACTACAAATCCCAAACTAGAGGTTGGAAAAGTATGGCCTACAGTTCATATGCAACCCAAAGGCTGTTTTTGTGATCCTGAGCTACCCCCCACATTTTAAAAATTAGTAGTAGTATTCAGAATTAGTGGAAGTATTAATATGCAAGGTGCCCCCTGCCTCCTTGAGAGGCAAAGGCCCTTTCTGCACCAGGCAATTAGAACGGGGCAGTACATCCTCTCACGGAGGTCGTCTGCACCTTGGAGCGGACTGGGAGAGGACTACTTACCGGGGATCCACACCTCAGTCCGCTCCAAAATGACCCCAAGTAGTCCTCCAGAGTGTTTTCTAAAGACCACAAAAAACAGGTTTTTATTTTCCTGGAATGTGCCATTGCGTTCCTGCTCCCTTGTGCAGATTCGCAGGCTCACACCAATGCAAGCCTGCAATCTGCGAATGGTGGGCTTTAGGCGTGGTGAGTTTCAGCGGTTGGTCGGGACCCATAATCAACCAGAAGCTGCCATTTTGGAAGGCAGAAGCCACCACTTTGGAAGCTGGAAGCCGCCATTTTGGAAGCCAGAAGCTGCCATTTTGGAAGCCGGAGCAGTGTGGATCTACAGACCTCGCCCTGCTCCAATTCGCCCTGGACCAAGGAGAAGCCCTGCGGAAGGGCTTCAGGGACAGTCCACATTGCTTCAGACCCCAGAAGAAGCAGTAGGTAATGGCACAGAGCAATTCCCTCACCTTGTGCGAAAGGGGCCAAAGACCAACTTTCACATGCTTCCCCCATCTTTTTTAAGCACAGAGGAGTTTCTTTTTCCCCCAAAACCAAAAATAATTTCTGGTACATTATCTGGATTAGAAAAAGGCCTCTCAGAGCTTAAAACAACTCAGTGTTCAACTCCAACATAGCAAAATTGTTTCCTCCTACAATTACTACTATGTGCAGGGGTATTTGGGGTGAAAAAAATATAATGTTTTGGGTTTTTTTTTAAAGGGATTGTAGCCGTTTGTGGTGTTGTGACAACATATGCACCCCTTGGACCTCAGCCTGGTAGGGTTGCCAGATCTCATGGCCTGACCTCATGTTTCAGACCCTGGACCCCTTCTCCAGTCCTCAAACAGAGGAGAAGGAATCCCAGGACCTGAGTACTGTTTTGTAAGTGTCTGTGATATATTTTTCTCATTGCTTACTGTTGTTATTATTTTTTTATTTGGAGTGGCATACTCTATACAACTGTGGTTGGTGCTAATGCATCTTGCCTAATGACATCACATTATAACATCACCCTTATAACATCACCAGACCTAACACCCTGTGAGATCACAGGGAATCATCCTTTGGTCTCATGTTTTGACTCTAAAAGTCCTGACTTGGCAGCCCTATTGCCAACTGCTGCTTTAAAGGCTAGGCCTGTATCTCCCATCATTATCTGATGGCACTAGGATTGCCAGACTCAGCACTGTTTGTATGTACTATATGGTACACATACAGTGTTGGTACACCAAAAACCTGGAGCATAGTGGGGTCAAAATGCCATAGGGCAGGCATTCAGGCCCATCATCTCATTTGAAACATGGCAGGAAATGGAGCCCCAGATTTCCCAGATATAAGACTTCTTGGTGTCAAGCCCTGGCAGCAATGGCGCTGGCCTGGAAACACTTCATGATAGCTGGTGGTGAGCCTGCTACAGTCTGCATTTGGGCTGTTGCTTCAAATAGACAACATTGATTTGATTTAGGATCTAGAAAAATTCCCCACATGTCATGTGGCCATCTGAGATCTAACCATGGAAGCCCTATACAGAATGGTGGCAGCCGCAACAGTTACTGGACACATTTTTCTTCCTCCCTGCTCTCCCCAGCTCTGGATTGCCATATTATCTGATTAACTAAATTTTGTTGAGTCCATTTACTTAGATTTCCATCATTCCTGTTTCCCTAATCAGCTGACCTAGAAGCGTTTCTTGACCCACTTTCCCATCCTTTCCTGTCCTTTGTCTGTGACTTCACAAAGATCCACCTCTGAGATTTCAAAAGGATCTTTCAGGTTTTGACCTTGAAATCTCTGGGAATGGCACATATGGTAACAGCTGTGATAGTTAGTGACTTCACATTTTTATATTGGTATAATATAGTACACTTCTGGAACAGAGAACAGAGGGTATATTTTTCTTACTTTAAAGTAAGATGGTGTCTAACCTTTTTTTAAAGCCAAACAAATGTATATTTCAAAGAGAAGCAAGATGGATCCCATAGGACCATTGGATGGGAGAGGAACTATAACTTTTACCTATCATATTTACCTATCCTCAGCATGCAAGTGAATAACCAGACCCCATGAAATAGTTTGGTAACACTGTGCTTTTCTTCAGTACAGACTGAGCACCAAAAAATGAGGGTGAGGGGAGAAAATAATATCTCCAACTTCTTTTCCTCAAGTTTCTATAACACACTGGCATATGTACAATGTGTATTGGCAAGCACCATCTCTTTTATAGTATCTTATAAATATATTTTTACAATGACAGGCTATCCTTGATCCTGTTGCAAAAATTTTAGTGCCATACTTCATAAGGATAAATTGTTATTTTATATATTTGGATTACTCACGGGAGGATCTATTTCTGCTGCAAAGAATCCATTCCTGCTGGCTCTTAGCTCAAATAGACAACATTGATTTGATTTGCTTCCCCCTGTGCAGAAATTTCTGTGTCTTGATAATAGACTGATGCAGCATGGCTAACCAACCAGGGCAAGTGACATAAAATGAAACAGAGAAGTAAGAGCAATGGAAAAGTGCCAACTGGTGGTGAAAATATTCCTAGATGACAAGACTCACTTGCAGTCCAGTGTCCTAGACTGATGCAGGCAGATCTCTCAATCAGTCTTTCCCAGAGGACTGAGGCAGTTGTGCCAGCCCTTGGGAAATTAGTCTTTAAAATTAATTTGTTCCTGTGTTTCTTTATAGTGTTAAACAAGTTATTAATTTACAGTACTTGTGACAATCTTTTAAATATCTCACTCTGTTCACCAGGGTGTTACTCACCACTTTTGAATTACTTTTTCTTACCTTTTTTTTAAAGTGTGGTAAGAGAATGGCATAAAACTTGTCAAAATGCTTCTGAAAATGCTCTATAAATTTAGCTTTCAAAGGTAACTAGAATATGTTTGCTCATTTCATCAGTAAAGTGACATAATTCCCAGTCATTACTTTACTTTTAAAAGGTAACTGTTGTTGTGTGCTTTGTCACTACTTATGGCAACCCTAAGGTAAACCTATTTCAAGGTTTTCTAAGGGCTGAGTGTGTGTGCCACACCCAAGGTCACTCAGTGGGTTTCTGTGCCCAAACAGGGGACCTTGGGCACATCACACATTCTCAGACCCAGGAAAAACCTTTATAGGTTTGCTTTAGGGTGGCCATAAATGTAAAATAACTTGGAGGCACACAACAATGCCACTCTGGAGTCCTGTACTGGGAGAAAGGCAGGATATGAGTTAAAAAAATATGCAACTGATTTTTTTTTTCAGAAGCAGCAAATTACAATGATTTTTCCTTTGTTTCCCAAGAGGTAATTACCTATCCACAACACATCCCACTAATATCTTCTCCCCACACCTCCATCTTATTAGGTGTATTTTCAGAAAGACTGTTCCAGTGGTTCTAGCCAGCAGAGATGGCAAGGCTCAACAAAATTTTAATTGGTTTTAACAGCCCCCTGAGTTCTCATAAGATTTAATCAGGGAATCCAGAAAAATCTCATGAAGAGTTAAAATGTAGACATTCAACAGCTATGAGGGGAAGCTTTTAAAATATTTAACACATAGAGCTGCATGGCAGCTGGTGAAATATCTAGTTGTAAAGTGTGTTTAATATTTAGAAACCATCAGCAACCTGCTGAGTATCTTCCCATTGTGGCTAGAGGCATCAACTCAAACTCTTTATCTGCAACAGAGGGCTGCATACATGGGCTCTGTTTGCAAAACACTCTATCTACAATCAGGGTGGATAGACCCACTCACTTAGAGTCTGAAGGGGAAAGTTTGAGAAATCAGTCTAGTGTCTCCAGTATTGTTTACATCGGCAGTATCACGTCTCTTAAGGTATCCATGTTGTTGCTGTGTAGCTTCAAGTCGTTTCCCACTTATGGTGACCCCAAGGCAAATATAGTTACCATTTAAATGGTCAAAGAGCATTCATTCTCTGTGAAGTTCTGCACTTTTTAAATATTTGAGAGTCATCAATCATTTCTTCCAAAGTATTTCTTTCTTTTTGGGCTCTAGTGGCTGGATAGACTATATGGTAGTGAATTATCCTAAATATTTTTTAAAATTATTATTGTTTTTCAGCTCAACCTTTGTGATTGCCAAGGGAAGCATAATATTTATTTTATAGTGACTTCTTCCCTACCCTAAACTGGTGATGTGAGAGTGATCTATTAACTGTGTTTTTGCTTTTCTAAGGAAATACTTCTTGATTTTTACTGATTTTTTTCTACTCACTCTCATATACTGAGGGAGGACTAAAGATGCTAATTATCAACTTTTGTGCACTACAGAATATTCATATGCCCAATTAGCCTAGCTTGAAATGTTGTGATAAATATTTAAAAGAACATTTCTTAGTAACTAGTGGGCATTTATTATGGGTTTCATATTTAGAAGACCAAAGGATGTTCTAATTTTCTGTGAGAGAATTAAGAAATTGTCATGATGTCATCGTTTGGAAAAGGAAAGCTTCCAGATTGCAGTCTAGATCAGGATCTCCTGGTAAATCTCTGTGGAACTCCAAGTAGATCAGCAAAGATTGCTGATTCCCAGTAGTTTACCTTTCACATAACATTACTTAGACTTAGTGAGCCTCATCTATAAAATAGTATCAGTTACTTTGATCAAGTCTTTACATAGCTCTGCTAGCCCTTGTACTCTATGTGTCAGAATCTATGGCTTCAAATTATTCCAAGTCTGAGCAGTTCATACATTGAGACTGTTTGTTATATTTATACCTTGCCTTTTTCTCTAATGATCTTAAAGTAACATGTATGGAGCAGAGTTTGGAACTAATTCCTGATGAAAACAGGATGAATGATGCAATAAAGTAACTGCAGCCCAAGATAGGTAAAGAGGTGATATGGAAACATCAAGCTGCTTTAAATTAATTCATATTTCTGAGGTCAGATGAACTGCACTAAAGTATATTAAAGGAAATTGAAGATGTAATCTCAAACTTCTTTCTGTAATCTTTCAGAAACACTAGAGGTGAGGTTCCTGTAAACTGGAGACAGGCAACAATTTGCTCCATTTTCAAAAAGGAAAAAAAAGGCCTTAAACAAATCAGGTAGCTTTATGTCAATACTAGGCAAGTTTGAAAACAGATCATTAAGCTGTCGTCTAAGAGCACACAAGAAAGAAAGCTGAGAGTACTAATAGCCAGTATTGTTTTCTCAAAAACAAGACATACTGAACTTGTTTCTCTTTTTTAAGTGGAATTATAAGCTTGGTAGATCAGGGAAATGCTGTGGGTGTAACGTATCTTGGTTTCTATTGGGCTTTCAACAAGATTTGCAGACACTCTATAAAATGTAAGAAAAATGCTGCTCCTATTAGATGGATTTGTGTCTGGTTTTGATAGACTAACCCAAAGGAGTGCTTCTCATCAATGGTCTCTGGAGAGCACTGATAAGTGGGAAACCACAGGGCTTTGTTCTAGGATGGATTTTCAATATATTTAGAAATGATTTGGATGAAGAAATAGAGCGTATCTCATCACATTTGCAGAGAAGACCAACTGGAAGGGGTAGCTAGTATCTCAGAAGAGAAATTCAGGATAATCTTGAGAGGTTGGAGAACTGAACTTCAATAGAGAAGATAAGATTTTACATTTGGGCAAGAAAGATCAGATGCACAGATATAGTTATCATATATACCTAACTTAACAGTGACATGTGTGAAAATAATCTTGGGTTTGATTAGACTGCAAACTAAACAAGAGTCAACAGTGTAATGAACTGGCAGGAACAAGAAGAAGAAAAATGAAGAGGAAGAGAAGGAAAGATGAAGAAGAGACAGTAACTGCTGCTGTTAGTAATGCAGTTCTAGACTACATCAACTGGGGTATAAAGTCTAAATTGAAGGAAGCAATAGTACTACTCTATTCTGCTTTGGTCAGACCTGCTCTGGTGTACTCTGTGCATTTCAGAACACTGCAGTTTAACAATGATATTGATGAGCTGCTTTCTTTCAAAAGAATATTGACAAGCTGCCTGGAATATGTTCAGAAGAGGGTGTACAAGATGGTAAAGGGTCTGGAAATCAAGCCCTATGAACAGCAGGTTGAGGCAGCTGGGTATGTTTAACCTGGAGAAGAGAAAATTGAGAGGTCACATGAACAGCTATCTTCAAATATCTGTACAACTGCCACGTGGAAGATGAAATAAACCTTTCTGCTACTCCACAGATTAGGACACAAACCAATGGTTTCAGATTATTAGAAAGGAGGTATTGTCTAAACATTAGGAAGAATTTCATGGCAGTAAGAGCTGTTTGACAGTGGGATAGAGTCCCTCAGTAAGTAGTTTACTTTTCTTGTCTGTCAGTAATGCTTTAGATCTGGATACTTGTACTGGTAGCATGTTGAACTGACACATTTTAATTTCTCCTAACTTTATGGTTTTAAGATTCTATTATTTGAATAAACAGATTATTACTTATAGGAAGCAATATTGACTAGTTCCACCCTTTCTTTCAGCTACTTTGCATCTAGGTCTGATTAGTAGATCTCTGGGATCTAAAAAAAATAAATATATCCCACGTGGCCCAAGTTTACCCAATATGTGTTGTACATGTATGGCTATACATTTTTGTTGTGTGCCTTCAAGTCATTTCTGACTTATAATGACCCTAAAGTGACCCTGTCACAGGATTTTCTTGGCAAGAGTTTTCAAAGGGTGGTTTTCATTGCCTTCAACTGAGGCTGGGAGAGCATGACTTTCCAAGGTCACTCAGGGAGTTCCCATGGCTGAGGGGGGATTTGAATCCTGGTCTCCAGAATTGTAGTCCAGCACTCAAATCGCTAAGCCACAGTGACTGCAATAAATGCCTGTTGTTGTTGCTGCTGCTGCTGTTGGGTGCCTTCAATTCATTTCCAACATATGGTGACACTAAAGCAAACCTGTCATTGGGTTTTATGGGATTGCAATTCACCCCAGGCCACCATGTGGGTTTCCATGGCTGAGTGGTTTATTGAACTCTGGTCTCCAGGGTAATGGTCCAGCACTCCAACCATTACACCACACCATGCTAAATCTCTCTGTAACAATAACAAATCACTCCAAGGAGAAAGCTGGAAATGCTGTCAAAGAGGGGACTCAGGTTCTCTCTCAGGCACTGGTAGAAAATATGGTAGATCTAAGATTAGTGCTGCAGACAGAAATCAGTTGGAGATGTAATATAGTCAGAAAAAGAGCATGAATAGAGTAATAGGAGGCACTTAATCTGATATTAAATTCTCAGAAAGAAAATGCAAATAGAGATATGAACCACAGGGGAAGTGCGTTTGCCTAGATGAAAATCAGATAGGTTTATTTTATATTTTAAGTCTAAATGGAGTTCCATGACCTTGCAGATCATTAGATTACAGAATTCACTGATCCTTGACCATCGGTTATACTAGACAGGACTAAACAGAGCTACTCTAACAAAACTTGGGAGAGTCTCCCTACTCATGTTTTTAATAATTTATATATTTCTAATGCAGCCATTTCAGCCTATATATTTATTATGCAACTATCTAATTTTTTTTTAAAAAAAATTGTCAAACACTTCCTAATATAACAGCAAGATCCTGTATTGTGAAGTGCACCATAATGTTCCACTGAAGCAGAACTATGATACATCTCCTGTGTCTTTTCCCTCAAGACTCATATTCAGAGGCTCTCCTGGGACTCTGGGACCTCTGATGTACACCTGGGGGGTCCTGTAGGCAGTGGCGGAGCTTGGAGTGTGTGGAGAAGGGTGGAATGGGGCAGGGCTATGGTGCGTGGGGGCATGGCCACAGTGTGTGAGGGCGTGGACACAGAGCGTGGGGCATGACCACAGTGTGTGGGGGTGTGGCCAGGGCATGCAGGGGTGTGGGGACAAGCTGGAACACCCCAAAAACTTTGCTGCCTGGAGCAAAGTACCTTCCTGCCCCCCTCCCCCCATTCCTGTGCAACTGCCTGGAGGTCGTTCTGTGCTTGACTATAGGGACACAACCAGATGCTTCTCCAACATCCCTCCATCTCCACGGGCCACAAAAAGACCATGGAAGATGCAAGGCTGTTGGAGAAAGGTGAGTCTTACAGGGAGCTTGGTTATTGCTTAAAGGTAATAGTGGATCCCACTCTCTTCACAATAATCAGAAAAGCTCCACATACAGGTGTAATTTCCAATTATGCTTGCATATGCCACTAACAGGATGCCAGCCAATACATATGATTGAAGTTAAATAATCAAAATTTAGAGGTAGTAAAGCATTAATTGTATGAGCTACAGTAGTGCAGTAGTTAGTTTTGGATGAATACTTGAGAGATCTGGGTTCAAGCCTCTGCTGAGCCATGGAACTCACTGGGTGAGCTTAAGCCCATCATTCCTCCTTGATTTTGGACAGGCGTCTTTCCCCTTTCTATCTGGAGATGTCCAAGACTGAAGTTGGGTCACTTTATATACAACATATGTGTTCTACTAGTCAATTGTAAAACGCTTGTTCTATGTGTATTAATTTTAAGTCATTAACACATCTAAAATGTCCTTTCTGCTTGACTTTGGAAAATGAGTTTCAATAGACTGCTTTTGTATAATTAATAGCACCCACATAAAATGATACAAAAAGAAAAGAAAAGAAGGAAACTGCAAATGCTCTGGGGCTTTTTAAATGACATCTTTGCATTCAAATACCTGTGAATTCAGGATCAAAACAAATAACGCAATTATAGCTTATCATAACATTATTTCAATACTTAACTGTACAAAACATGAGATCTGAAAATTGCATCCAAATCCAACCTCATGTTTTATTAAAACTAAGCCAGTTAGCCAGGAAAATCCTCGATTTTTTTCCCTTGGACTCTTGTCCTTCGAATTTCATGCAGGGGGGACATGATACTGCTAGTATAAATCAAAAGCTGACTCCTTTTCCGTGGAAATTACACTATTTTAAATAAGCATTTTGTCCAAAAAATTACATATGACATGGATTTTTTAATACTTCCAAAGGTAAGGGTGAAATAAAACACTGCATGTTTAATATCATTTACAGGTACCTATAGTTTTGAGATGTGTTGAATTATTCATACTGTATGCTGTCTTTAAAATTATGTAGTATTCAAAGAGATCTTTCAGGGTGGAGAAGGGCTCTGATAGCAGTGGAGAGTGTCCCCTGTCCCCGACATGATATTGGGAGGGTGAGGGGGAAGATGAGCAATGATCCCCACCTGATGTGATTCAGGGAAGCTCCCATCCATTCCTATGCAACATTGGTGGGGCGAGGGGGCAGCCAGGAAAGAATTGAAGCTTCAGGCTCTCTACTTGCATTTTGATAGTAGATTCACTCAGTGTTTCAGACAGTCTTGCCACATGTCATCTATTGGAACACAGTCCACAATGAACTTCTGCCTCACTGGACTGCCCCTCTCCTGGCTTGAGAGATACAGGAAATAGGTGAACCTAGGATGGGGTGGAAATAGTTCTACAGTGTACTTAATGACTGGGGAACAAAATGAGAAAGGGGCTTAAGGAGGATTTTTCTGAAGAACCCTGGGGGGAGCATAGCAATAGAACCACCCTGGCAACCAAGAGAATTTAAAATTAATTGGCTGTGGAATATGGAACCCCAGGCTAGCCAGAGGGAAGGGCTAGATGAGGAGAGTGAATAACTGAAATTTAACTGAACCAGAGTTCTGGAAAGAGAGTCTGGAGATTGAGAGACAGAGGGAGGGAGGGAGGGAGGGAGGGAGGGAGATCCATCTGATAGTGTGAAAGAGAAAGAGAGAAGAGAAAGTGTTTGCTGATTTCAATAGACAAGTGTTTTGCTGTTTGCAAATTTTTATTTACCAACTACCTATTCCCTTGACAGTTTGTTAAATAAAGATTTGGCTATATTTTTGTAAGAAGCAGTAGTCTTTGCTCTGGATTGAGTACATATGCTACCACCAGTGACACAGTCGTTAGATAAAGTAATCCATGCTTTGCCCTATATCTGCAAGGGTGTAGATTTTGGGGAAGTAGTAGAGGGAGATAAACTAGGAGAGGAAGCCAATGTGGTACAAAACGGTGCTGCTTCTCTAAGAAGGGGGAATTTAAAGCACACCTGAGTGTCATAGCCCTGGCTTGGTCTAGATCTCCCTGGTTTTGACAGATTTCCCTGATTCATGTGCGGGTGGAGTGGGGGGTGGACATTCAAAAAAGCCCTTTCTTGTTTCTCCCCTGTACTGTAGTAAAATATTCTTTCCATCCCAAATTGGAAGGGCCACATAGTCCCTTATTACAAGGACAGTTGGCAATAAAATAATTTGCTGTCAAATGACCTACCTTATAGACTTTGCTTGGAGGTCTAGATGAGTATCATTCAGGTTTTTCTTAGTTGTAGAAAGACATGCTGCTATACAGGGCTGACCTAGATAGCCCATGATAACCCCTCTTTGTCCAGCACTGCAGGAAGAGAGGATCGTACTAGCAAACCATTTCTGTACATTGGCTCTTGTGTTAAAGCTTTCTTTGCTTGGTTGAAACCTGCTGTTCTACAAATGGGAACTGCCATTTAGGTCAGATATCCTAATGTTCCATTAAAGTCAAAAACTGTGCCAGAATTAAGTTGTTATCCTATGATTTCTACATTGGAAAAGAAGACTAAGGAAAGAGGAGAATCTAACTTCTGTATTTTTTTAAAAAAAATATGAATCAGTCAAAAGAAAATGTTTTAACATCAATATTCATAGAATTATAGACTCATAGAATCATAGAATTGGAAGAGACCACAGGGGCCATCCATTCCAACCCCCTGCCATGCAGGAATCTACATCAAAGCACTTCTGACAGATGGCCATCCAGTCTCTGCTTAAAAACCTTCAAAGAAGGAGACTCCACCACACTCCAAGGCCCCATATTCCACTGTCAGACAGCTCTGACCATCAGGAAGTTCTTCCTGAGGTTCAAGTGGAAACTCCTTTCCTGTCATTTGAATCCATTGCTCCTTGTCCTAATCTCTAGAACAGTGGAAAACAAGCCCGGTCGTTCCTCGACATGACATCCCTTCAAATATTTAAACATAGCTATCATGTCTCCTCTTAACCTTCTCTTCTGCAGACTAAACATACCCAGTTCCCTAAGCCACTCCTCATAGGACATGGCTTCCAGACCCTTCACCATTTTGGTCACCCTCCTCTGGACACGTTCCAGCTTGTTGATATCCTTCTTGAAATGAGGTGCCCAGAACTGGACACAGTATTCCAAATGAGGTCTAACCAATGCAGAATAGAGTGGTACCATTACCTCCCTTGATGTAGCAACTATACTGCTATTGATGCAACCAAGAATGGCATTGGCTTTCTTGCATGCTGCATCACACTGCTGACTCATGTTCAGCTTGTGGTCCACCAAGACTCCTAGATCTCTTTCACATGCACTGTTATCCAGTCATGTGTCCCCCATCCTATATTTGTGTATTCCATTTTTTCTGCCTAAGTGTAGGACCTTACATTTCTCTCTGTTGAAGTTCATTTTGTCAGCTTTGGCCCAGCTCTCCAATCTGTCAAGGTCATTTTGAATTTTGATCCTGTCCTCTGACATATAAGCAATCCTTCCCAATTTCATATCATCTGCAAATTTGATCAGCATGCCCTCTATTCCTGCACCCAAGTCATTGATGAAGATGTTAAATAGTACTGGGCCCAGGATAGAACACTGTGGCACCTCACTAGTCACTTCTCTCCAGGATGAAAAGAAGCCATTGGTGAGCACCCTTTGATATTTAACTAATATTGAGATTTCCACCTGGGGGTTAGTAGTAAATATAATTGACCTATGGTTTTTATGTTATCACATAATTTAGTTCAAATTGGAACTGTACAGATTTTTTTAGGATGCAGTCTTTTCATACCGAAAAAAATAGTTCCCCAAAGTAAACCCATTTTTTGTCAAATGTGTTGGTAGGTTTTCTGAAAACACAGCATATGGCTTGAGATTGTCATTCTTTTCTTACAGCAACTTCATCATTGTCTTCAAGTTCAACTTTTTTTCACATTTATCACATGGCATCAATTTAACTTGCACAAAAATAAGATTTACAAATCTCTCATATGATGTAGGAGATAAAGTGATGCATGTCACAATGACATTACAAGTTTAAGAGAAAGTATTGTAATGCGGACTTTTGTTGGAAATTAGTGGATATGTCCGTGGGATTACTGATACTGACTGAAAAGAAACTGGTTTAGTTTATATTTATTATGAACCAATCTATTCTGCACTTTTTGAACTAGTACACAAACTAAAACTTCAGCATCCTTTGTTGTTGTTTTCCATGCTTCCCTGAATTTTGCAATGTCGTTCCTCTATCAAAAATTCAGGTGGTATCTTCTGGTGAAAAGGAAAAGAAAATTTAAAAATCTGTGTGTAATTTCCATGTCAGCCCTAGGAAGGAAGGAGGAGGCAATTCATAACATGAAAATCCAGCTTTGCTGAGCTCCAAAGGAAAAAGCAGATGCACTCCATTTGAGAATTCATTCTCATTCCCCTTTCCCCAGACCAAGCTGAGACCACTTCCTTCTCTATGATCTGAACCATTTCCCCTTTCCCCCCTCTCCTCATTGATATGTGACAGCAGCAATGGCCCATCACAGAACTTGACAGCTGCTAAGTGTAGGGAATCATAGAATCACAGAGTTGGCAGAGACCATAAGGGCCATCGGATCCTATCACAAAGGCAGTTTCTCTGTTTGCTGCTCCCAAGAGACTGATGTTGTTGATCCCCCCCACCTACATATCTGGGACCATGTGCTGATGTAGAAGCACAGCGTTTTATTATTGTGATACCAAATCACATTATATGAATTGTCACTATTTAGAAAGACTGTAGTAACTCCTAATCAGAGGGCATTTGTCATATCTCCTGCACCGAATATGCTGTATATCACTTGTTGTACCTGTCAAGACCACAGGTTAAGTTTCCAGTAATACTGCCTGCATGTCAGCACAGTGTAGTGGTTTAAGCATTGGAGATCAGTGTTTGAAACCCTGCTCAGCTGTGGAAACCTACTGGGCAATCTTGGGCAAGTCATATTCTCACAGCCTCAGAAGAACGCAAAGGCAAACCGTCTGAACAAATCTTGCCAAGAAACCCCTGTGATAGATTCACCTTAGGGTCATAGTATGTTGGATACAACTTGGAAGCAGACAACACCAGAACAATGTGGCAACAAAAATGGGTTATGTGTGCCCTTGATGAAATGAAGGCATGTTTGAGGTTATGAGAAAGACAAAGATGTGTTTAAAAGAAAGTACAGTACAAGTAATTCTGACATGAAGATGGGAAGTAAAGCCAAGAATCTGGGGTGATGACAGTCTCAAAAGATATAATGGGAAGGCACAGACTCCTGGTAGAATTGTTTAGACTTAAAGGGAGTAGGTTGTGTCCATATCAGCACACTTGATCGTTTGTCTGAGCCATTATTGATTTTTCTTGTTTCTGCTTGAAGGGGCTCATTTCCAAAAGCTGCAAGTAAGCTAATTAACCTAAAGGGTCTGTGTGAAAGGATTTTTTTTTTAAATAGTCAGTGGAATTATTCATTCAGCAGTGAGGAGATACTGATCACATGTTATTGTTACTGCAGAAAATTTCATTTTGTTTCCTTTGTTGATGTGGGGGTTGCATTTTCTGTCCGCAATAGAATAAATTGGCCTAAAAACAGGTCAATAGCATAGTCTTAAAATATAGTTGGAGAAGTACAGGAGAAGTCCAGCTATTTTGAATGCAGAAGTAAATAAAACAAATCCCAGACTACTGTACTTGGAAAGAAATTAATGTTCTCAATCATAAGTGTCAGACTCTAGTGGTGGTAATTTTCCATGGTCTTAGAAGAAGCCCTTTTTATTAGTCTGTCTGTCTGTCTGTCTGTCTGTCTGTCTGTCATCTATCTATTTTCTGCTCTTTCTATTTCTAATCTGTAATTGGAGAAACCAGGTATAGATGTGGCCAATAAGCATCACTACTGAGCTATGGCTGCTTCTTATATTCCCTGCCTGCAAAATGTAATGACTACCAAGGAAGTGTGACTGCTCTGGATCTAGAGATCTTGTAACTTTGATTCAAATGTTGTCACTGCTCTCACTGGAGTTATATCTTTAGGGGGTCCTTGCACAAATTGGAAACATAGGAAGCTACAAATTTGTCCAACTAGCCTCGTAGTGTCAGTTTTGACTGGCAAAAATGGGTCTCCAGGATTTCAGGCAGGACTTTTTGCCAACCCTACCTGGAAATATCTGGTATTTGTGAGTGCTCTTCCATCTAAGTATTAAATCGGCCCAACCCTACTTAGCTTCCAAAATCAGATCAGAGAAATTCAGGATAGCATGGCAATACAAATTCTTCCCTAAATTCAATAAACATGCTGAAAGTTTCACAGGACCATGTGGGATAGCCCTGCCTGATGCTTTAAATATGCACTGCTACCTCCAGCCCCCAAACATCCATTGAACATTCATGAGAATGAGTTATAGTGCAGTTCCTAATGCCAAGGAGGCATCTTGCCTTACCTGGGTACTCTGCATGTAGGAGTTCTCTACACATACTTCTCTGTCCAGGGAAACTTCTTACAGATGCCTGATCAACATTCATCAAAATAGTGGGTTAGCACTGTATGGTTATGGCAATCAGTGGCTGCTTGGCTCGCCAAACACATCTATGCATACACGAAAGATATGGTGGGGTTCTTGTGAAGGCCTCTGTTTATAAAAACAAGTAAGAATATAGCTCTGAAACATCAGTCAGTAATATATTCTCAGCTGATGATGAAATTAAGTTTGTTTACACAGTCTTATTAATTGCTCTGTTTTCCTCTCAGTCTCAGCCTGTCAAATTCTGCTGTCCCAGTAGTGGTATGTGAGTATAGAAGACTGAAGATTTTATACACAATAGTGGAGACAATGGTGCTGCTCACAATCCCAGAATGCCAACTGATATTTATTTATTTGTTTAATTAATATCCCACATCTCTCCCAATGTGTGATCCAAGGCAGCATACAATCTTTTAAAAACACAATGCAATTAAAAAGCTTTCAGTACAAAAATTAAAACACAATTAAATCAAATTTTTATTAAACACACATGAGTTTAAAATGCAGATTAAAAGCTGTTTTAAACAGCATACGTAAAACATAATAAAAAGAAACCCCCCTCCATTAAATGCTTGGTGTGGTGTATAAAATTAAAGGACAGAAGCCTCCTTAAATTTAAAAAAAAAAAAAGGTCTTTGCCAGACAGTGGATAGACAGCTGGGAGGAGTCCATGTGGACTTCCCATGGAAGGGCTTCCACAGCCTGGGAGTAGCCATGGAGAAAGCTCTCTTCCATGTCCTCATCAGACATGCGTGTGATGGTGCTGAGATGAAGCCTTCCCCTGAAGATCTTAAAGCTCTGGCAGGATCATATAGTCAGATACAGTCTTTCAAATAGTCTAGACCCAAGCTTTGTAGAGCTTTAAAGGACATCACCAGCAGTTTGAATTCTGCCCAGAAAGGGTTTGGCAGCCAGTGGAGCTGCTTCAACAAGGGGACTATGTGATCCTTTTAACCTGCCCCAGCCTGGCTGCAGCATCTTGGACAAGCTGGAGTTTCCAGTTTCTAAAGGCACCCCATGTAGAATGTGTCACGGTAGTCCGAACAGGATGACAGCCATATCTGACATCTTCAAGGAAGGGGTGCAGCTGGCATACCAGTTTTAACTGTGCAAATGTATTCTTGATTACTGCTAAAACCGGGCATCCCAGCTCAGCTCTGATTTCAGGAGCATACCCAAGCTGCAAACCTGAAATTTCAGGGGCAGTGTAATCACATCCAACACAGTCTGAATCCCTATTCTCTGATCTGCCTTTTGATTGACCAGGAGCATCACTATCTTGTCAAGATTAAGTTTCAGTTTGTTTGTCCATTATTGACAGCAGATATTGGTTTATTAGAGAGACAGCTTCCTTGGAATTGGATGGAAAAGAGAAACAGAGATTGATGTCATCAGCATACTGGTGACATCCTACCCCAAAACTCTGGATAACCTCTCTCAGCAGTTACATGCAGATTTTAAACAGCATGGGGGACAAAACTGAGCACTCAAGGACCTGTCTGGCCAATGGCCATGGGACTAAACAGGAATCCCCCAGCACCACCTTCTGAGTTTGCCCCTCCAAGAAGGACTGGAACCACTGCAGAACAGTGCCACCCAAGCCCATCCCAGAGAGATGCCCAGAAGGATACCATAGGTGATGGTATCGAAAGCTGAAATGTCTGGCAGAAAGGTCTGGCAGAACCAAGAGGGACAAACTCCCCCATCTGGGTCCCTACACAGGTCCAAATCACCAAGAAGACCAAATATGTCTTCATTCCATAGCTAGACCTGAGGTCAGATTGAATTGGTTGTAGACAATCTGTTTCATCCAGGAACCCCTGGAGCTGGAATGTGGTATATGCAAAATTGTATAACACACATACATCATTTATCTGAATTAAAATAACCATGTGACATAGATATAAATGACCATCTCAAACATCAGTACAGGATTTTAGAAGAGTGACATGCAGATAGTGGAAGGAGTTATATAAATATTGGCACCTGGTCAAGATTTCATTAAAAAAAAATGCATTATTACCCATGTGCCCCTTGTGGTTCTTTTGTTGTATAGTATTCCCATTATTTATCATGTAATACTGTCCATTGTATATTCATTGTGGATACATGTGTATATTACCTTTTAGTATATGTATTTATCTCTACCGAAACATATCATATTTGAAATGGTCATTCATAATTGTCATATGTCACATGGTTTGCATTTATTCAGATAAATAATGCATATTTTACACAGTAGTGTATGATGACATCACACCACTGTTCACCTACTACAGGTTAAAAGTGGTATACGTATTTGCTGAAAATTGTCTGGAACAATGAAAGACTGTTACTACATGTAGTCTAAAACTACATGACATTCTTTAATGATCAAAGGCTTAGAAATTTTATAAGGAGACCTTGAGTTTACACTGGAAATGTGTTTCACAAATGCCAAGTGTTAACAAGATCCCCATAATGAAGCCAGAGAACCTACTCGTAGCTAGCAAGCATGGTTCTTTTACATGAATGTCTTTAATACAAAGAAAAAGATGTTCACTGTGGCTTGCATAACTGTAATCTTGAAAGCTGTTATTACAAACAAGAATCAAAACATGCCTGATTGTGTTACTAAGATGTATGCACATATTATCAAAGGAATAGAGTAAAACTGTAAGAAACCAGTAGGACAACTCAATAGAGATGTGAAGGGGTTTCTATTATGGTTACTAAATATGGCTCAGAATAGTTAATGGAACTTCATTGACTTTTATTATACTCCTTCTATCCAACATGTATAAGCCCACTGATTTTTTTTTATTTTTATATATATGACAACTGACAACTACTATATATATATATATATATAGAGAGAGAGAGAGAGAGAGAGAGAGTGTAGTCGTCAGATCCCAAAGAGCCGGGAACGTTTTTTGAAGTCAGTATGGGTAGTATGGATTAGTTCTAAATTAAATAATAGGAAGTTTTAAAATATTCAGTGCAAATTTGAAAAAGAATATTAGCCCTCACCATCACCTTGTATTGCCCTTTCTACGCCACCTGTCAAGAAACAGGAGGATTAGGTGTGTTTAGCAACTAGAATTGCATATCATCTTGGGTATGAAGGCCACAATCTATGAGTGATCCTTTGGTATCTGATTTTTACACTAAAAGCAGCTTTTACTTGATCTCATTTTGCTTCCATAAAACTAGTCAAGCTGACTGGTGTGGAATCAGGAGCAATGAGATATTCACCACTGTGCCAGGGTTGCCAGCTAATGAACATTGCTTGGTAAATATTCTTATGTTGCTTTCGTTAACAGGTGAGAAGCTAAAATATTAGTTTGTTTTTAAGCCCCAGGGATGCTCCATACCAACCTTATTTCTGTTGATGGGCACATTCCTTTTAGAGTAATTAGTTGGCAGAGGGGTACATACCAATAGTGAATGGAGGCTGTAAAGCTAATAATGACAGGTCAGAAGACAATCCCTTTTTCTCTATGCATTTCTGCCACTTTTTTTTCCTCCTCATCTAGTAGGCTGTAACCTGAACTTACCACTTGCAAAAAGCTTGTGAAATTAGGTCACAGGCAACATGAGATTAGGTCAATGACCACATGTGGCCTAAGGACCATAGCTTGCTCACCCCTGTTGTATAACTTCATCCTAGGCCAGGACCTGGAAAGTTGGGATAATAATGAACTGTCTTGACAATGATGATGATATTGGTCCTATTACTGGATTATGTTTTGCAAAAGACCATCAGAAGGATAGTTGTTGCAGCTGGTTTACGTATACACTACCCTATCTCAGCTTGCATTAGACAGGTGGTTTCCAAAGGTTCCAACCTTTTTAGGTGACAATTCTCATCGATCCTAAGCAGCATGGTCAGTGATGAGGGATTCAGGGTGCTATAGTAAAAAACTTCATTTCCAAGGCTCATTGGTAAGGAAGACATTCATGGAAATCCAGTGTAATGTTACTGGAGGAAAGCAGTGTGCTCATAAAATTCCATTGCTACATTTAGTTGCACAAACTATGGCACATTTGATGTTACTGTTACTAGACACTACCACAACTGGCCATGCAACAAGAAACTGGAAACTGCATTGGATTACCCATTTGTGCAAAGTCCAGAACTAGATTACTTCAAGAGCAATGTCATTTGCTGTAACAGAATGGCACTATTGGATGCTACCCTCTGGATTTTATATAGAGGGGGAAATGGTATTATGGGGCCTTGTGTGCTGTTGGTTCATGTGGATTACCAATGTACAGCTGAAATGACAATGAAATTGCTTAAACATAATGCAATGAATTAATTAATAAATCAATAAATTAGTACTAAGAACTCTGCAATCATTGGACAAGAAAGTAATCATCTTGAAGTAAATTTCTTCTCTAGAAAAACATTATCATCATCATCATCTTTGGTAATGAAAACAGGCTGCTGTAATGTAGTCATACAGATTATTTGGGTAAGTGGATTCTGCTAGACAAATGTTATGTCAGTAGTTTCTTGGAGGCAAATCTCTGGGTTCTGTTTTTTTAGCATAAAATACCAAAGAATAACAACCTACCTTATGCCATTACTTCAAAGAGCCATTACTGTATTTGTACTTCTCTCTTTGTTAGCATTCAGGCTCCATCCTTTCATTTTCTCTTCTTAAACCTTTAAGTATCAGTAGTGCCAACATCTGACATGAGCCAAAACATTTCAGCTTTACAAGACATAGAACAGCTCATCAGCAAAACACATGCCTTACTGAACACCTTTCCAAATAGATCTGAGAGGAACAACAGATTGCAGCAATTAAAAGAGTCACTCAAGCACTTCAAACCACAGGTACCTCAGCTGTGCATTTCATATTAATCCAAGCCTTCTAAATGATAAAACTCGACACCAGAAGGTCCTTTATCAAGGTTCAACATTATCAGTTATTCCAGCAAATTCACTCCTCACCCTGTCCCCACACACTGACATGGTACATACATGCATGCAATGTATCTTGTTTTATAGCATTTTAGGAAAATTCTTTAGTAATAAATACTATCCAGTTACAGCATCAAGAAAATCCTGAACTACATAATAAGCACAATTAGTCTATGCTTCCTTGTTAAAAATGCACCAATTCATTAAATGCTGTATAAACAATGTAATATCTGTTTAATCTGCCTATCTCTCCATTCATCCAGATGAAGTAACTGGGGAACCTAATAAGGAAATTACAGCAAGTGACATTTTTATTTTAAAGTAGTCTCTTGAGTAAACAGTGCAGCAAAATTTGGGTTAATAGGGTTTCTCTCAAAACCTTGTGGCACCAACACAGCTCTTCATGCTGAGAAAAAAGATATTTTCCACAATATTTTCCAGGGCTCTGTTGCCATTTATGAACTCAGTTGATCACTTCTAAGACCTAGGTTTCCCATATTTGCAGGTCTGAGACTTGAGACCAGTATAAATAGATCTGAAGCTGGAAAAGTACATAAAGGGATGAGTGTATTCAGGGAATGAATAAGTGATTAAGCAGTGTAGGTTCAAAACAACAGAAGAAGGGAATGGACTTGGAGAAAGAAAATTATGGATTGAGAGTCAACATAATTCAGAGGCAGAGAACCAGGTAGGTGATGCTGATTAGGGGTTAAGGAAAACTAATGTAGAGGCCTGAAAATCTAACTCATTTTTTAAATGTAAGTTTTAAGCAATGCTCTGTTTTCTGCCTTCCATTTTAAATGCAACATCTCAGTGTTAAGTAGAGGACAAATATCACCTTTGTAAACATTAAAATTAATTAAATTGTGCAAATGCTAAATGGCCTACAGTGGTATAAATATGGGACTGGGTAGACTTTTGGATAGTATAGGTCGTATGTTTCCTATTCAGAAGGTACTGAATTTTGTGGCATATGAAATTTGGCATGGAATTTTGTGGCATGTGAAATTTGCATGGAATAAGTCTCAAACTGTGAATATACCCAACAGTCCAGATTTCTTCTCATCAGGGTTTCTTAACACTTGAAAAAAATGGATTTTAATTATTTTGTGATTTTTTAAAAAAATATTTTTTCCATTGCTACAACTTCAAAAAAGTGTAAAAGTATATAGCTGTATTTCAGTTCATATATCAGGGCAGGGCAGGCACACTGTAGATAGCATGAAAACATAGAGCTGGTGAATTTCTGCCTGATCCCTACCTAGCTGTGGCCAAGTGAAAAGGAGGCTAAGAGGGCTGAGGACTTCCTGACAGATCTTCACAAAGCTTAAATTTTCAGTGACTGCTCAGAGGATTCAGCAGGCAGGAATAATTGTTCCTGACTGGTAAATCAGGATTTGAGTCATACAGCCATAACCTGGTGATTAACTGCAAAGGTTGGAAATCTGTTAGGTAGATGAACATGTCTAACAGATGTCTGCTTGGTCTGGAACTGCACACCATCACTGTTTCAACGGATTGACTGGCAGAAGAAATAGATGCTTGAAATAGATCACATTTAGCACCTCCGGGAAGCAATCACAAACTGAGAAAATTCTAATTGTTTTTATTATTATAACTGGTTTTTTTAGAAAAACATTTCTTTAGCATTGTAACTGTAATCTGATGATATTAATTTCATCAGCATTAATGCATTTTATTCCATGATAGCTGAAGGAGTGTACTTCTTAAAAAAATTAAATTAAAAAAGGGAGAGTTCCCTTCATTTCCTTATCTTATATGCAACATTTAATTAGCACTGCATGACAATGACAATTTCTGCCCTACATTGTTATAGTGCTATTATTCCACTTTCAACATCCTGTGGAATTTGGGGGTTTGTTGTTTACTGAGGCCAAAGAGCTCTCTGGCTGAGAATTCTAAATGCCCCTCCCTGAACTGCAAACCCCAGGACATCCTATGGAAAGTGGAAAAATAGCATCATAACAATGTAGGGCGGAAATGGCCATTATCTGTAGTGATTTAGAATTCACAGATCCCAAAGCCTCACCCAGAGATTCAAGACCTGGACCTCAAGAGGTTTTCAGTCTTCAGAAGAAGGACTGAGGAGGGAAGAATCTCAGGATAACAGCATATTTTGGAAAGTATATATTACTGTATCCTGACCCCTGCTTCTGCAGGCTGCTTTGAAGTGGCTCCTGTAGATGCCTCCCACTTTCAAAATTTTTCAAACTGTGGCTCCAGACAGAAGCCACAGCAGGAGCAAGCAGTTAGCTTAGATGAATACTGAGCTGCTCAAGAGTTTCTCCATGTAGTACTTCAACCATTACTGCTTTGTGACATCCCACATGTTCCTATCTTCTTCCTAACTGATTGCTGCCACAGTATGCTTTTATTTCTCAGTTGGAGGCACACATGGATTTTGCCATTGTTTGCAAAAATACTGCGGTACAAATGTGTGTGGGTTTTTCCTTCAGCTCTACATAAGCATCAATTATTTTCTCTTTTAATTCTTATTTTCACTCCATCTCTGATGCATTTTTCTTTACCACTATCCTCACAACTCCTGGCTAAACACCTCCTTCCTTTCTCCCTCTTTGTTTTCCTTCTCCCTTGCAACTTCTGCCAACACTCCTTTGACATCATTCCCTAATCTCTGTCTTTCTGTCTTTCTCCTTTCCAGCATCTGTCTTCCTTTTCTTCTTCTCTCCTTTCACAAATGCTAAACATATTCTCCTGCCTTTCTTTGTTTCTGTACTTGTCCCTTCTCCCTGGATGTAATTCACCTTGTCCTCCCCATCCTTCCCTTCATCTCTAACTTTCCTGGCTGTACTTTCTTCTCTCTTCTGCCCCATCCCTCTCTTTTTTTCCCTTTCTCCTCTTACCACCACTTTATTCATCATCTCTCTTCTCTTGCATCCCCTCACTCCTTGTCTGTTGAGCCTTTTGTCCTTTTCAACCTTCCTTCTCCAAACCCTTTGACACTATGGTTTTGATATGCATTTTAGGGTTTAATATTTTTTGTATAATCTTATATAGTAGTGTTATTTTCTTAAACTGTACAATGCCTAGAGAAACTCTTTAATAGGCAAATACAATAAATACAAATGATAAATAGCTTTACCCAACTCACCTCTCACCCACTGTGTTGGCCTATAACTACAATTAAGTGTGGTGCTGGGTGGGAACAATGGAAATCATGATCCAATACATCTGATATGCCTCAGATTGAAGTAGGCTGTAGTAGAAAAGAGTCAGGGAGAAGAAATCAGAGATGTTTTTATGCATCTGGAGGAACACAGAGGTTTTTATAATAAAACACACTCTTAGATATCACAAAAAGGGGTAAAAAAAAATTATTATTGCCTGCTTTTTCTGCCCATTGGGCCAACAAATATACCACATGTGCAGAAGTCCCCAGTGAAGTAATGGCCTCAAGATAAAGCCTCAAAGCCATAGGGAATGGAGGAAAGCTGTTATTCACTGCAGAACATGAAAAATATAAAGTATACTTTTTTCAATTTAAATCATAATCTTTCTGTGCCATCTCTTTCTTGGTATTTAATGAGTAGCTGTGAGAGAACTGCCTGAGGCTAAATCAAGACTGCCTGATGTAAAAGTGGGTCATTAATATTACTGACAAGTTAACTGTATGGAAGCCCTCATCTTGTTTGCATAAATGATCCTTTGTTTTAACAAATAATCATGACTTCCCATTCAAGCTGTGTATCCATCTGAAAAGCTAGCGTACAATCAGATATCTGTGAATATTTAAATAAACAGGATAAATAATGTAGATTTGTTTTAATTCCTATGATGATTAGGTGTATATTCATTCTCCATGAAAAGAAATTGCTTATTTAATAGTAAAACCAAACCAAACACAGCCCATCATATATTTCCCCAGTGCAGCTTTTTCACAGAGCTGAGCATCATTATTAATACAGGAAATTTGCCTTACAAAAATACAGTGTTCAAAATAACTTTGCCTGCTCTGGACCTGCATATTCTGACTACATTTTCTACCTCCGCTGATATATGCCTGCATATTAACAAGATATTAAACTTTTATATTTAGATACATAGTAGTATAATTTTATTACATCAGGCATTTTTTGCAGCAGTAATATGCAGCAACAGGCAAGCCCACATAATTCAGATGTGCCTTTACAGTTACAGGTTTGTGTTCTACATATTGTTGTATTTTCTATTGCCCCATTGGACTATTTAGGAAAGCAGCAGTGGAAGAACGTGAACCAGGAACAAGGAAGTACCTTATGCTCCTCACACATATCATGTGACTTTTTCCTTGGCTGCCATCTGTACTTACAGCATGAGCATCTTCAGAGAGAAGACTTCTTCATCTACGTGTGAACATATGGAGTGTTCTCATCTGCAGACGTCTATTCTCTATGCACAGATGTCACCCAAAGGAGATCATATGACACTTGCAAGATCAATGGCAAGGATGTACAGTATATCACCTCTTATGTTTTCCCAGTGCCACCCTTTCAAGCTGTCAAGTAAGACATATTTTTAGGGAGCAGCACACATGTCCTGCATAGAGAAGGTTTCAGCTTCAGTCCCAGTTAAAGGGTCTCTGGAAGGATCTAACAACTTGGGTCCTGATACCATCTAAATATGTAAAACTAGGCTGTATGGATCAATGAAATCATGGTATACGAAAGATTCAGGTTCCCATATAAAGGTTTGCAAGCAACACACGATTTGTTCATTCACTTGAATCTGGGGGCACTTGACCTGTACATTCTATGTCCTTGAAGAAGATGGGGCAGGCATTGATGTTGCAAAGAAATCTGTGCACAGTTTTTGCCTCTGCAGGTGAGAACAGAGATTGTGATTTCTTCTTGAGCAGGCCTACCCTTCATGTTCCTTTACACCAATGTGTTGATTAAGCATGTGGACAGACTGAGATTGTGTTAGCTGGCCTCACCCTGATTTTTTATGCTGTTTAAAAAGGACTATATGTACGTAGATTTATGTGCTTAGGTGTCTTTTTCCGTACAGCCCACTAAATGAGGAATACAAAGAATATTCAAAAATATTTAGAAAATAGTCCTATTTAATGACTGACTTGGATGTTTTATGGAGTCTGAAAATAGACCAAAAGATGAAACTATAGGGGCATGATCCCCCTCACATACCATGGAGAAGCTTGAGTCCTTTGAATGAGATGCAGTGCTTCACATCATTACTTGGGAATTCTGCATTGTCACTATCTAGGAAAACTTTGTTTCTTCCCTTCCCTGTGTCTTTGAACATCTGATGGGCCACCATGCTAAGTTTGGTAGATGGCAGAAGTTGGGGAGTAGCACAAGATGAAAGAAAGGGAAAGTCCACTATTACAAGTGAACAGCCAGAGTGGAAGGAGGGAGGCACTGGGAGTTTGAGCTTGCAGGGCTGTGAGGCTGCCAAGCAGAACAAGTAGTGTTGGTGTCAGGCTGGATGGGGGCAGGTTCAGGCCCTACAGCCAAGTAATCAGAGGGAAAGGGAGCATGACAGGGTGAAGTCAGGTAAAGTCAAGTAAGATGATGGTGTCCCTGGGCTTGGCAACTCAAAGCCTGAGGTTGCCTTTGGGGGTGGAGGGAAGACATGAAAATGAAGATGATGAGCCAGTGCTAAGCTAAGGGCTTCATTTCCTTTATAAAGACTTTGGCTGTGGCCCCTTGGGCATTTCCTCATCACAATTGTTAGCAGAGGCTCTTGATTCTTTATCCACATTGTCATTACTGGAGAAAGCAATCAAGTAGAAAACTTTTAGCCCATAAAACTTTCAAGAATTTTTGCCGTGCTTTTCTCAGCTTTCCTTGAAAACATTCTTATTCCAGCCCAAATTTCCTAAAACACAGCT
This sequence comes from Ctenosaura bakeri, assembly GCA_948474755.1. Lineage (NCBI taxonomy): Eukaryota > Metazoa > Chordata > Lepidosauria > Squamata > Iguanidae > Ctenosaura > Ctenosaura bakeri. The sequence goes on along the minus strand of CAOLHI010001843.1, from coordinate 90,548 downwards.
TGCTTATCCAGCTATCCCTTCGTCCAGTTTGTCCCTCACTCTACACCTACCTTCTCCCCCAATAATAAAAAGGGGGGGGTTCTGGGGTGTTGAGAAACTTGGAAAATGCTAGACAGGCAAGAATCTTCAAACTTTATGACTTATTTTGCTTGAAAAAAGTATTTTTTTAAAAAAAATTCTGCACAGAAAATGAGTTTCTTTTGTAGAAACACATTGTCTGCACAGAAGACAAGTTTCCCATGTAGAAAATATTTGCTGCACAGAAAATAATATTTCTGAACAGAAAATCCTGTCTTCTAAGCAAAAAGATCACATGCATAGAATGAGCATGATTCTAAATTGATTCTAAATTGATTCTAAAAACTGTTTACTCTTTTTTTCCAGAAAAGGAGAAAAAATAGTAAATTATTCATGCTTGCCTATAAAATGAAATGTACAAAGAATTGCATCCCAACTAAACCCACACGTTAGGACAGAACAAGGAGGGTGAAGTAGTCCCAGGATAGGGGAGGGGCATTTACTGTGTTCTCAAGAGGGGGATGCAATGGTTCCAGAATCAGGAACCTCCATATCTTTGGCCAGGTGTGGCCTCCAGGCATTCCCTATACAGTGTGCACCAGTTACTTCTGATGGGTGATTGGAGACAACTCAGATAAATAGAAAGGGGCATTTCAGTTAGAAATGAGATGCATTTTGTATGCATGGTAAGAAATGTCCAAATGTGTAAAAATTACATCTGTTTTACTTCATTTTCACTTCACCTCACCTCACCTCACCCCACTAGCCCTTACAACTATCATGATCCAGTTTTCATGATCCCTTCTAAATTGGAACCTAACTCCCAGGATCAAAGTATTCTCCATCCCAGATATAAAGGAAGTATGTGTGTATGCATGGCTTCTGTTCCTGTTCATAGATATGTTATAATTGAATTCTTATGTTCATGTCCATTTTGGATCTCCTTTTATAATTCTAATAGATGCTGCAGTAGTTCCTGGCTTGCTATCTTGCTTATAATCTTGCTTATAATTGGAGTAATCTTGAATGAAGACATGGGGTAGGGGAGAGAAAATAATTAACTTATCATAATATGTGTATTAGCTCTAATTTGACGCTAAATTGCATGATTCAGATCAGATCAGCTGGTAGGACTAGATGATTTCCTGACCAAATTCAGGGAAGATGGCCAAATGCCAGTGAAATAGGCTCAGACTCAAGTCGGACGCAAGTCACTTCAATGACTTGATTGGGACTCAACTCAAGTCAAGACTTGTATTTTTTAATGACTGACTTGATGCTCTTGGTTCAGTAAACATAACACATTCATCCAGAAACCTTCTAACTTTGAACAACGCTTCCATCTCTTTTTGACCACTGGTCACATGACAATCTGTCTCAAGCCCAAAGTGTGGGTGCATTTCTCAGAGGGGCACAGCAAACAGGTTAGGAAATGGACTTGAGGCAAGCTTGAGGTCTGCTCAGCAGCCTTTCCCTGCTGCATATCAGAAGAGCCTTTTAAAACATTTCCTAGAGCAAAAGACAAGACTCACCCCTGGAGCACAGGGCGCATTTCTCAGAGGGAAACAGCAAATGTGTTAGGCAATAGGCTTGAGGGAGAAGGATCCTTCCTTTAAAGCTTTTGAATCTTCAGTAATGCGGAGTAAGATAGGATCCTATTCCCGACTTCCAAAGCAGCAGATGGCAAAACTGTAAATGTGGAGAGCCGACTCTTCTTAAATTGTTAAAACTGAATTTATTTCACTCTATCCAATAATTCTGAAATTTTGGTTGGGGTATAAAGTTGGCTTCCAGACTTGAGACTTGGAGTAAAAGACTTTTAAATACATCACTGTCAAATGCTAAGTGTTTACACCAGTTAACAGTACAATCCTGTGTGTGCGTACTCAGAAACAGACCCCACTGACTTCAGTGGGAATTCAGTAGAATTTGCTCCCAGGTAAAAGTATATAAGCTTGCAATTAAATACAATTTTTCCTCTGTACTGGACATTCAGACAAAGTCATCTGTTTCCCTAGCTCAGTATACTACAATGTATGTGGTTTTATTAATTTGACACTGCCTGAGACTTTGCCACTATAAATGGTGAGATTGTTCCCTCACACTGCAAGAAGAAATGGCAGACTTTTCAAATTGTCACAAAAATGATCCACACTAATACAGAGCTTGGAAACAGATAATTATCCAGGCACGTGGAAGAGAATTAACATGCACTAGAGCATGTCCTGAACATTACCTTCAGCAAACAAGGAAGGTAATTGCCGTCTGAGCACAAAGCAAGGAGAGACATTTTGTTCACCTCCATCAGACAATTTGGAGGGAGCCGCTGTTTACTCACTTAACCCATCAGAACATGCCTTCTTAAAATGGTGTCATTCAAGGAGTGATGGAGTGAGACGAGCCTCCTGATTGCAGACGCTTCTCATTTCACACTTCCTAAGTCTGATCAAACAGAATGTTCTTGCCCTGTTATTAGAAGCCTAAAAGCTGGCAGGTGTGAATGTTTAAGAAGGACAGCTTTATCACAAGTCAAAGCTGATCAGCCATTATTGCACAAATGTCTTCTAGAAATCATTTCCCCTCCTATCCGTGCAGTGTTGCAAGGGTGAAGGGGTGGTACAGGGCTGAATAAATGTAATGATTTTTTTCATTAAAAGCTGGGAACAGTAGCATAAAAAAAGTGTTTTGTAGCCAACTGTTTGGTAGCTTGGTATTTATTTTTTCATAGGCTTTAGGAAAAGCAGTTTAGTTCACTGAAGATGAGGCAAGATATATATGTGCAAAATAAATAGAGAAAATCAACAGAGCATTGTTGTTGTTTGCTCTGGAACTTCCTCAGCTGATATGGCTTCTTTTCCAGACTGGAAATAGCCTTGCTGAGTCAGACCAAAGATTCATCTCATATAGAATTCTAATATTGGTCAGTTCATGACCTCCAGGAAGTACACATCAGAGCATGGAAGCGATGGCCAACCTCTTTTACTCCTTCCCGTATCCTGGTCCCTACAGTTGCTTTGGAATACAACTGCTATCAGGCCCCAACAAGCATGACTTATGGTCAAGAATAGTAAAAATTATAGCCCAAAACATCTGGAGGGTGCCAGTTTGAGGGAGGTTTCTCTGTTGTATGTCCACAGTACCCGATATTAGGAAAGATACTGCACTTCATCACAGAAATCAGTATTACTATTAATATTTCTGTTCCTTCTTCATAGTCATCATCCCAAGGAGATTCAATACTCACGACCCAAGGATTTCTATATCTATATAATATCCTAGTTTTTTTATTAGTATTATTTAGTTAGAGGAGCTAACATTCTGTTTTAAAATTCTTCCATAAAATATAGGCTTTTAAAACCAAACAAATGAATAATATAGGCCATTTCCGCACTAGACTGTTATAGTGCTATTATTCCACTTTCAACATCCTATGGGATCCTGGGGTTTGCAGTTTAGTGAGGGGCCAGCTGGTTGATAGAGCATGACTGCAATTCTAAACCTAGTTACCTGGACTTAAGCTTCATGGAACTCAGTGCTGTTCACTTCTGGATGCTTAGGTTCAACTTGTAATGCACTTTAATGAAAGATCTTCAGCCTACTCAAAAGTACCTTGAGCTGTTACTTAAAAATGTGTTATAGTTGAAACTTGAGCATGAAAGAAACAGAAGGTACCCTATGTTTACCCTCTGACAACCTCCACAACAATCACTAGTAAGAGTTAAAAGCTTAATAGTGGTTACCTGTCAAAGCAAGCAGAGCCCATCACTTATTCTTGTACTCCAGCAACTTACATTAGTGTACTGGAATCACAGAGTTGGAAGAGTCTATCCAGGGTCATCCAGACCAAGCCCCTGCCATGCAGGGATACACAATCAAAGCAGTCCTGAAATATGGCCATCCAGCCTCTTTTTAAAAACCTCCAAAGAAGGTGACTCCACCAAACTCCAAGGTAATGTATTTCACTGTCAAGCAGTTCTTACCATCAAGAAGCTCTTCCTAATGCTATGGTGAAATCTCTTTTCTTGCAGTTAGAAGCCATTGCTCCATGTCCTAGGCCCTTTTCGCATGGCATTTTTGATGTGAAAGGGCCCCTTGAGCATCGTGCAAATGTGAGGAGCAGTCCAAATGACACACTCACATTTGCACAATGCTCCAGGGCCTGACACGGGCCACGCATGCATTTTTTCATTTTTCGGTTGAAGCCGAAAATGCTACATGCACGTATCATGCATGCAGAGCCTCGTGAGCCAGGCTGGTTGTGCTTCCTGTCTCAGTGCAGACTGGGAAGGTCCCAAGCTGCACTGAGAAAGGAAGAGGCGGGGCTCATGCGAAGCCGAAGGAAGCTCGTGCGAAGCCGAAGAAGCAGGGAGGTGAGAGGCTTTCTCCAGAGGCTGCTCTCGCGAGCACCACACCCAGCGCCAAAAATGGGTGAATTGCAGAAAGGGTCCTAGTTTCTGTAGCAGCAGAAAACAAGTTTGACCCACCTTCCAAATGACATCTTTACAAATTTAAATATGGCTATTATGTCATTTCTTAACCTTCTCTTCTCTAAACTAAAGGCTAAACATAATCAGATCCCTATAGGTCATAGTTTCCAGGCCTTTAACCATTTTGCTCACCCTCCTGTGGACTTGTTACAGCCTGTTAATATCCTTCTTGAAGTGTGGTGCCCAGAAGTGGGCACAGTTTTCCAAGTGAGGTCTGACGAAAGCAGAATAGAGTAGCATTATTTCTTCCCTTGACTAAGACCTATATTCCTATTGATATAGCCTAGAATCACATTGGCTTTTTAGCTGCTGTGTCACACTGTTGACTCATGTTCAGCTTGTGGTCTACTAAAACTACTAGATCCCTTTCACATGGACTGTGGTCAAGCCAGGTGTCATCCATCAGGCAGTCAACCAATGACAAATCCACCTATCAGTAGCATCATCTAGCTCACATTTTACTATGGTGTTTTCACGATTAGTCTGGCATGACTTGTTTTTGAGAAATCCTTATTGACTTTTAGTGATCATGCCATTCCTTTCCAACTGCTTAAAGATTGTCTGTTTAATGATCTGCTCTAGAACCTTTCCTAATATCGGTATCACACTGCCTGGAAAGTAAGTGTCTGGGTCTTCTTTTATGCCCTTTTTGAAGATGAGGATAACATTTGTCCCCCTCTGGTCTGCCAGAACTTCTCTTGTTCTCCAGGAATTCTCAAAGATTATTGCCAGCAGTTCTGAAATTACTTCTGATGATTCTTTTAATACTTTTGGATGGAGATCATCTGGCCCTGGAGCCTTGAATTCAATTAGAGTAGCCAGCTATTCTTGTACTATATCTATTTTGTGCTGCATTTCCCTCACTGCCTCATCTGCTCTATTTTCCCCAGGATGAGCACTGTTTTTCTTTTGGGAAAAGACTGAGGCAAAGAAGGCATTGAGTAGTTCTGCCTGTTTCTGTCCCCTGTTATCATTTCACCAGCTTCTCCATGTTGTGGTCCCACCATCCCATTGTTCTTCCTTCTGCTATAGAAATAACAAAAAACAACAACACTTTTTATTGTTTTTAACTTCTCTAGCAAGGCTCTGTTTATTCTGTGCTTTTTAGTTTTTAGTTTTGACTTTACCAGCTCCAAAAAGTAATCAAATGGTGTTTAGTTACTCCCAGCTCCTTAGTTTTATTATTAATAAGATACCAAAAGCAGTTTGTTAAACTGAAAAGAAAAAAAATGACAGTAGGTCTCAACAATTGATAAAGACTGACAGCAGGTAAGCAAATGTTAGCATGACATAACATAGTGCGGGGAAAAAAAGTTCAGTTGATCAGGCTTATGGTTATTATTTTTAAAAAAACTGAAAAGTTTTAAAATGAAGCAGAAAGAGAATGAAAGGAGTGTTTCTGATCTCTTCAGTCAAAAATATAATACTGTTTTCAACTGATCCATCCCTTTGATCCACTTTACTCAATATGGCCTTTTCTGACTAGCAGTGACTCTTCAAGTTCTCAGGCAGAGATTGTGCTATTTCTTGAGACCTACTCAGTTGGAAATTTTTAGAACTGAAGACGGGATCTTTAGTGAGCAAGGCATGTGCTCCTCCTTGCAGAAAATGCTATAGGAAATTCTGTGTGGACTTTCTAGCTTAGTTCAGTTATGACTCTGTGGAAATCCTGTTTTCTAACACTTGATTTTTTGCTAGTGACATTAGCTTCTATGTGAAAACAAACTGTTTCTCATGCACTCATTCTGCATGAACAGTGTTTGGAAATATTACCTTTTAGATTGCAAGTTGCAGAATACCATAGCCAACATTAGCCAAGCTGGCTGAAGGATTCAGGAAACTAGTCCAAAACACAGTGGTAGTTGGTGTCTCCCATGTCATGGAGTAGTCAGCCCTCTCTGGTATTTTAAAGGAGTTATTCAAGGTGCCAAAGTATTTTGGGAATAAGATTTGGTGCTTTGGATAGGTCCTTTAAATTAAAACCTAGAGCAGGTTTATCACCCCACTGACTTAGTACTTGTCAGCGACCATGGCCAATAGATGATGGTTTCCAGGCTCTCTACATGATGGTACAGGCCTATACAGCCCTGCCTTTTAGCTTCTAGGTATCTGAGATACAACTTCTATAATGCCTTATCATTGACCATGATAACTGGGACTTATGAGAGTTAAAGTCCAACCCCACAGGTTTCTCATCCCTTTTTTAAAGAAGTCTTCCTGGACCTGGCCCATCTTAATTGAAATTGAGGGTTCGTTTTGATGTCAAAGCCTCCTATAACAATATAAACAATCTACCTCCATCAAAGAGCTCCATAAGAGCATGAAATAGGATGGGCTTCACCGATGCAGAGCTCTATATGTAAGTACTAATAGCTGGAAAAATTACTCGCTTGGACTATGACACCCAGAATTCCCCAGCCAGCATGGCTGACATGCTGATTGGGAAATTCTGAGCATTGTAATTAAAAAAAAAAATGCAGTGCTCATATGTGGTACAGTATCACCGGTTTAGCCACATGATAGTTTCCACATGATAGTTTCCCACAAGCCCCCAAAATGGATAACTGTCAGGCATATCTAGGATCAGGAGGGTATAGTGGTTTAGGTGTTGGACTAGAACTTTTGCAGACCAGGGTTCAAATCCTTGCTCATCCATAGAAATCCACGAGGTTGGCACTGGGCCAGTCATACTCTCTCAGCTTCAGAGAAAGGCAATGTCAAACCTCCACTGGCTAAATCTTTTCAAGAAAAGCCTAGGAGAGAGCTAGGATTGATTTGAAGGCACATAAAAACAGCAATACCTGGATTCCAGATTGGCCCCCATCTACAACAACTTTCTATAATGGGGGGAAACCTCTTATACTACTTTTGTTAACAGCAGGATTTAGAGAATCTATGTGCCTTTTGCTTTTCCTTGAGGTAACATATAAACTTGAATGTGTGAACAGTAAAAGATATATTTAGTTCCATTAATATAACTTTGCTAATATTGGCCATATGCTCCAGAAGCACATTCTTCTAAAATTTAAAAGTTAAAGAAGTAATAAAAATGCTGTCTCAAACCCTTTAGAGGTGTGGGTGGTAATATCCTTGGGGCTATCTTAAGACTGAAAAAGCTTTGTTCAAAATCCAAAGTGACTTCTGATTTACTTCGTTGTTTTAAAAGATCTCTTCCTGGTTTTGGAAAAATATCTGCCCTGGGCGTCATACAGCTGTGGGGTGGAGGGACATGTATGCCTTGAATCCTAGCTTTGGAGTATAAACAATGCAAGAAAATATAATACAAAGCAAGCAAACAAAAATTCTCCCCGCACCTTTTACAAAGTGCAATCAACCAGTCAGTCATCATGAAAACAAAACATTGAGGGCAGAGTCACCATGGGGGCCCCCTCTTAGATCTAGGGAGGATTGTTTTGCACCCCCAGACCTCAGGTAGATCACTCCTCTGTTTTAAAACAAGCACTTGCAATCTAAAAAATCTGGACTAAAAAAGAGTAATAGGAATCCTGTGGCCACTAAAGCTACCATAGTTGAAAATGTAACTTCTTTTTGATCCCTTACCTCTCAGAAATGTTCACATTACAGACACAGAGCTTCTGAACTAGAAGACTTGAAAGTCTGCAAGATGATGAAAAGATTAACAGCCAGAACCTATACAGGTTTACTCAGATGTAAGTCCCTGCAGAGTTTACTGGGCCTTACTTCCTAGTAAGCGTACTTGGAATTGCAGCCTTAAATGAAATGGAAAAGAATAGATGTGGAATGCAGTGAACATTTTGCAGAGGAATTAATACTGTGCATTTTGCTGAGAACACTGAGACTGTTCAAAGTACAATTTTGTGATTTAATAAAAACATTTGAATTTTTTTCCCATTTTCAGAGGATTTATTATTTAACAGTATTAGATGCCTATATCCTTTAAATAACAATGCCAGAAAACTTTATTATACCTATTAAAATGTCTGATGGGTAAAATAAGAATCGTATGGGTCTCCTGGAATTAGCACTCAGGCACTGGCAACATATGCCTTCAGGCCATTTTTTTTTTCAGATCTAGAGCTCTGGCTTCTACTGCAGACCCAAGTGGCACACCAATGTATTTCAGTACCACAGTGGTTTAATAAAACACATTTGAATGATAGAAACCATGGGGTTGTAGCTCCATTTTAGAGTAGGAGAATCATGAATTGTGCTTTCAGAAGCCATCAAGAAGCATATTTCTCCTTTGCAACAAGGTATGTAGTCTCTTCATGCCTCGTTTTCACCTCTAAATCCAATAAATCAATCAATGATTTTATTTATATCCCACCTTTCCCCTAAGAGTGGAATTCTAGATGGCTAAATCCACACCCCAAGAACCAAAGCAGGGGGGAAGAAAAACATATTACAGGGGCTTAACTTAATCCTCAATTCCCTATCTTGTAGTACATAATTCAGGAGACTGGTGAGAAAACTTGTGCTTCTCCAAATCTAGTAGAAGAAATCACTGGCACTAGTGAAATATAATGGAAGATACTGAAATGCCATTTACAGATGTGGTTTGAATCTAGCTTATGTGTCTATAGGTAATATTTTTGGGAAATAGATGCTTAAAGGAGTGGGATGCTTAAGAGTTCCAGTTGCTGGATGGAGAATTCATACTGATTCTGGGACAGCTGAACAAAAATGCCAGTTCAAGGTGGCAAATCACTCCAGTCCTTTTGTCAGGAGTTTTCACTGCAGTAGGCAGAGACCACTGGTGGATGATTGCAAGCTGGCAGGGCAGGTAAATAACTCTGGACCAGGATGTTGGCTTTGGGCCAAACAGGAAAGAAGCTTCTGGCTATGCATGGAGATGTCCAAAGACAGCATTCCTCCCTCTCTCCCTGACTTCCTACAGGTTAGGAAGAGACCTCAGAGACTGTTGCCTGGGTATACCTATAAGGGGGAGGAAGGCAGCCATTTGGTGTAGTGGAATGGAGGGAGAATGAGGAAGTTTCTCCAGCAACTAGAACAGACTGGACCTTGCCTCAACTATAGGTGGGAGGTTTTTCCTCCTCTGCTACCATGGTCAGGCTGATTCACCTGGAGGCTGAAGGAGTGATTCCCAAGATGTCTAGTTTCCTTTCCTGTCCCACCAAAACCACACTTGTGATCCTCTAGGAGATCAGCTAAAAATGTTGACAAGGGATTTCAAATGTTGTATGTCATTATCATTTTCTTTTAAATTCATAATTTTTACAATGGATGTCTAAAGCAATCAAGAAATAATTATACTATTGAGAATGACAAAAGCAACCTCCCCCCAGCAATTTGTACTAGCTTTCCCCCACCTCATTGACCTTGGCCATTCCACCAGTTTCTTTGTGATCACGAAAGAGGATCCTACAGGTATACAGGCCTCTACATGATTTGGAATCTTGTTGTCCAAGTTCCAACCTATGTAGAAACCCTTACATAAGAACATAACAAGCTATCTTATATTAAGCCAAACCACTGGATCATCTAGTCTAGTACTTCAAATTTGGCTAGCAGTGGCTCTCCAGGGTTTGAGGCAAGATTCATTTATCAGCCTGCCTGGTATCCCTAATATTGCCTGGTGTTCTTCCAACCAAGTGTTAACCAGGACTAATGCTTCTTACATGGCAAGATCAGCATGCTATATTTTAGCATACATTTGTTTTCTTTTCAGGTGTTCATCAATTAAGAGGGCAGATTTTGGGGCCAATGCCCCAAAAGGGCACATTAAGGTTGAGGTGGTGGCAAGAATGCATGATACCGCCTCTCTGAGTCATGCGTCGATGAAGACATGACTACTATTCTCTGAAGAAGCCTTTTTTCCAGATAGTTATTGTTACTTCTTTTTTTTAACCCAAGATCTCGGATCTATACATGCAAGGCTACATATATCCCTTTTGTTGGATCATGACAGGGAGGACAACTCCATGAATTTGATGGGCTCTTGATTTTTTGATAGCTGACAATAAGCAAAACCACTTTTCACGCAGGCAAAGAGTTCCGAATCTGTGAATAATAATGATGAGAAGGAGGAAGGAGGTGACAGTGATGAAAATAACAGTGACATGACCATGACAATTTTATTTTCTCGTACTCCTATTATTTGAAATATGAGCAGATTATAAAACCTACCCCATATGCAAGGAGGTGTTGAGGAAGTGGGTCATAGCTTTGTGATGAAATTACATGCTTTCACATTAGAGATACAAGTTTCAATTGCCAACATATTGAACTCAAAAATAGTTGCAGGTTGAAGTGCTTGAGATTTTGAATATCTACTTCAGGTCAAAGTAGACAAAACTGGGCCAAATAAGCAACAGGTCCAGCCTGGAAATAAGACAGCTACTTATGTCCTTGCAAGCAAAATAATTTCCCTATTTTTTAAAAAAAGCAGAAAACACGTAAGTCCTTCATGACTTTTCACAAGGATGTTCTCTTACAATAGGTGCAAAACAGCAACAGCATTTACTCATTCTGCTAGATGCCAATACATAATTCACTGCAGCATATTAAAAAGAAAATTAAATGCCAAAGTCTTTTCAAAAGATCATGCTTTTGGTTACTAAATGGTTCATACCAAAATGTCTTTTTGGCCCCAGTGAAAACATCAGCAAGTGAAAGCCAAGATTCCACTCACTGTCTCTGTGGATAATTAACAAGGAGGGAGATGTAATTCTGGTTTGTTCTCCTTTTTGCAATGATTGCCTCCAGGAAAAAATTTAAGTGCAAAACTTTGTGACTATTCATGCTGAAGGTTAGTACAAGATAAAAGGCATTTTAGAAACTAATTGCTGCATAGAATTTAGGACTGTGTGTTCTTAGTATGCATCAATAGTTAAATTGAATGTGGTAGATGTGAGGTAAGTGTGAAATGGGAAAAGAGTACTTACGCTAGGAAATATCATTATTAAGGTTTTAATCCCTGTTCAGATTCCATATATCAACTAAGTCTGGGCTTGATCAGTAAAGTTTCTTGTCTTGTTGTGAAGCCACAGGATGGACACTGTGCCCAAACATGATTTTTGTCTGTTTGTTTCAGCAGGAGAAAGTGTACATTTCAAAGATTGAAGCTACATGCTCTGGCTATTTAGTAATCCAATGGCCTCTCTTACAAGGATAGGTAAACTTTCTCTGATAATGTTAACAAATTTCCAACTTTTCACCCATATTACTGCTTTTTGTCTTCTTCACTTCCAAACTTTATTTACAGCTATAAGGCCATCCTGTAAGGGGTTAGAATGAGGTTGGTAAACCTCTTCTTAAGCAGATAGCCATGAAATTTTCTGAAAAGAGGTAAGGTAAGGGAGGATCCAAGCAGATGCTAGCCTCTTCCAGTCCAGGGACACAACCACAATGCCCTCAAAGTATAAGACTAGGAGAAGGTAAATTAGGCCACCACAAAGTTAAGCCAGACTAAAAAATATCCAGCACATCTAGTTAGAGAGGCACTTGGATTGTGCCTTCAGCTGGCATAGTGTTGACTCAACCAGCCATTGGCCATTTTCACTCAGTAGAATGTGCTCCTAGTATTTCCTCTTTGAGATCTCAGGAGACACTGGCTTTTGCTGAGGAACACTTTGGGCTCTGATCCAGACATAAGTCATTTTCGCATGCTTTTTTTTTTTTTTGCGCGAGCGCCCCTTGAGCATTGCGTGAGTGGGAGCATCGCTCTGTACGACACACTCCCACTCGCGTGATGCTCACGAGGCTAAAGCAGGGCACATACAATGCTTTAAGCCAAAAATACTGCACGCTCGCTCAATGCTCGCAGCGCCCTCGCACACTTACCTGTGTGCGGTGCTTTGGCGAGCAGGGGCGGTCACGCTTCCTACAGCTCCCAGACTGCGCTGCGGAAGGAAGGGGTGAGGCACGAGTGCCATGATAGCGTCACAAGGAAGGCAATGCGGGAGGCAAAAAGGGCTGTCGTGAGCAGCTCGCGCAAATAGCTGCTCGCGCGAGTGCTGCTCCCCACTGCCGCGACGAGGTAAGGTGCGAAAAGGGCCATAGTTTATGCAAGACCTTGATAGCACATGCATGCAGATTATGTTCCCAGCCTATCATACAACCTGAATTATATAGAAAACCCCTGCTTATATCTGATCTACAATGTTTGGTGGATCACCATCTGAAAGCTTTTAAGAAGACACATTTGTTTGTGTGCAATTTCTCACATTTTTCCTATTTGACAGTAGCATCAATTAAGATATCTCAGTAGAAAGAGAGAAATCCTTTGTAACACTGCATGGGATGTTAATCAGAACAAAAGCAAGCTACACCTTGGCAGATAAATTCGGGATCTGGCAGAAACAATGAACAGCTGATTTTGCCATACAGACCATTTTGCAGTCCAAGTGAGCATTGCTGCCAGGACTAGTAAAACCTTTTCACAGCACGTGTTAGTTACTGGTATTAATGTAAGCAGCATTACCATTATGATACAACTTATATTTTTTGGTTGTCTTTTTCTGTAAACAATGCAGTAAAAGAATACCCAATGGCATTTAAGAAAAAGCCTATGCTCAGTTATCACAGTGTGCATGTGTTGCAAATGATTGTATTTTTACTTCTAACCCTGTTACTGTTTGCCTCTGTTATACAAAAGGCATCTCTCAGGATTTTAATAACTTGTATTCTGTGAAAAACTAGGCTTCCATACTTATAAGGAAGGATAGACACTTTCTCCAGGTTGTGCTTTAACTCCTTTAAAGTCATATCAGTGTAGCCAGTTAGGGGTGAAACTGACCCTTGAACTAGACAACAGAATCAAATCAGCTTCCATTTGGTACATTTATTAAAGAATGAAACAAGAAATCCAGAAACAGTTTTCAAACTAAAATGAAGATTCATTTTATTAGTGAATGAAACTTATCAGGTTGCTGAACAGCTTTTGGCGAGGGGAAACACCCCAGGTTCTCTTGGCATAGCTTGTGGCTTGTTCTACTTGGTGGCACTTTCACAGGCACAGGTAATCTGTAAATGTTGGGTAGCTACCATGGATGGAAACTTAAACTGATAATTTTAGAGCCTTGTGTTTGAAGACATGGTTGTGAATTCTCCATTGTGAATTTCTCTACCATTTTGTGGGGAGGCTTTTCTGCCAAGAGGTCTTAACCAGCAGAGCAGCTCTGCCAGCAAATTGCTCTGTTGCCAGATCTCTGAGATCTGTCAACTGAAGGTAATTTCTGCCAGCTGATTTTGTGTCTAATCTTAACCTCCTTTTAATGGAAGAAGACATTTGTGTGATAGATGATGCTGCGGTGATTGAGGAGCAATTGATTGTGCATGGGGCCAAGCCAGGGAGTGAGCAAGTCAACCGGCAAACATCACCTGCACTGGAAGGTCAAACGGAGACAGAGTTGCCTGAGCCAGCTCTTGACGGAGAGGGAACCAGCAGTGATGCAGAGGAGTTGCAGCCAGCTGTGCCCATCAGCCCTCAATCACGCAGAAGGCTGAAATGGGCTGCCCAGAGGGAGGCTGCATGGACTAGGCTGAGGAAACAATAACAAGCAGCACCTGCTCACAGGGGCTATTTAAGTCTGCCGGTGTGGCTGCTCCTTGCTTGCAGCAAATTATTAGCAAGCCCTCACAACCTTCATGTCTCCTGCTCCCTGAAACCTTCCAGATGGATCTCTGCCTCCTGAACCTTTGGACTGTACCTTGACCTGGCTCAACCTGTGTTTTCCTGGTGTTTTGGTATATTCAGACTCTCCAAGTATTCCTGACCTCTCTCCTCTCTTGCTGGCTGCGGCTCAGCAAGGAGAGATTCCTGACAGTTTGTGCCTACTCCTTTGGCCAGCAAATCTGTAACTTAAAATTGCCCTCTAAGTGTAGGAAAAGCTCACTTGAGGTGACATCCTGTCTGTGGTGATTGGCTTCAGTAGGACTTACTTCTGAATGATCATGCTTAGAATGACTTACTTCAAGACAAAAATGATCCTAAGAACACTTTCTATCTTCTATTGAACGTGCTTACTACTTTTCAGTGGCAACATTCACTAGAAACCTGCATTGTTGTTCTTCATTGACTCTGAAAAAGAGATACTAACTTTTAGCAAGGGTGGCCAAGGGTCCAAGCAGAGCGGGATACTTCACTTCATAATGAGGGAGGGAAGGACCTCCCTGTTGATATCATGAGCCACCAGTAGTTGGAAGACATCAGAAAACTGAATGTATATAGTTGTTCTATGATTCTGTTCAGGGAATTCCATGCTTGTGAGGAGGTTTTGTTTAGATTACCTTTGTGGTTGCTTCTAATACTCAGTTCCATGATCTTACAGACCCCCCCCCAAAAAAACCCCTGAAATTCATGAGACCATTCAACAATTCTTCATCATGTACAAAAAGGTTTTAGAAAGCAATTTTGTTCTGCCATGCTAGCATGACATCAGACTTTCAGATAATGAATAATAGCAATGATGAACATCAAGCTGCTTGTTTAAAAATAAAATTGAACTACAATTGGATATTGTCTTGTTGACACAAATCATGCCTCCAGTACTCATAAATGAAATTATCTATAGAATGTGTGACACCATGAACTTTGTAAAATAAAGATGAATAATTGCCCAATATTTCTCCATAAGAAAGGAACATTTGTTGATGATGCATACTTTTGTTACCTCTCATAAGAGATTGCAATGACTCATTGAATGATGGGTAATGCAAATGCTTGTCAACAGATTCATTATGAATCAAATCTTACCACCTACCTCCTCCATTGTCTGAATGCTGCCAGCACAAGAAATTCATTGTCTGTTTCTTCGGGTGGGCACCCTTACTGGTCTTCAGAGAGATTTTTAACACAGCTAATGAGTTGCATCAGTACTACAAGGAACTGTTATACATAAAGAACTGTGAAAACGTCTGTTTTCTGATACTGAAACTGTGAAAAATAATCCTTACAAGGGAAAGGTTATATTATTTTCAAGTTTATATTGTATACTCCATAGCAAGAACAATTATGCAATCAACATGCTCAACCTGAAGGAAGCGAAAACAGTATGTGGGTGGGTGGGTGGGTATGGTGTTTTAAATAATCCTGCAAAGAGAACAGCTGACTAAAATTTCA
This sequence comes from Ctenosaura bakeri, assembly GCA_948474755.1. Classification (NCBI taxonomy): domain Eukaryota; kingdom Metazoa; phylum Chordata; class Lepidosauria; order Squamata; family Iguanidae; genus Ctenosaura; species Ctenosaura bakeri. The sequence continues at coordinate 74,978 of CAOLHI010001843.1, read as the reverse complement.
AATCTTGAAGATGTCAGTGATACCTATCCGTTTTACCAGTAGAATCCCTGAAGGGCAAATGGAGGCCCACTTTTGCCAGGACTCTGACAGGAAGAGAGATTGATAAATCAACTAGCCAATCATTTTGTTTATATCCCACCTTTTCCCAAAAAGTGGGACTCAACACAACTTAACAAAATAAAAAGACATGTAAGTAAAATATTGCTAAAAACAAACAAAATGTAGAAGTTAAAATAATATTAACTGTCCTTAGAGTTAAAACAATACCAGAGTTCAACTTCCCTCCTTCATTCATTCAAGTCCTGAGGTTGTTTAATTTTTTCTGCAATTTTTCTGTTTACGTAACAAATAAGGGCACATGTTCACAGAATCCACACAATTCGTATCATATCTAATTTGGCCCAGAGATGACACCACTCTGTGTAGGCAATCAGATTTGACTGACTCACTCAAGGTCACAATCTGAACCATGTGGAAGCACTGAAATCCTCAAATCTAATCCTTTTCAGTTATCCCCCACCCCAAAATATTTAACTCCCTCACCCAGATCCCTCTCAAAATAGGTTGTACACTTGATTTTCTCTGATCTTTAGCTCCACAGAGAATTTAGCTCCAACCTTTACATGCCATCAAGACATCTACCCAAAAATTAAATTCTACTCAAATTCATTTACTCCTAAACATTTACTTGGTCCCTGTCACTCCTAGCTTAACAAGTCAGCTGGACACAGTTAAAAAAAAAAGTACAAAAGGAAGATGGTGTCCTATCAGCCCGCCAGTTTCCTGAGAGCCAGCCTGTCTTTGTTCCTTCTCTTCTTTCTTTCCAGTACCATCGCCATCATTAACACCACCACCACCAGAACCATACTATGGCAAACCATAGCTTGGAAAAACTTACCTTTGTCAACTAAAGCTCTCAGAATTCCTCAGTCACATCCATATGACCAGAAAGAAGCAATGCTTCCTGCCCCTCAATCTTTTCTTCTTTTTTCATTTTGCACTAGCACTGGTATCAGAGCCTCGGGGCCTGAAGTCCAGACCCCATTCAATTATTAAGAACAAATCAATTCATATTGATCTGGTCTTCGCTTTCAGTTGGTGATTCAGAGTAATGTAAAAGTGCCCTGTGAAAGGAGCCATAACCACAGCTAGCCTTATTTCTAGGATTTTCCTACAGCATTTTTTAATAACCATTGTGTCACCTCTGGCTAACACACTTGCTGGATTCCAAACAATAAGTACACAGAGGAATTGCATTGTAGGAAGTGACAACTGCCATGGGTCGGGTACTGTAAGGAAGTTGGAATATAATAATCCTTATTTTCTAATACCCAAAAGGAAGTATGGCAATTTGACTTTTAGTATATCCAACAAATAAAGAGGTGCAGGTGGAAGAGACCATCAAGCAAAAAGACTGATGCTGGGAAGAGGGGAAGAAAGATTAGATTTCCCAGTCTCAGATTTGCATTTAGGAAACAAAAATTCCTTGGCCTCAGTTATGAGCTATTGAACAATGCTCTATTCATTGATTCCATGCTGTCCCTAATGGAATAATAGAAATTCCCAAGACTATGACATGAATCCTGTTGTTAGCCCTGACTAGACTAGATTTACTGAATCCATGGGATTTACCTATGGCATCGAATCAGTAAATGGGACGATGACATCAGGAAGCCCAAGCTGATACCAGAGGATTTTTTTTCATCCTTTGCAGTTTGAATTGCAAGAAAACATTAAAACATTGCCAATATGTTATTATGTATGTCTTACATGTAGCTGGCGACTGAGAGGACAAATTTAAAATCAGAAAGATGGAGCACCAGGGAAGGTGGCAGCGGGAATGGACTTAATGAAGAAATGGAATCAAGTGGAGACTGTGATGATGAAGACGGATGTCAAGGATCAGGTGATAGAACCTACACAAAAGGTAGGATTACTTGTTTTGCATGTAAACACTTAGGAAGTCCGCAACAGCTGTGTTTGTCTACAATATTGGCCATATTTAGATCATTTCTTTAAAAAAACATAGTCATAGTTTAGTGCTTCATTAGCAAAACAAACCTCCTCTTGACTCACACTTCCCCTCTCTTCTTTTCTCATGAAGCCTAGAATAGGAGTTCAGAGTTTTGCTTTTGAATTTATTAATCACAATTTCCTGTCTTGTTGAAAGAAGGGAATCATGATTTTATAATAACTATGGTTAGTTCAATGCTTGGAAATATTACATGTTAGTCTGATTGACCATACTAGAATTATTTAGGGGTGGTTGTTTTTTGTCTCAGTGGCCACACTGGCTAACTTGATTTCCAACCACACATTGGGAAGCTGGCTTGTTGAAACCAACCATAGTTAGGGTTAAATCATGATCCCTGCCTTTGATGAAACAGGAAGCTAGATGTGGGAGCTTAACTCTTCCTTCCTATCCTTTCAGTTATGTAGGAGTGGATCAAGTCCAGGATAGGCTCATTCAGGCCACTCTAACCCGTGTCTGAACACAGCCATTGTGACTTACGTCTTTCCATTGGCGATAGCTTAACAACATTACATATCAAGCTTCCTAGTGCAAACATGGACAACACTGGTGGTCCGGAGGTTAGTTTTCCACCCCCTGGGGCCCATTGCCCTTGTAATGTGAAAAATAAGCATGTACACACACATGCAGACACACACACACATCCACGCACACATGCACACCGGACATGATTGGAAGTTTACTCCTGGTGGTTTCTACTCCTGCAGGCTTTCTGGAGTGATAAATAAATTTCTCCTACCCATTTCTATTGAGTGGAGAGGGTCTCATGGTCCTAGAAACCACCATGATATCACTGACTAGGTGAACATATGTCATCTGCAGGTCACACTTACCCCATCTTATTCTATTGCTTTTAATTAGAGCATAGTAGAATCCAATATACAGTGTTCAAACCCAAGTTTTGCCATTCAATTACAGTTTTTTTTAAAAAAATATTCTCTGTTACCTGTTATGCTTTGTTTTAAGTGTTCTTGCTTTTTGTCTGTAAAGATTTGATGATTTATTTGTTTTCTATATACTGTGCTTAACTTTGGCAAAGCAAATATACAACTTTACACAGTAGGAACTGCTCTGCATTTCATCAGTCATCAAAGATCCATAGACCATGGCACTACTGCGGTCAAAACACAACTACCTTATTTTTAATTTAACAATTTTTTTCCCTGTGTTATTGTTCATTCTGACAAATATCAGAAACCATTTCTTTCCTGTGTTCTTCAACAACATTTTAGAATTTGTTAAGTGATTTAAGTAACATGTTTTCATTTCAAATGTGTAGAAATTAAACAGCACCTAGATGCCACTAAGTATGTTTTAATTGACTATTAAGTTATTTATGTGCTATGCTGTGCCAAAATGTACCAGAACTCTATTGTCATTCTGACATTCAACAGTGTAAAATGAAATGCTTTTAAAACTTGGCTAATAGTGAAGCTTATCAGCATAAACACAGCATATGTGGAATGCATTCCACCCACTCCCTGATGCTGCCATGGATGGGGGACGGGCTGGAGGAGAGAAATAATTATGTTTCATAACTAGCAGTGCAATGTAGGAGCTGTGTCTGCCAAAAATATAGACCAAATATAGTGTAGTGAATGCTTTAGGTTTGTATCATTAAGAGCAGCAATTCCATCTTGAGAAAATTATAATGGTATTTTGTAATTAACTTTAAAGTACTGTTATATGTTTAGGCCTCTGGCTGTAAATCTGTTTTGCATATCGCAATGCAATTAAGAGAAAGAGTGGGAATAATCCAATTAAAGGGCTCCTTAACTCTAACAGTGCTATGATTTTTCAGAAATTCAGTAATTTCATTTTGTGTCAGTTTTGGATAATGATGTAAACATTGTTCTATTTAAACTGGTACCAAATTGTGGGTATGTGTATTTCATAGCCTAAGATGCAACCAGAATTTTTGCCTCTCCCCCAGAATACTTGCACATACACTAGTTCAAATGAGGTCTTTCTTTTTGCCTTTTTAGTAGTATATGATATTCAACAGGGCTGTGTCAAAGGAGACACGATCAGCTTGTCACTTGAAACTCATGTGATGAACTGAAGTAGTTTAGTGGGTGAGGGTTTATTGATCTGGAGGAACACCTAACCGTAATGATGGTGACTTCTGTTTTTTAACTGTGGCAGGTTGGTTTCCTCTCCTCACCTCTTTCCTTGTAGCCCCTCTGTTATTTGAAGTTAAAGCGGTGGGTGCATAGTCTGTGCAAGAATGGGGTAACATGGCAAGAGGTTTAATATAAATTATCAGAAGGAACATGGCAGGGAAGAGAAGATTTCCCACACCTAGATAGATGACAGTATTAAAAGATTTAGAAAGAAGTCATCACCAGTCATCACTGCTATTGTCCATTAGCCACCCTCCTAACTAACCACTGTTTTGAGAGTAACTAAACTGTGTCCAGAAAGTAGAAAGATGCTTTAGGAGGAAGAAAGAATTGGTAACAGGATAAACAAACTCACTGTGTTCAGAATATACTGGCAAGGATCAGGGGTGGTAATTATGTGGCTTTCCAGATGTCGTTGAACTGCAGTCTCCAGCACTACGCACCTATTTACTATTTTAACTAGAGTTGGTGGGGACTGGAGTCAAACAATATCTGGAAGTTATTATTTTCCCACCTATAGCTTCAGTCCAAGAGGTACTGCCAAATTAGGGCATACCCATTCAGTGAGTGGGTATTTGGTAAGGCAGCACTTAGTTCTGTTGATTACATGAGTTTATTCTAGTTGGGATTAACACTGGATTTAAATCACAATGATATAATATGGTATAAGAAATTTCTCAACAAGTAGTATGCACAATCATTGTAAGGTTTTGTTACAAGAAAATCAGGTCATGTGTCTAGAGCAATGATTCCCAAACTTTGGTCCTCCAAAGTTTTGAACTGCAGCTCACAGATTCCTGACTGTGGGCCAAGATGGCTGAGGCCTCTGGGAATTGAAGTCCAAAACACTTGAAGGGCCAAAGTTTTCGAACAACTGGTCTAGAGGATCTTGAGTAAAGTTCATTATTGGACAAACACAAGCTGAGCTAAGTGTTAAAAGAAACATGTACAGCTAAGTGTTGAAAGAAACATGTACAGGAAGTGGAAGAATGGTGAAACCACCAAAGAGGAATTCAAGCAAATATCCAGGATATGTAGGGAGAAGGTCAGAAAAGCTAAAGCCCCACAGAATGAACTCAGGCTTGCCAGAGACATTAAAAACAATAAAAAGGGTTTTTTTTAGATCTGTCCACAGCAAAAGGAAAAACAAGGAAATTATAGAGTCACTGTGTGGAGAAAATGGCCAATTAATAACAGGGGGAAGAGAGAAGGCAGAATGAACTCAACACCTTTACCTTTTCTCCCAAAAGGATAGTAGTACTTCACTTGGGGTGTGGGGAACAGGTGAGGAAGGGGGAAAGTGCAGCACAAAATAAGTAGAGGTAGTACAGGAATATCTGGCTAAACTAGAAGAATTCAAGTCTCCAGGGTCAGATGAATTACATCCAAGGATATTAAAAGAACATTTCTGAACCGCTTGCAATAATCTTTGAGAACTCTTGGAGAACAGGAGAAGTCCCAGCAGACTGGAGGAGGGCAAATGTCATCCCCATCTTCAAGAAGGGGGAGAAAGAGGACCCAAATAATTATCGTCTGGTCAGCCTGACATCAATACCAAGAAAGATCCTAGAGCAGATCATTAAACAGTCAGCGTGTAATTACTTAGAAAGCAATGCCGTGATCATTAAAAGTCAACATGGATTTCTCAAAAATAAGTCATGCCAGACTAATCTTATCTCTTTTTATGATAGACTTACAAGCTTGATAGATGAAGGGAATGCTGTGGACATAGCATATCTTGATTTCAGTAAGGCCTTTGACAAAGTCCCACATGACATTCTTGCAAAGAAGCTAGAAAATGCGGCTAGACAGGGCTACTGTTAGGTGGATTTGTAATTGGTTGACAGACCAAACCCAGAGGGTGCTCACCAATGGCTGCTTTTCATCCTGGAAAGAAGTGACCAGTGGGCTGCCATAGGGTTCTGTCCTGGGCCCAGTGCTGTTCAACATCTTCATCAATGACTTGGATGAAGGAGTAGAGGACATGCTGATCAAATTTGCAGATGACACCAAATTGAGAGGGGTTGGTAATACCCCAGAGGACAGGATCAAATTTCAAAATGATCTTGACAGATTGGAGAGCTGGGCCAAAGCTAACCAAATGAATTTCAACAAAGAGAAATGTAAGGTTCTACACTGGGGCAGAAAAAATGGAATGCACAAATATAGGATGGGGTATGTGTGGCTGGATAGCAATACATGTGAAAGGGACCTAGGAGTCCTGGTAGATCACAAGCTGAACATGAGTCAGCAGTGTGATGTGGCAGCGAAGAAAGCCAACATGATTCTTGGTTGTATCAATAGGAGTATGGTGTCTAGATTGAGAGAGGTAATAGTACCACTATATTCTGCTTTGGTTAGACTTCATCTGGCATATTGTGTCCAGTTCTGGGCACCTCAATCCAAGAATGATATTGACTAGCTGGAACATGTCCAGAAGAGGGCAACCAAAATCGTGAAGGATCTGGAAGCCATGCCCTATGGGGAGTGGCTTGGGGAACTGGGTTATGTTTACTCTATAGAAGAGAAGGTTAAGAGGGGACATGATAGCCACCTTTAAATATTTGAAGGGATGTCATGTCGAGGAGGGAACGGGCTTGTTTTCTGCTGCTCCAGAGACTAGGACAGGGAGCAATGGATTCAAGCTGCAGAAAAGGAGATTCCACCTGAACCTCAGGAACAACTTTCTGATGGTCAGAGCTGTCTGGCAGTGGAATATGCTGCCTTGGAGTGTGGTGGAGTCTCCTTCTTTGGAGGTTTTTGAGAGAGGTTGGATGGCTGTCTGTTGGGAGTGCTCTGATGGGTTTTCCTGCATAGAACTGGGTTGGACTGGATGGCCCCTGTGATCTCTTCCAACTCTTATTCTATGATTCTATTATCTAGAGTATAAACAAGGAATATTTCTTCCGAGCATACTAAAGCAATGGGTAGTTCTCCATGTGCAGTTGGATATTTTGAAGGAATGTAAATTTTCCTGTTGGGATGGTATTTCATGTCCAGTGTTAACTTTGTGTCAAGAGATGGTGCATGAATAAGTTTGCTTTTCTCTTCTGGAACATGTACACTCTTTATTACTTTGCTTGGTTTCAATTTCATTGTCTTCTCTTATGTTGTTGGTGCTTGTCTGTTCTCTAGTAGTGGTTCATAATTTAGGTCCTCATGATGACCCTAGTACTGATTTACAAGTTTGTGTGGTAAAGGAGTATACAGGACAAATAGCCCACCTATGCTAGAATCTCTATGTAGTATTGTCAGCATTTTGGTTTTAAATGTGTATTTGTGTGTGTAAGAGAGAGGATGGGACAGGAGAGTACATCCTTTAATACTTCTATACCTGCATATATTAAGGGGGGAAAACCCTTTAAATAAATCTAGGCAAATAGACTTTTTAATACCTAGTTTGGGATGGAAGGTAGCACTTATGCAAGTTCTTACTATCATGGCAAATGTCAGTGTTGAGTGTGGTGGGGCATTTGTCACATCTCTTCTTCCTTGGCACCATATTTTGTGCGTGGGTAAGCCTGAGTCCCCCAGTATGCAGTAGGAACAAATGTATTTTGTGTGATTCACAAGCATAAATTTCATAAATAGCTGAATCAGTGCAAATATTATGCAAACAAACTTTGCATTTGTGCAACAGTTCTCTTCCACCCCTTGTCATTCACCATATGGCTCCCGGTTTTGCTTCAGATGGTCCTTCAGGCCTCTGGAGATGTCAGGAACATGTGAGGGGCTACACAGGGAGGAAAAAAATGTGAACAGTGCCCTTTCTGTTGGCAAAACAACCTTGCTGGATACAGCACATGTGTAGATCAGTGGTTATCACCTTTAGTCTTCCAGGTGTTTTAGACTTCAACTGCCAGAATTCTTTAACATTCACCATGCGAGCTGAGACTTTTAGACAATGAAGACCAAACCATCTGGAGAACCAAAGACTGACAATCAAGGATCTGGAAGCCCCTTTCTATGGTGCTTTAAGGCTGTTTGTAGTTTTGTACTAGTTACGTAAAGCATAGTGTCCATTCTGCAGGGCACTGTATTTTCTTTCATACTTCTATATGATAAGTGAAGGGCCAATTCATGGACAACCTCTTCATGAAGGGCACACAGATCCTGTTTTACACTTTAACTGGTAACAAATTCAGATAGGCACATTCCTAAGCAGAGGTTGGATGGCCATCTGTTGAGAGTGCTTTGATGGGTATTCCTGCATAGCGGGGAGTTTGACTGGATGGTCCCTGTGGTCTCTTTCAATTCTATAATTCTATGATTCCTTTCTGTTAATGCACACCTAGCAAGCATTTTCCTTAAAACAATGAATCCAAAGATATTACAAATGCAATTCATTATGTTTCTTAATCTCTTCCACTAAGATGTATAAAAAAGCCAGTGCTTTGTTTACTGTAATTGCCAATAAGCTGTTTATAGCAAAGCAATCATTAGCTCTAAAAACCACCATTTAGATATTTAAGCATAATATATTTAATTATAACTACAGGCTCACACAGGGATATCCAATTTGAATCCATACAGTTGAGCTAAACACATTTTCAGCTCTTTAGGGATTTCTCAAGATTTCTGTGCCATTTAAAAGTTTCATAATTAATGGTACTGTTGAGCCAAAAGTAGTTAAACTATTTCATAAACATGCCTGCCACCTGTGTGAAACATGCCACCCTTTAGATTTCATGGACCCTTTCTCCAACAAGCGATGATGGCTTATAGCTCCCACATCTGGTAGGGTGGTGAATCCGTTCTGTATTTCAGTCCCAATATTGGACTTATTTGGAAGAGTGAGGTTTCAGCACCTTTGATAGCTGCTTTAACATTGGGACTGAAACCTCTGGCAAATTCAGCACTTCATTTACAAGGAAGGCCCCAGCTGCCACTGGAAATAAGTGTGAAGCTGCTCACAATGGTACAATTGCCTCATGTGGTGGGGGAAGAGTTCCCCATTTAATATGACAGCTTTCTTGCCTTTCTGGTCCTGATTGTCCCTTCCCTTCCCCACCGACAACCCCTCCTTTTTGTTTATATGTATTATTATTGTTAGTGAAACTTTGAAGTGAAGCCATTAGTGTTAAAAGGCAGGCCTGGCATGCTTAATAAAAGCCAGCATGGTTCAGTGAATTGAGTCCTGGAGTACAGCTCTGGGAGACCAGGCTTCAAATGCATGTACACTCCAGATGGAGATTCCATGGCAAGAACAGCAGAGAGTCTGTATGTATAAACAGAGAGATACCCAGGGTTGAATAATTTGTCTCCTTTAACTCAGTTCCTGGCAGCTGGTGGCTTCCATGTCAGTGGGGTAACAAATCTTCTCTGGGATTTAACTTTAAAGAACTTTAAAGAAGCTATCCTGATTTCTAATTTCTACTTTCCTCAAATAGGCACAACACCTAGGATAGTTCATTTGAAATTCACACTAAGGCTATTTCTGCACTACACTGTTATAGTGCTTTTATTCCACTTTCATCCTCCTATGGAATCCTGGGATTTGCAGTTTAGGGAGGGGCCTTTAGAATTCTCAGCCAGAGAGCTCTTTGGCCTCAGTAAACTACAAACCCCAGAATTCCACAGGATGTTGAAAGTGGAATAATAGCACCATCACAGTGTAGGGCGAAAATGGCCTAAAACTCAAAGCAGATTCAGCACCCAGTCCTCACTGAAGTGTTCTGACATTTCTTCCCTGTTCCACTTTAGAAATTTGTCCCCACTAAAATGTTATTTTCATATCTGCTAAATTTGGGGTTCCTCGTCAATACCTGGGTCCAGTGCACTTATTATTCTATTTGCTTTACATATGAATGCATAATTGGGAAATAAGTTATTTAAGTTATACGAGACAGATTGTTGAGGGGGCAGTCCTTTTTTAAAAAAATTACAACTGTCTGAATCCCACAACTGGGATGTTCATAGGGTTTCTGGGTTTTGTAGTCCCAAAAGTGATCTTTCCAAGTCACGATAAAGTCTCTCTCCAATAACTTACAGGAATGGACAGATAATTAACTTGGAGGAAAATCGTGACATCTCCTTGTTTGATTTCTATCACATCTCAACAGCTGTTGAAAATTAATATATTTCTCTCATTGTTCACAAATGCTATCATTAGGACTTTCTCTCTCTCCCTCTCCCCGTTCCTCTCTTTTTGTCAGGAACCTTTTAAGCCTCATTATGTTCTTACCAGCTAACACTTCTATGCCTCCACTCAACACCAATGTACTGTATAAATTGCCATCTTAATCAGTCTTCAGTCCCTTGTGCCATGTTCTTAGGTTGTGCTAAGGCTTGTATGTATCTAAATATGTAATTGTACAGCTGGTGATTTTTTTTTTTTGATAATAATTATTTCATCAATATTCAAAGAGTAGAACATCTGTTGGCAGCATGCCAGGAGTACTGGGTCTTCATCTCTGCAGGTCTCTTGCTTCCTTGCAGATTATCATACTGTTGAACGCTCTTACATTTCTCTCTGTTCCTGTCATTAGAATTCTATACATCACACATCGTTCTGGAAGCACAGCTCTTTTCTTTTTCTTTTTTCTTTTTTCTTTTCTTTTTTTTTTTTGTATCCTGTGTTTCATGAGGTGTTTTGTTTCCGACTCAGCCTTTACAATCCTTACAAATTATTTCAGTGTCATGCCACTGTAAATGGTTCATTCTGTTCAGGAAGAGCTTAATGGCCTACTTTAGTTTAAAACCTTCTCCCACCCCCTTATTTGGCGTCTTAGATTCTTGAGTGCAAGGATTACCGTCCCCCCTAACTACAGCTTAATCAAGTCCCATTATCAACACAGTGGGTTTACTTTCTACACAGTTTATGGGAAGGCAGACAGCTTAACTGAGTGGGTGTGGGAGAATGGCACACAAATGAAGGGGAATAGAAATGCAAAGAAACCCACAACATGACTGGCGGAGCAGGTCAGAATTTATTGAGAATCCCTGTTCTTCAACATGGGAATAGGGTACAAGGCTCTGCATGTTGGGCCTGCCCCCATGTTGAGTGGCAAGTTCTGAAAAAGAGCTCCACACAATCACTTAGATGAAGGTAGAATGACCCAGGTTGCTCAGGCACTCTGAAAAAGCAAGATGTGTGATTGTGCATAAAAGTTCTACTCATGTTCAAACAAATGCAAATAGAATGCCTTTTCAGACCTTGCTATTTAACACGGCAAGATCTGAACCAGAGCTCAGAAATGTTACTTTTTGGACTACATCTCCCAGAATGTAAAGGGCAGTACCAGCATTCATGGCACCCTACTCACACATGGAGAATATCATGTTCACACTGAATGGCTAAGCAAGGTTAAGAGTTTCATTTTCAGTCCAGGGTGGTATCACACTAGCCATATTCAGGTGTTATTTGCCGGCACTGTGGATGGAAGAGTAGTACTGTGCAAATAAGTTTTGCCTCCAATATTTTTACACATACCAGCTCACTTTGAATAATCTGATTATGCTAAGAATCTTCCCAGTGGTGAGGAAGCCTGGCCAGTCTCCTTTTGGACAGGCAAAATGGAATCTTCCCATTCAACACAGGAAGGTCAGAGGTAGAAGAGGCATACATGGGGTTGTTCAAAGTCAGGAATAGCATGCATAGTCCCACACCTCCTTTCAGGGGTGCAGAAATTGGTGCCTGAATACTGTTGTGGCAAATACTAAAATATAACCTGACTAAAATATTGTATTTCTTCACTGTACACATATGACTGGTGCCTGCTAGGAGAGCATACTGTCCAACAGCCCAGTGTTATTCACTGCTGTAGGTGTTACAGTTCATGCAGATACAAAAGCCACTGTGAAAGCATCCTGCATACAGCAATTTCAGATGAATCTCAGTTGTCCATTAGTGTCAGGGAGAAGACCATGCAGCTCATTTTTTTTTCCTTGTCCCCACCAGCTGTCCTTGCTGGCACCAAAGGTTCCACTGCAATGCCAAAGTTTGGAAGCATGGTGTGAAAATACATAGAAATGTATTTGAGAACAAGGCACATAAGAAGCCCACACATTGTTTTAAAGCAGAGTCTTGCTTTCACAAGTTTATGTTCCCTACACACCTTGTTTTCAGATGAATTCAGAAGAGCAGCAGGTTGCAGTCCCTGGTCTAATGTTACCACCCAGTCCCCAGAATTTACCATTCCTACATTAATCAGTGCCACTGAATCCTCCGAAGAAGTGTTCTGGCAGGTCTCATCATGATTATACCTGTATCCAGAGAAGACAGGGAAGCACTTTTCAATATATCAAGATCGCCTCTGTATTGGTAAAGAATGTCCTACAGCATAATATGCATGCTCTTGTGATGGGTTTGCATGTTGTAGTAGTTCCATCTGTAAAACACACACACACACACACACTGATTGCAACAGAAGTATAGCTACGTGCAGAGCCAGCATGGTTTAGTGGTTTGAGTGCTGGACTACAACCCTGGAGGCCAGGATTCAATTCCCTGCTCAACCTGTGATAGGGTCACCTTAGGGTCACCAGATGTTGGAATGGCACACAACAACAACAACAACAACAACAACAACAACATAACTGCTTGCAGCATATTTTCCTTTCAGCCCATTCCTTCTCTTAGGAAAGTCTCTGAACCATTACTTCTGCCTGCTAAAGCAAAGATTGTGCCTGTACAGTCAGCATACCAGAGTTGATACTTATAAACAGGCAAATTGATGGGCTGTGCAATAGGATGTTAAAAGTGGAGTGAGAGTTCTGTTCAAGCCTCCATAATACTCAACAAATCATCCCTGTCTTCTCAAATGAATGTACTTCTACTTGGAACTGACCAGAGTCTTCCTATGAAGGAGACTATTGAACAGAGTTTGGAAACAGTTTGGAAAGAGATCTTTTTGAAAGAGGATGTCTCCCAGAATCACTCAGCCAGAGTGGGTATTGGTTTTGAATGTTCAGGGTTCTGAGAGTTGTAGTCCAAAACTGTAACTTTTTCATAGCTATAGTTTTGAATTAAACTGGATCATGCATGTTCTGTGCCTGTGCTACAAAAGGACCATATCTGCCTCATGCAGAGGAGAAAAGCAATTTTTCACTTTTCTTTTTTATGGTATACACAGTTAAAGAATCTAAGGACAGTTTTCCACTGCTACAGGAAGTGTTTATTTCCTCATGTAGTAGCAGCTATATAAGTGTGGCTACAGATGGCTTTAATATTTTTAAGTGGCAGTTTGCAAACTCTAAAAATGAATGCTTACTTAGTTCTAGGCAATAGATTCTCCCCTTGCCAGTCTATATACATTTTCAAAGGAAAATCATTTTCTCATACAGCTCTGTAGGCAACAGTGGGATGCAGTAGCAATGAGGCATAGAAATCTAATAGAGGTCAGCAACTAAAAGATATGAAATTCAAACTGAATATTAAAATAATTTAACAAACCGTGAACAGCCAAACTCCCTCTTGGCATAAATCAATTATCTTCAAGTCCACTGAATTATTCTGCAAGCCTAATAAAAAAAATGGTCCTTTTTTCTGCTTGGAAGGATACTACCATTAGTGATTTGTCATAGAAAAATGAAAGCATGTGGTGAAAATTCTGGTAATTTATTGAGAAAGGAGATACTTCAGTTTGGTTCAACATTTATTCATGAACTGTTCCAAATAATATCTTGCAGTGTAATCCTAAACTCATCAGATGGCTGTCAAAAATGTGACAATGGGTGACCCTCTGCTATTCTGGGAACATTTCAGAGTGATCAGCGGATCCAAAGCTCCTCTAATACCTAAGAGACCAAGGGCCAGGCTTATGGATTTTTTCACATTTGTTTCAAGAGAGTGACCTTTAAAGACTAGAGATCCATCTAGTCTCTTTGTGGAATAATCTGTCTCTTACTTCACCAGTGCAAACCAGCAGTAGATCCTCCATCATTTTGTCCTCTACTTAGGATTGCTCCATTGCTCATGCTTTTCTTGACAAATTCTTAATTTAGAAATATTTACTCACATTTTGCTAAATAATCATTACCATGGCAGGCTTATTTATTTATTGCTCCCAAATTAAAAAGGCAAACGAAATTGTAAATCAGAATCTTTGAGAGAACAACATTTCCCATTCCTCCTCAGCTAGCTCTTTGCCAACAGAGCTGAAGGGGGGTGAAGGGAAAAAATCCTACCTTCCCTCTTTTTCCTACACACTTACAGAACTGCTTGCATCTTCACTCAGTTTGAAAGCAGTGGTAGCTGATGGCTTCCATGTCAGTGAAATGATGAACCACTCTAGATCTTAACTGAAACTGAATGAAGTTATCCATGGTGCTGAAGCTATTTTGGAGGTAACACTTCAGATCTTAGACAGCTCCTTTAAATTACACAGAGCATTTTCACTGCTTCACCAACATGGAAACTACCAGCTTCCATCACGGGTCTGGAAAGGGGCAGCATTCTTCTCTTTTTCCCCCTAGAAAGATTGGAAACTTTCTGAACCGATTTGACCAGAGTTCTTCAAACACACACACACACACACACACACACTAAATGTCAGAAAGAAACATCTGGTGTTGTATTTTTTTTGTGGGCAACAGTGGAATTTCACACCTGTGCTCTACAGTGGTACAGATCCTGAATTATTTGTACAGCCAGGCACTCAGAAAATTAAGTTACAATAAGACTGAAGGCATTATTTCAGATATTGCCTTTTTCCGTGGGAGGTGATCAATTTTTGTTATGGTGACTTAATATCCTATATTATAGAGGATACTTTTGTATTTAAAGGTATTGTTGTATTGCATATGAAGGTTTGTCTAATCCTAGCCTAGTCTGATAATTTAAAAAAAATGACATAAAAAAGAAATAAGAAAGTAGAAGAGGGCTTTGAAGTTGGCCATAAATATTCAGGACTTAGAAAGTAAACTAAACGAATGCTCAGATCAACTGGTCAATCTTGCCAACTATTGGCAATATATATTTCTATTTTAAATTAATAGGAATTGTATGCAACTACACAAATACATCAGTATATGCACATTTTATGCAAAATGGTGTCTTGATGCTCTTGTGTATGTTCCTACAAGAGGAGAGTCTCAAGTAACAAAGCTGGAAAAGAACATGAGAGAACAATTTTCATAAGAGAATATATCGAAGGCTAATAGACCAAGAGTGTGATTCCTATAAAACTGATTAATATCTTTACAGGGTGTATTGAGTCATTTAACCATTTTCCTATTATGGCCTAAATACAGTCACCAGTTCCAACAAAGCAGACTTGCAGATTTAATGTGATATACATAAATGTCAGGTTTTTGTTCAGTGAGTCTATTTTAGCAGGGACTAGCAATAAGATTTAGGCCATTTGCTCTTATGCCTCTGGTATGATATGCTTCTCTTTCTATATGCACATTAGCAATCTACATCCAAGAATAATAGTTAAATCAAAAAAATAAAGGCACCAAGAGATGAGTGCTTTTCTTATACTGTGGACCAGCTTGACTGGACTAAAACTTTAGGGTAAAACCACATGTAAAGGTGGGTTTCCAAACTTATAGAATCATAGAGTTAGAAGAGACCACAGGGGCCATCCAGTCCAACCCCCTGCCATGCAGGAACAGACATCAAAGCATTCCCAACAGATGACCATCCAGCCTCTGCTCAAAAACCTCCAAAGAAAGAGACTCCGTCACACTCCAAGGCAGCATATTCCACTGCCAGACAGCTCTGACCGTCAGGAAGTTCTTCCTGAGGTTCAGATGGAATCTCCTTTCCTGCAGTTTGAATCCATTGCTCCTTGTCCTAGTCTCTGGAACAGTGGAAAACAAGTCCGCTCCCTCCTCGACACAACATCCCTTCAAATATTTAAACATGGCTATCATGTCCTCTCTTAACCTTCTCTTCTGCAGACTAAACATACCCAGCTCCCTAAGCCGTTCCTCATAGGGCATGGCTTCCAGACCCTTCACCATTTTGGTTGCCCTCCTCTGGACATGTTCCAGCTTGTCTATATCCTTCTTGAATTGAGGTGCCCAAAATTGGACACAGTATTCCAGATGAAGTCTAACCAATACAGAATAGATACCATTATCTCCCTCCATCTAGATACCATACTCTTAATGCTGCAACCAAGAATCATGTTGGCTTCTTCGCTGCCTCATCACACTGCTGACTCATGTTCAGCTTGTGATCTACCAAGACTCCTAGTTCCCTTTCATGGGTCCAGCCACGTGACCCCCATCCTATATTTGTGCATTCCATTTTTTTCTGCCTAAGTACAGGAACTTACATTTCTCTCTGTTGAAATTCATTTTGTTAGCCTTGGCCCAGCATTCCAATCTGTCAAGATCATTTTGAATTTTGATCCTGTCCTCTGGGGTGTTACCAACCAGTCCAAATTTGGTATCATCTGCAAATTTGATCAGCATGCCCTCTACTCCTTCATCCAAGTCATTGATGAAGATGTTGAATAGCACTGGGCCCAGGACAGACCCCTGTGGCACCCCACTTTTCACTTCTCTCCAGGATGAAAAGCAGCCATTGGTGTGCACCCTTTGGGTTTGGTCAGTCAACCAGTTACCATTCCACCTAACAGTAGCCCTATCCAGCCCACATTTTACTAGCTTCTTTGCAAGATGTCATGTGGGACTTTGTCAAAGGCCTTACTGAAATCAAGATATGCTATGTCCACAGCATTCCCTTCATCTATCAAGCTTGTAAGTCTATCATAAAAAGAGATAAGATTCATCTGGCTTGACTTATTTCTGAGAAATCCATATTGACTTTTAGTGATTACAGCATTGTTTTCTAAGTAATTGCAAACTGACTGTTTAAATGACTCTGTTGACTTTGTAATTTTATTTTGTGATCAGAGGCAGACATAACAGAATTAATAGACAAAGAGAGGTTTGTTTGCTTATTATTTATTTATTTATTTATTTTCCTTCTTTCTTTTGTTCTTTTATGCTTGAGGTCTGGGGGTATCAGTTTCCAACAACTGCAAGAGACTGACAGTCTCCAGTCGCAAAAATCTTGATTGTTTTTTCTGGCTGAAAAGAAATTGGGAGAGAGTGCCATGAACCTTATAAATGGCCTTGGGGGTCATTTTCATATGCAGACTGGAAGTGACACTTTGCTAACTTCTGTTTTGCTAGGGCCAACCAATATTTCAAGTTCTCAGAATTCCTTATCAGGCTGGTTATTAATCAAGGTAAAGCCTCAGTATGTAGAGCTTTCAGCATCTGTGGCAGCCATAAGGTAGAACGTGAAAGGAGAGATAGCAACTTTGGATAGGAAAAGTAGAGGGAAAAGAGATCAAGAGGACAAACTAAAGATTAAAATTAGCAATTGTATACTAGATTTAAAAAAAAAAAAGTCAAAACAAACCAAATTCAGTAGTATGCACTAACACAGAGCTTTCCAAACTGTGTGTCATGACACATTAGTGTGTCGGCTGCAGTGTGTAGGTGTGCCATGTTAAAGTAATGGGTGGAGGGGCTGTCTCTCCTGCTGCCACAGTGGGCCAGGCCTAGGTGGAGGGGCTCCCACTGTTGCTGCCCAGGCTGAGGAAGACCCTGGCAAGGGTGGTGGAAGTAGACCAGGTCCAGGTGGAGGGAGTGCTTTTTCTGCCACTGCTACTCCTTCTCTGGGCTGAGGAAGACCCCAGTGAAGGCAGCGATGGGCCAGGTTCAGGTGGAGGTGCTACCTCTACTTACTGAGTTACTGTGTCGTGAAATGATGCACGTCCAAAAAAATGTGTCATCAACATGAAAAGTTTGGAAAGCTCTGCACTAACAGGTGAAGTCTTTGCTCCTTACATGGAAGTGGAGCTTTTGGAACTAAATAAAACTTCTAAGTCAATGTAACAATAGTTAGACTTCGTTTGTGATCCTCCAATGTAGTCCTTCAGAATTTGGCAGTAGAGTAATAGATTTGAGGACTGTGACATTGGCGTGTCTTCACTTTTCATTTGCCCCAGTCTCCTGACCTATTTTGTTGCTGTTTCCTGCATTTGCTCCTGTTGGCTAATAAAATGAAAATCATGGGGGAATCATGCAGGGACATAAAACCCTGCAAGGAAGACACTATGATTGAATTACATCCTGATACTGTAGATAAATCCTTTTTTCTTATACCCAAGTGCCCAATGTCAACTCTACAGTTTGTTCGTCTTTCAAATGGATATATCCCTGAGGTCTACAATCTGTTTTTCATTTCAGGTAAATAAATTCCCACTTCCTGATGTTGTGCTTCCTGAGAGCATAACACATTTTTCTTGATCAAATCTGGGTTTGCCTTTTTTGTGATTTAACAAGTGAATATTACCTGGTTACCTTTTCTGCTCAGAATGATTCATGTTCCTCTAGATGTAGGCTTTAAAAACAAATAGATATAGCATGCATTTGAGAGAACTGTAAAGGTAATATCAAAATTCAGCCTCTGAATAAGTATCAGATTCATTTTCTGACAGCAATCATGTCTTAAACCTGTATTTGAAGTTATACTGAGATGGCTTAAGTGATCAAGTATTGTAGCATTCATAAAACGGGGAAGACATAAATGAGTAGTCATTGCTCTTGTAATTGTTTCCATTTGTTTGTTAAAAACAGCCATTCAGATTTTCTCAAAAAGGAAATTTTAGCCTATTTTTCACCAAATTAAGAGTATTATATCAGATACTGAAAGCCCTTTTACAAGTAATTCACAATTTTACATGTACTTAATTCACAAGTAAGAAGCAGCTAAATTGAAATAAGTTGATGAGCTGATGGAAAACAACCTCTTTTTCTGCCTTCCATGCTGTGGATGGAATGTTATATCCAGTGTCATCTCACCTGTATCCAAACCAAAAGAAATATAAATTTGCTGTCGCATTATGGAAAAAACCAAGTAGTCAGCCAACACTGAATAAGACTTATGAAATTGGGGCCATTTTTGCATGGTGTTGCAGTCCTGAAATGGAGACAGGATAACAGTAGTCCATGGCCCGTGCTTCTGCACGATTTCATCCCGTGCCCATCCCATGCCCACCTGTCATGATCAAGGGATATTATTTGCTAAATGGATTAAATCCATTAAACGTCCACTATCTCCCAATGCTTCCATCCTTACCTGCCATGCAGAAGGGCAGGAAGCATGATGGAGGCACTTCCTTCTCTGGAGCAGCATGGGAAAGAGCCAGGCTGCACTGTGGAAGGCAGGTGCGTATCACTCGTGCTCCCTTCTGCAGGGAGCCGGCTGGGTGCAGAAGGAAGCATTCTCATTGCACTCAATTTCCAGCAAAGGTGCCACCGGGAATGTGACAGGAGGAGGATGGGATTAGGAAATGTGGAAATGGCCTGGCTTTTTCTGAGTTAGACCATGGGTCCATCTGACATAGATTTTTCCTAGACTTGCTTTCTGAGAATCTTTTAAATGGAATTGCAAGGAATCAAACCTACATATATTATTATTATTAAAACTACAAACCCTATTTTCATACAAGAAAGAATCAGGGAATCAGAGTAGACAGGCAGGTCAAGAAAAAATTCAGAGGCCAGAGAGTCCATAATCTGGAGATTCCTTAGACTAGAGGGGAAGGGAGGATTGATGGTGACTTTTGTTGTGTTCCTTGGCCCTTCTATCAAGCAAATCAGCCCCTAAACTTTTCCTGATGATTTATTTTTCCAGGTGCTCTGAGTGCAGCCTCTACTTCACTTTCTAAAATTGTGAAAAATTGTCTTCAATTTTTTTTGTTTTTTGTTTTTTGTTTTTTTGTTGAACAAATCTGTCATCCTCTCATCTCTTTTCTATAGTTCTTCAGTGTATTCTTTTGATCATCTTTTTTATTTTTATCTGGTCATGTAATGTAATGTCATATTACTGTTGGTCGTATAGCAGCCCCACTTTTCTTTCAAATTTCCCTTTGATTCCTCACAGATCCCTTCTCCTTTCTTTTTTTTTGTTGTCATCTTCTATTTTTCTCCTTTGGTTATTGTAATAGTTCTCCTCGTCCTTGCACACAGGTTGCTGAACAGTTGCATTCATGGTTCTGATCCTAGTTTTGTCACTTTTTACTTTCGCTTTTTTCTATTGAAGTTTCTGTTTGGCTCAGGATATGTGTGTTATGTCCATTTGCTTGCCTTAAAGTCCACAAGGAGAAGAAAGAAAGAAAACTAACACTTGCCATTTCCTCCAGATAATGTGAAAGATATATGGGTTCTGTTATTAGCAGTGCTATAGACCATGAATTGAATAAATTTATAGAAAATCATGATCAATTCAAAATTCCTTTTCATCCATATTTGCAGCCATGATCTATCTATTCCCTTGGCTTCCTAAAGAGGTGTTTGACTAAGGGCCTTTCTACACTACACTGTTATAGTCCTATTATTCCACTTTCAACATCCTATGGAATCCTGGGTTTGCAGTTTAGGGAGGGGCATTTAGAATTCTCAGCCTGGGAGCTCTTTGGCTTCAGTACAAATCCCAGAATTCCACAGGATGTTGAAAGTGGAATAAGAGCACTATAACAGTTTAGTGTGGAAAGGCCCTAAGAATACCTCAACAGATCTGCCCAGCCACAACAACAACAGTCAGTGTTGCCCAGGAGCCTGAGTTGCATGGAGTTTTTCAGCCCATGTGCACCTGCAATTGAGATGGATGACATTTGTGAACCCCATAGTTGGTCTCTTAAAAGAAAGAAAGAAAGAAAGAAAGAAAGAAAGAAAGAAGGAAAGAAAGAAAGAAAGAAAGAAACGTTAGCACATTTTTATGCTGTGCCTTTATGGCATGCTCTATAAACAAATTGACAAATTGAGTTTGTGGCATGGTTTGAAAACAAGCCATTAGTTGCAAAAAAGCAAAAAACAAAAACAAATCCAGTCAAGAAAACATACTGTTGCAATAATATGGTACCATGCCAGAAAAACTAGAATTTTTTATTACTCATCATAAAAAAAATGAATGTGAGAGAGGAAAATCTCATATAATCTACCTCAACACCTTTGGCTTTTTTACAACAGCCTTGCAAATAGGAGAGAAAAACAATCAAGTAACCTACACATCTCAGATAGAATGTCACTGCTCTATAAATCCCTTCCAGCCATCTGAAACATTTTGCTGCTGGTCACAGTATTGTTTTTCAAATTCCAGAATACACAGTTCCTTCCTTAGTAGAACACTACAACAGTCTCGAGCACAGGCACCGCTAGGGATGAACACAAAGAGTCTCAGCCCAAATCTATTTCTGAACTGAAGTATAATGTGCTCAAAGATCAAGGAAAGTAAGGGCAATTCACTATTCTGCTGTGGTCTTAGTATGTAAAGAATATTCACATCCTCCACAAAAAAGAGTGTCACAACACATCTTGACATGTTCCAAGAGTTTTTAGGCCTTGTCAGATCTTCAGATATAGAGTGGAATATAAATATTTCAATAAATAAAATAAGAAAATAAATAAGTAAGTTACTATGGCAATAAAAGTGATCATAGGACCATAACTGTGTAGAGTAAAAAGGCCCATTATCTCTGATCCTCAGCTTCTTCATTATCAACCTGACTTGGGGCAGAGACGTAAATGCAGCTAAGCCCACTGATGTAGAAAGCATTGCTGTCATGATTACCCTTATTTTTGCTGTGTTAGTACATCTAAATAATCTGAATGCAGAGCTTTCTTGATCATCTATGGTCCCTTCACATTATGCAGTTATAGTATTGTGATTCCACTTTAACTGGTATTGCTGTATTCTGTAGAATGCCGAGGTAGTGTGGTGAGTCACCAGAACTCTCTGGCTGATCATTTGAAATGCCCCACTGTAAACTATAAAACCTAGGGCCTTTTCGCACAGCATTCAGCAAGCAAAAGGGCCTCTGGAGCATCACACAATTGTGATAAGCTGTCCACATGACGTCCTCGCAATTTGCGCAATGCTGCCAGGGCCAGCAGGCACCGATAGTGCACTATTTCATTTTCGGCTCCTAGCCAAAAATGGTGCACAAATGCACATTGCTCCAGAGCCCTGCGCACACTTACCCTGCATGCGGAGCCTCCTGAGCCAATGCACTCGTGCTTCCTGCCCCAGCGGAGCCTGGGAAAATCCCAGGCTGCACTGCAGAAGGAAGAGGAGGAGTCCTCATGCTGCCTGCTCACTAGCAGGCAGCGGCTGCAGAGCTGAAGCAGTGGGGATGCGAGAGCCTCTCACAAGAGGCTGCTCGCGTGATCCCTGCACCAATGCGCCACGAAAAGGTAAGGTGCGAAAAAGGCAGTGGAATCATAGTGCATTAATTGCACAGTGTGGAATGGTTCCTGATCAAAATTCCCTAAGTTGGGAAGGGCACTGATTTCTTATCCCACCACTAGTATGGGGCATGGAATTAGCTTTAATATTGAGGAGGTAGTTCCTGCACCTTTATCATATTGAAATGCCCTCATGATTCATGATTTTCAAATCCCTTCTTTTCTGCATACTATTTTATTTCCTACATTATGTATATTATTTCTGTATTCCTAGGGCTCACAGATACAAAGAGTTGTGAATCATGTGGGGGCCTACATGCCACTGTGAGTGAAGTAACCATCCTATCATGTTGTCATCCCATCAAGATAGATAAAAGTTGAGTGCTTTTCATAGGTTTCCAGAAAATGGAATGCTAAATGGGAATAAGCAGGGAAGAAAAATTAGTAAAGGAGGGGAAGTCCCACAGTCATCTTGTCACCATACACCCATGACATCAGACATCCTTCTGTCTGGAACAGAATACTGGCAAATAGCATCCAAACCATCCCATTTTATTTTACAATGTTGGATAAACTGTGATGTTGGTGAAACTTAATGAAACTTAACAGATCAGGACAAGTAGTATATTGTTTAGGTTCCCAGAGAGAAAGTGTGACAACACTCTAGAGCAGAGCTTTCCAAACCTTTCATGTCGGTGACACACCTTTTAGACATGCATCATTTCATGACACAATTGCAAATGGAAGGTTAAGATAACCCCTTATAAGAGATACAGATCTATACATAGATTGTAATAACGAAATGTATGGGGACAAAACATATCTCATGAAAACTTTTCATATATTTTTAAAAATATGTGATTTATAAATAATAAAATACATTTCCAAGATTGTAGGTGACACACCTACATACTTCAGGAGACACACTAACTTGTTTGGAAGGCCCTGCTCTAGAGTATGATAATTCTTCTGTCTGATTTCCCTTTCTGTTTCTGAGAACAGATGCAAAAATACTGCTGAACTACATAATGCACTTGAAATAAACTTGGGCTTATAGGAAATGTAGGGTGTTTCTCATAGTGTTTACATCCACGGATCTTCCAGCTCATGATTCATCACTCATCAGTAAAACACACAGACACACATGTGCGCGCACACAGATCTTGCCTTAAGAAGGGTTTTGTGGATTGTTTTTGTTCATGTAAGCTGTAGAAGGGTTAATATGCTAACTGGATCCCTCACTCGTTCACTCACTCTCTCTCTCTCTCTAATGGAGGCATAAATGTGGTTCTTGCGTACGTAATCAAGATACATCTTGTGGGAGATTCTGTACTGGATTCTAAAAATGACAAATCCGAATTCAGTTGTGAGTGAAAGGATTATTTTAATTTGTACATAGAGATTTTGGGCATTTTTCTAAACTTCACAACCAAATTATTTCTTTAAAGTCAGGGAGCCAATTCACCATGCCAATTTTTGATTTTCCAAAAAGAACTTTGGGTAGCGTTTGGTACTCAAGAAGACTGGCATGATTTGTATAAAATGCAGATCAGAGTGTATTTTGCAAAGTGTGTTAAAAATACTGCAAACTAGAAAAAAAGTTTATTGGCAAAGACAGAACATTAAAATATATAGAAATAAATACATACACACATTGAAAAAGCATCAATGCACGGATTACATCAAATGAAAGTTTTTAAAAAATATATGCAAATAAAAAATGCATAGAATAAATTTCTCCAAAAGATTATGCAAACATTCAATATGCTTACAGTGCAGACTCACTTTCTTTATAATGTAACTTGTGATAAATGAATGCATATAATATTTGAATAGTAATTTGGAATTAATATTTTTCCTACCTTATAAAGCTATTTGAGGGGAGGAAGAGAGAACAAATTGAGCTAGTGCAAATGTACTCAGTATGCATGAAATTTCTACTTAGTCTGGAAAATTTAGAACAGATAATAACCATTTGCTGGAATTGTAATTACTGTCACCATTTGTAAAGCATTTGTGTAAAGTAGTGAACAATTGACTAACCATGTGCAAATTCTTTGCATCTTGTTAAATATCAAATCATCAATTAAAAAATTCCGTATGTGGTGCTGGAAAGAAGGTACTTGCCTTTGCTTTTGTTTGTTTCTGATGGATATGGCCCAGTGCTACGAGAAACAATAGCTAGAATGCAGTTTTATTTTATGTGTATTTTACTCAGAGGGCCTCATCATGTTTGTAACCTGCTCTCAGGAATAAGGAGTAGGACTGTAGCAAGACAATGAAATTTCAAATATATATTTTTTGGAAGTGGGTCCCAATTAAATCAGTAGAATTCACTTACCTGTCTTTCTGCTGGTCCTGAAACTCACAATATTTATAAAAACTCCACTGCTTAACAGCTTCACTGGATGACAGCAGATTTCAATATTACAGGGGACTCTATCCATATAGCCATCAAGTCATTTGAGACTAGTTTCCCTTCCTGGAAACTCAGGAAAGCAACATCAATTCCTTGAGACTTTAGCCAGAATCCTGAGAATTGACAGCCCTAATGGTGGCAGCAAATTGGATGGTAGTAAGAAAATTCATAGATGCTAAGACAATTCATAGAATCATAGAATAATAGAGTTAGAAGAGACCACAAGGGCCATCCAGTCCAACCCCCTGCCATTGATGGCTATTAGTCATGATCAGTATATATTACCTGCAGAATCACAGGCAGATACTGAAGAAAATGAACAGAAGGCAATTATATACACTTATGTTCTACCTGTGGTCTCATAGGCATTTGGTTGGCTGATGAGGAAAACAGTACCACAGCTTGGAAACACTACTGTTTTGGATTACAGCTCCCCAAATTGCCCAGCCTAGCCATGGTTATTGGGGGATTCTGGGATGTCATAGTTCAAAACTGTAACATTTGAATTCACTGAACAGGATGCTGGACTGCGTAGGTTTTTGGTCTGATCCAGTAGTGCTATTCTTAATATTTTTAACTTGGGGGGTTCCTTATTCAAATATGGACACTTCTGCTGACCCATGGTTCCTCCTTATTCCATCAGCTGAGTCTTAACTTGCAGTCCAAAATAATACAATTGAGAGAGACACACACACACACTGCTATACCAGCTTCACTTCCATTTGTTGTTTGTTTTCTCATAAAATTTTGGGTTTGTTAATACACTCCTGAGTGTTTTAATCTTGTTTTCTCTCTCTTCCTCCTGAATCCCTGTGCCCACTGTACATTGTGAACACAAGCCAATTTAGCCCTTCCAAAAGACTGCGGCTGCTCTTGTTTCATGTTCCCAGGTGAAGAAAGAAGCCATTTGAGAATGGAGGTCTGCCAGCCTGCTTATAACAGGGATTGGAAGTGAGTAGCCCTTCATATATTGCTCAACTGCAACTCCTAGCATTCTGCATTATTGGTTATGATGTCCAGAGTAGTGGGAGCTGCAATTCAGCAACATCTGGAAAGCCGAACAGTTCCTACTACTAGCTGCATTTTTCTGTCTTTAAATAATGTAAGTTCCCAATTTTCCTTTAAACATGCAGACTTTTAAACATAACCTAGATACCTTTCTTCCATCAGCAGCAATCTTGGGAGCTAGGGTAATATTTACATGAGAGTTTGCATGGATGGAGGTAGAGAGATGATCAAATGGATCTCAGTCATGCAAATATTTAGCAAGAAAAAGGTACCAGTTCCTTGCAATCCATGTAATCCTTACTGTTTAATCTAAATGTTACCCCAGCCCTCAGTTAATAGAAATTCTGAAATGACTTCTCAAATAACAAAAGCATTTTCTTTTAAGGTCATGTGCAATGTGTAGTAAGAACTGGGAGTGTTAGATTGTGAGTATGATAACATTTTCCCATTAAAGTCTCAGAATGCAGGGTTTTTAGTCTTCTAAAGTGTTAAGACATAGACACTTAAGGAGATTTATGCTGAAAAGAAATTAGAGAAATTTGCCAGTGTTAATGCCTTTAAATATCCCTCATTGTCTGAGTGACTGTGAAGTTCTTAAATAACATGCAGCAGGGAAAAATGCTAATGGATGCACCAGAAAAGCACTCCCACCTTGCTTCTAAAATTACATTTTGACATTGATATTATTAAAGATTGATTCATTAGCCTGCAGTAGTACGTTCCCATCTGAGGAAAACCACGATAACGTTCCTTACATTGTGTAGCCATATACATGATGTGACATCTAGTTTGACACCACAGCTCTAAATACATTTACATGGAAGTTAGCCATGCTGATTACCATGGAGCATTGGAACAGTGGCATTTCTTTTTCCTTTGAGTGAGCACTACTCTTGCAAGTCTTCTTTCATATTATTTTCATTTTTTTTAACTTTTGAAAGAAAAGTAAACACATTCACATTAAATCAGCAGAAGCTAGTCATACTGTGCCAAATACATATTTTATCGCAGGTTTTGTTTGCTGCTGTTAGAAGATTTCAGGACATTAAAACAGTTGCTAATCTTAACAAATATATCAAAACAACTGATAGAGTCTCTTTGGCATAATTATTAAGACTCCAGATAAATATAAAAAGCTCTAACATGAACATTTGAAGCTCTAGAATAAAATTTTGATTCTACACCAGTCAATCAAAAGAGACTTTCTAGTAGATTGCCTAGTCTTTAATGCTATTGTGGCATTGCATCAAAACCCATTTGTTAGTTTCAAGACTTTTTTCAGGGGGTTGTGCTTAGTTACTTTATCCCAGTGAATCTGAATTTTGTAAGAAATAGTGCCTTACCACTTTCACTGGGAAGATGACATGTTGGGAGGTCTGTTATAAAATGGTTTCCTAGAAAACTCTACAGTGGTTTCTTGTGAAATTTGCAGTCTAGCCTGATGAATTCACTCTTTGATTTCTCAAAGCATAGATTGTTGATTTACTTCCAAAGGTCTATTCTTTGTGTGAGTGTGATTGATCCCAGAGTGAACATGATGGTGAAGAAGCAAAACCTAGCCAATCCGATCTGATTGTCAGAATATCGCAAAGCTTTCCTGTTGTCTTCTTCTGATGAAGGGGAAGAGGGAGAAAATGTGTTTTTATTGCTCAGATAACTATGCTTAACACTGCCCATATTTTCATTTTATGCTAGTGTGGTTTTCACTAATCTTCAGAGTTGGTAAGTCAGATTGTTAATGCTGATGTAGCTTTAGCTGCATGGCATGACAAGTTAGCATGGAAGACAGGAGGGAGGTGTAATCTGGATGAACACACAAGTGTTTCTCCTATTGAAAATTGAGCAACCAGTCCAAATTAGATACACATTAAGATGTAACTCTGGATTCATCACTGCCCATCATCACTGCATTTTCAAGAAACTATGCACAGGGGTGAACAGCCTATCCCTTTCTGCCCCAATATAAATGATTTGACCAGGGAAGGAGATAATAGCATGGTTGCTCCAGTGACACGTACACTGTAACAGGTATGATCAACATCACAGTCTTTCCCAGAGGAACACAAAACAGTAGAAAGGAAGGGTAGGAGGCTCAATAAATATATTCTCTCCTATTACAGTTTAATGTCACTAGAAAACCATGTTTGCTACATTGAGTTCTCATCATAGTTGGTAAGAGGAGAGACAATGCTTTCATATTTTTATACTACGGTAAGCTTATTTTATTTTATTTCATTGTGCAGTCAGAATCATACATTATGTCTCATATTTCTCCCATAATGGGATGCAGAGTGGCTTACAGTAAAAGATTAAAACAAAATACAATTAAAAAATTGTAATCTAACAGTTTAAAAATCATTAATTGTTGTAATTGTTGTTGTTGTTGTTGTTTCCTGTCCTTTTTTCAGTTTGAGACTCAAGGAAGCTTACAAATTATAATTAATTATAATTATAATCCAGACTAACCCCACCACACTCAAGTAGAAGCCAATCCCAAGTTGTTTAATAAATCATTTTTTAAAAAGAAAAACAATATATAAGTAATTCTATAGATAAATATAATTAAAATAAAATGTAATTAAACTATCAATAAAATTAAAAGCCATTTAAAAACAAACCATTAAAAATAAAAACAAATATAAATAACACAGCACATGACATGCACTTCTGCACTACCACCCCCAGCAGTCAGCCCTCAAAGGCCTGTCAAAACAAAATGGTCTTCAGTTGCCTATGAAAAGACAGCAAGGAGGCCTCCAGTCCAGCCTGAGTTTAGGAGCAGCCACCAGGGGGTCCCTCTTCTGTGTTCCCACCAAGAGGGTAGTAGGACAGAGAGAAGCCCCCCACAGCTGCAAAAAGATCTCAAGACACAGACAAACTCATATATGGAGATACAGTCCTTCAGATAATGTAAAATGTTAAAATCTGTAAAACAATTGTTACGTTTATACCCTACCTCCCCTTCAGTGAGCTCAAGGTGATGTACACTGTTCACCTCTCCCTATCTTCTTCTTACAGCAACTCTCTGAAGTAGGTTGGGCTGAAAAAGAGTGACTATCCAAAGGTCACACAGTGGCTCAGTGGAAAGTTGTCCTTGGATGTCTCAAGTCCCAGACCATTTCCACAATATATTGTTAAAGTGCTAGTATTCCACTTTCAACATCCTGTGGAATTCTGGGGTTTGTACTTTCCTGAGGCCAATGAGCTCTCAGGCTGAGAATTCTAAATGCCTCTCCCTAAACTCCAAACCCCAGGATTCCACAGGATGTTGAAAGTGGAATAATAGCACTAGAACAGTGTAGTGCAGAAATGGCCCCAGACTAACACCACCACACTCAAGCGGAAGCCAATGCAAAGCTGGTCATTCACAACAGAGACACCATGGCCCTTTTTGCACACAGTTTCTGTAGCGTGAGGGCCCCTTGAGCATTGTGTAAATGGGAGCGTTGGTCCATACGATGCACTTCCATTCATGCAACGCTCACGAGCCTAAAGCGGGATGTGTGCGCATTTTCTTATTTTTGACTCTAAGCCGAAAATACTGTGTGGTCGCGCAATGCTCCCAGGGCCCTTGCGCACTTACCTGCGTGCGGTGCATCATACGAGCCGGGCCAGTCGTGCTTCCTCCCTCAGCACAGCCTACAGCTCCCAGACTATGCTGAGGAAGGAAGGAAGGGGCGGGGTGCTAGCACAACGGTCGCGCTACTAGGAAGCGACCTGTGGGACAAAGGAGCGGGGAAGCGGCAGCGTTCCGGATGAGGCTTTTCGCGCAAGACGCCCTCCACAGTCGCACAAACGGGTGACGTGCGAAAAGCCTCCATGTCCACTTCAGGTAAAGTGCGTGAAACCACCTAACTTAGAAGCATCAAAAACCATGATGCTGTGATTAAATTTGTTGAGGAAATTCCTTGATAATCTATCTGATTTCAGTGTTCTTGTCTCTTTGGTCAGAGTAAGGTTAAAAAGCTCACAAATGGAATCTCTCTCTGGCATTGCTTAAGTCTATTTCCAGGAATTCCTGAAGGGTTGAGTTCCACAAACACTCACCTCTTCCTTAGGAAAAGGGATGCGATGAGACAGAACAACTGAGAAATCAGAATGAATATTTTTTTAAAATCATTTCTGACAGAAATTTCAGTTCCAGAGTCTTCTTTAAATACACCTTGTCACTCTCAGAAATACCTTTCAAATGTCAGTATCCTCAGTATATCTCACATGTCCTCTACTCCTTGTCCTATCCTTCACTTCAAGAGATTCCATCTTTCTGATTATTTCTAACTTGCATCAGCAACATATCAAACTCTCTAGTCAGCAGCACTGCTTTCCAGCTCCACCATTTTTTCCTGACCTGGCAGACAATGCTCCTAAACCTGCCAAGGTCCCCAAAGATGAGCACCATCATAAGAAACTGATTATTGCAGCAAATTTAAATTGATGCAACTTTAATCTGTCTCATATAAATGAGATTTTCTATAACTTTCCTTTTATTGTAGTAATTTAAGTTAATGAAAATGTATGAAAATAAAAATGAGATGGCCTCCCAGAAGTGTGTGTGAAGGAGATTGGAACAACCCAATTGTTACAAATATTTAATGGATGAAAGTGAGTGTATTCAAGAGTTTAGTATACTGATCTATATGTATCAGATAGATGACTGCCTGTAATAAGCCTCAAACTAGAAAACCTTCAATGCATGAATTTAGCACCAAAGCACTCCCATTAACTATGGGGGAATGAATCACAGAAACTTGAAACATCTATTACCTCACTCAGCTGGGTGCCACTTTAGATGAAGCCTTCCACACACAAATAGACTGTTTCATCATTCTATTTAACTTCTCAATTGGCAGCTGGGGACCAGATTTCATGATCCTTTCCCTGCCCAGCCCATTGAAAGCTCGTTACAGATATCTGCTTATCTAAACATTTGGAACACATTCAGTCCTTCAGTTTAGACACCTCATGCACAGCTGCTACAACTGGACAGTAGGAAGAGCCTAGACAATGCCATGTTTGAGATCCATAAAGCCAAAGTTCATAGTGAAGCACCAGTGGCCCTTAGTATGAACATTAGACCACCTTCCCCCTAAACTGCCATACTTCCATTTGCATGACAGGCACCAGCTTTTGAAAGTATCATCATCAAGTGGAACTAAATGATGCATCCAAATAACAGACCAGTCTTCAAAAATGTTTCTAGAGGAAAGCTCATTTTTTTAAAAATTTATCATTTATGATACAGCCTCTTCAGTCCTAAATGGTCATTTTTAAAGGAACTGTGGGCTTTCCAATGTAAAGTGTTTCTAATTCATTCAATCAGAGGGGAGGAAAGCCCCCTTTAATGGCTTTTGGTGCAGTTTGTGTAAATATTGTAACAATAGGTGCCCCTGTGTAGAGTTTTATTCTTCTTCCTCTGTATGGCAGTAAGATACCAAAATAACAGCATCATAAAGAATAGAACATCTGTTGCAAAACAGATCCCTCAATAGTACAGTAGTACACCTAGGGCCTCTCTTTAGAGCCAACCTATCTTTTTTCAGTGACAAAAACATAGCATTTCATTTGTTTATATTAGCAGGGGGGATGTATAAGCTGTTGTTCACCTCATTTCCTTAAGCCTGCTGGATGCGTGCTCCAAAGCAATAGAAGAAAAGTGAACTCCTTAGAAAGAACTAAAGATACATGAATAATATCCTCTTAAAAAGTATGTAAAATCATGTGGTATTTCTGCCTTTTCTCAATGAGCAATTTGTGCTAAAGCTGTACAACAGGGAGCACAAAGCAACCAATATGGAGGAAAAAGGATTTTTAAATAAAGACTACAGGCATGCCTAGCAAACATTTTCACAACAAAAGGGGGCTTCTGGTGGTTTCAAGATATTCAGCAAACATTATCCTCTGCTTGCATGCTTACTGCCCCTTCAGTGTTTTTGTTTTGTTCTGTTTCGTTTCTTGGCTAGTCATACCACTGCAACCTGAAATTGGTCAGTTCATAACTTCAGTATAATAGATTCATTATTTTCAAATGTGTAATGAACCTGACTTTGGTCTAATAATTTTTCCTTTTTATTTCTAATTCAAACTGGTATTGTGTCATGGTATGGTTAGGAATAGTAGAACAACCAATGTATTTGCACATGGTCACTTGAAGTTTGGAAGTTCAGCTAGTTGTGGTATGGTTTCAAACAGTCATGGCAACAAGCATTTCTACTACTAATTCCATAACCATCTGCAGCATTTTTGGTTGGTTTGTTGTGGTTAAAAAGGAGGTGAACCTGTGATAAAAGCCCAAAAAGGAATGCATTGTGATCAATGAAGTTGTTTCAGCGTGGTGATGTGCCTTTGCAAAAATTCAACAGTACTTGAAAATCCCATGACAATAACTCCATCCAAAAAACTGCGTTACCCCAAAACACAGGTGAATCCAATGTCCACTTGTGATTCTAGTGCCTCCATGAAACAGAGGAGAATGCTAGCTCAAAGAAGGGGCCTGCTGGAGTGGGGGGTAATTTGCAGGATCTTTTACACTTGTGCTTGCTGGTACTAATGCAGGGACACCAACTGGAGATTCAAAGAACATTTATTCTATTGGGGTAATTAATCACACACACACAAGATCCAATTAGTCTCACATTATAACATGACTAGTGATAGAGTGCTTCAATCCCATCAGCCATCTTTGTGTGGAACCATAATAGCGCTTGATAGCGCTTCCTGTTATTGCAGATCCAGCAGGGTGTCCCTTCCTCCATAACTCCCCTGGTGTAGTAACTTCAAAATCTATCACCTCTCAGTGTTTATTTTAAATTTCTCCTTTGAGTTAAACTTTTTTATTTTTAAAAAATATTTCTAAGCATCATAGTGTGAAAATGCAATAGTGTACTGGTACGTCCTGCCCTTACAAGTATGACCTCCAAAGGCAGAAAAAATGACCAAGCAGGGGTGGTGGGGCAGGGTGAAAGCAGGGACAGGGCCAACGACACTGTAATACAGAAGGAACACTGGTGACAATACCACTACTCATCTGCTTAATGTGGAAGGGTGCAGAAAAGAGTGTTCCTAATCCAATGGCATGACACAAATAGCAATGCCAGGATTATAATGCTACAATACACTAATGGTGTCTAGTGCAGAATGGCCTCAGAGTTCATGGTATGAACAATTTTCAATCTCACTCTTTCCTTTGCTCGAAAATTGGTGACTGAAACGAAATTTTATTGGAGGGCAGAATTCTTCATTGAGACAATGGCCTCACTTCCCTCACCCCATAACTACATCCTGGAATGTAATAGGATAGGAGAATTCATTTTAAAATCATTTTAAACATCATAAAATAACAGTGGTTTAGTAAATAGGAAGAAGTATGCAAACTTCATAGATTTGTCAGTTGGGTGTTTCCTCTCCGAAACTGCTAGAAATTCAACTGTTATTGTTGTTGTTCAGTATATTAGGAACTGTAGCAGCCTTAGGACCTTTCTGCACTACATTGTTATAGTGCTATCATTTCTCTTTCCTATGGAATCCTGGGATTTGCAGGGAGGGGCATTTAGAACTCTCAGCCAGAGAGCTCTTTGGCCTCAGTGAAGTACAAACCCTAGAATTACACAAGATGTTGGAAGTGGAATAATAGACTGTTAACAGTGTAGTGCTGAAAGGCCCTTAAAAGTGAAAATACCCATTCACAGCTCAGTGATTTTGTATTTCAGCACACTGGAAACAAAGATGAAATCTAATGCAGTTGTCCAAACAAAACAGTAGCTTGGGAGGAAGTTGGGAAGAAGGAACAGAACATTTTCATAGTGAGGCACATCTATGTCTGAACGAAATGTAAAGATACTAGGATTAGACTAGATTTAGGAAAGTAACACCTCAAAGAAATGTAATAAAACTGTAATTTAAATGGCTCATTGGAATAATGATCTTTCCCCACTGTTTTATTAGATAAAGATTTAAAGAAATAATACAGTTAATTCTCACTAAGGAAGCAGCAGGTAAATACCAAATTTTCAAGATACTGGGGTGTCCTCCATTCTATCCCAGAAAAATAGTTTACTTATATGTTCCACTTTTTCCCTTCTTCCTAAGCAGTACTTAATTTCCAAATCAAGATATACTGGGCTCAAGACTGCTTGGAAGCTGGCAATTAAAAGCATCAGATTAAAAGCATATCCCATTGTTTTCTGGATATTTACCTCCCTGATAGATTAGGTTTCTGTGGGAGGGAAATGTTGGGTTTAAAAAAAAATGTGAAAGAGAATCCACTTGCCAGTTCGAGTGCTAGAATCCAAATGCTATAGGACTGCAGAGAGAGGGTTCAAGCCCCAGTGGGAGAGGGAGGAACAAAAACAAGCTAGGATTGCCAGGTTATTCAAACAGCAATATGGGACAGCTTTCTCTGTTGCCAGGCCAGCTCAAGTGAGCCAGGTCTACAAAAAGCCCATCTCAACTCTTGCAAGAGGAGGACCTCTCCTGAGAATTCCAGGCTCCCATGAGATCAGAAATCTTATGGGAGTCTTAGAGGCTTTTCGCACCTTACCCGTTCGTGCAACTGGGGAGGGCGTCTTGCGCAAAAAGCCTCATCCAGAACGCTGCTGCTTCCCCACTCCTTCATCCCGCAGGTCGCTTCCTGATAGTGCAACCGTTGTGCTAGCACCCACCCCTTCCTTTTGCAATGCAGCCTGGGAGCTGTAGGCTGCGCTGGGGGAGGAAGCACGACCGGGCCGGCTTGTTCGGTGCACCGCACACAGGTAAGTGCGTGAGGGTCCCGTGAGCATTGCGCGACCGCGCAGTATTTTCGGCTTAGAGCCGAAAATAAGAAAATGCGCACGCGCCCCGCTTTAGGCTCCTGAGCATTGCGTGAATGGGAGTGCGTTGTGTGGACCGACTCTCCCATTTACGCAATGCTCAAGGGGCCCTCGTGCAAAAAAAACTGCATGCAAAAAGGGCCTTAAAGTCTCGTGAGAAGCCCTTCTCTCATCTCATGAAACTTGAGGCAGGCCTGCCTCAGGTGCTACCCTCCTCTCTCACTGTGGGCCTTTCCGCACTACACTGTTATAGTGCTGTTATTCCACTTTCCACATCCTATGGAATCCTGGGGTTTGCAGTTTAGGGGAAAGAGATCTTTGTTCTCAGTAAACTACAAATCCCAGAATTCCATCGGGTATTGAGAGTGGAATAATAGCACTATAACAATGTAAAGTAGAAAGCCAGAAGAATGGTTGCTAGCCATGCTCACAAGAAGAGGACACCTGGATTATTTGATATGTCATGTCAAGCCATTTTGGTTCCCCGTTCTTCCTATTCTCACCAAATCAAACAATATGGAATTTGTGGCTACTCTGCCCAAAGATCAAAAACATATACAACATAGTCAGGCTTTGACCCTCCTTCGGGACCATCAACCAAGCCATAGTAATTTGTATCAGCATTCCCCTCTTGCTGTCCCCCAGGCTATGACCTCAGAAGCCTGTCTTCTTCTCCTACATTCTGTGAGGTATTTTATCCTTCCCCTGTTTGCCACTCTTTCATTATTTAAATTTTTTGTATTTCAAGAATATGCCTCTTATAAATATGCATATATTTACAGTCTAAGGTGTGAACCTCATTATAAAATTGAATGTATAAAATATACAGTGTGTTCACTTCTCATATTTCACTTTTCTGATGTTGCTTTTCAAGCCAGCATTGCAATATCTTCAGGCTGCACTGAATTGCCAACTTACAGCATCCTATGAAGGAACTTCAGCTTCTTGGGGCCTGTTTGTTATGGGGAAGCAACTATTCTTCAGATTGAGATTGCAAGGGTCTCTTTGCTTGGGGGGGAACCACTATTCAGATTGCATGCTCAATAGTGAGGCTTTAAAGGTAAAATTGTAATGCTAATAAAAGTATATAATGACAATCCAACAAAATCCTTAACACCATTTTCTAATTTTTGAAATTCAAACTAGTTTGCAAGCCACAGTTTGTGGCATGTTTGAGCTTGGTCTTTGCCAAATCATCACTTACAAGATTTTCAGGGGATTAAAATCTGCACACACCCAGACGCAGAGCCATTATATGTCTTTTTCAGTACTTTTACAGATCTTTACAACAATTGTTTTCATTCTCTGCTCTCACTTCTTCTCCTTCTCCTTCTCCTTCTTCTTTCTTTGTACAAATGCAATTATCAAGAAATACACCGAAGTAATTTAAAAGGCATGTACAGAATGATAACATGCTGTGCATCAGATATAGATCTTCATATATACATGCTCTTGCAATGCATCGAAACGTTGTACAGTCAAGAAGATTCCTAGTCCTTCTAGACTGTGACTCATTTAGAATAGTGGAGGGGGGACTGTCTCTGCATTTGTCCTGTTCTCTGAAGGTACAACAAGCAATCTTGTAGTCACAGAATAACTGAATGGGCAATCTTTTATCTCATCTATTCATGTAAAATTTTGGCAGAAAAGTTGTTCTCGGCACACTCACCTAGGGGCCTATTCACACTACAAAGCGATAGAACTATGATTCCAATTTAACTGCCGTGGCAACATCCTGTGAAGCCCCTAGGGTTGTTGGTCTGGCGAGACACCAGAGTCCTCTGGCTGAGAATTCTAAATACTTTTCTGTGAACTGTAAATTCCAGGGTTCCATTGTATGTTGCTATGGTGGTTACAGTGGTATTGTGGCACTCTAATTTTGTAGTGTGAAAGGGCCCTAGAGAAAAGGGGCATGCCCACAAGATTTTGACATTTGTGGATCTATCCCTAAATTTTGATGAAACTGCTTATCAGATTTGCTATTCTGCAACTATGGGAGGTAGTCTGTGGCTTTGTCATCCACAAAAAGTATGGTTGATCAGCACTGTGTGTTACTGCAAAATGTGGATGGCTCTGAGGTCCACCTGTGATGCCAGTGCCTCCATGAATCAGTGGGAACTATTAGCTCAAATGGAAGGCCTGCAAGAGGGGAATAACCTAACAGGGTCTTTTACACCTGTGTATACCAGTAATAATGCAGAAACACCAGCCAAAAAGTCAGAGACTATTTGTTTCACTAGGGGAATTGACAGTCACACATGCACAATAGCCAAGGAGCCTCACAATCACACAAAGCAGAAAGAGAGGTAAAATTGCATAGCAAGAAGTTAGGGTGAAGTGGATCATATTTACCTATCCGGAAAAAAGAGGCGACGCTATGTGACCTAGACTAAGGCCCTTTCTGCACCACACTGTTATAGTGCTATTATTCCACTTTCAATATCATGTGGAATTCTGGAGTTTGTAGTTTAATGAGACTGAAGAGCTCTCTGGCTGAAAATTCTAAATGCCCCTCCCTGACTCACAAACCCTACGATTCCATAGAATGTTGAAAGTGGAATAATAGCACTATAAGAGTCCGAGGATAGTACAAGAATGGGAGTTGAAGCGTCAGAGTGACAGCCTACGTCCAGAGTACTGTACTACAAGTTGTCTAGCTGAGAGCCAGGGTTTAAATACTCTGTTTCTGCCCTGATGGTGGAGGACAATGGGGTAGACAATGGGGTCTGGAATGAGCTTCTTGACTATGACCTAGCCATGCCTAGTTTTACAATGCATGTGTGCAGCCAGTTCCTCTTTCCCAGCAGGCTTCTCAGCCATAACAGGATATAATTTATATTACACGTCAATTAACCCGTACCATGGAGTGGTGGTACATGGCCTGGTAACATGTGAATGTTGTACATGACTACATAAGAAAAGGAAGGGCTGTTCCAGATGCAAAAATTCTGCAATCACTTGTTTGTTCATATTAGTGCATCTTCCTATAGATGCTGCAAACAGAGAAAGCACTGTAGATGAACCTCTTTATTATTTTTAATGCAATAATTTTTTTCATTTTTTCATGAATTAATAGATAATAAATAGCCAGGAATACATTAATTTTATCATCACATAGTTCATTTCCATGGGAACTTCTCCCAGCAATAATGCTACTTTAATTAACATCCATGCTTCAAGCCATTTTACCTTCCAAGCCACTAATATGTGCCAGAATGCACAACACTTAAAGGAATAATTATGGGAGCAGTGTATAACTTCACTCCCCAAGTAGAATGCTTATTTTGTCCAAATGAAGGTACACATTTGATTTTGCTTAGAGCAGCAGCTTAACAAACTGATGCAAATGTTGATACCATTACAGCCCCGCCAGTTTGTACCAAGTGATTACATGACTTTCATTCACTTTAATGCATATAATAAAATGCAAGCCTCACAGTCAAGACTTTAGAGCTAAAGTAGATGGGATAAACATGGCGATTCCATGTTTCAGAATGTGATCACAGCTGTATCTGTCTGGAACAGGAATAGAAAGTTTATTAAAAACCTCTTTCTGCCCATAGTTTTCTCTTCATAGCTGTTTTTCTCTATAGGAACTCTAAAACTGAAAGTAATCCCCTGGAAGAAAAATGTGAAAACTTGTTGAGAGAAAAAGATTAGGAAAGTTAAGCATTCTTTTTACCTATTTATTATTACTGTTATTGTTACTGCTATCTTATTATGGCTGCTTTTCATCCTGGAGAGAAGTGACTAGTGGGGTGCCACAGGGTTCTGTCCTGGGCCCAGTGCTATTCAACATCTTCATCAATGACTTGGATTAAGAAGTGGAGGGCATGCTGATCAAATTTGCAGATGACACCAAATTGGAAGGGGTTGCTAATACTCCAGAGGACAGGATCAGATTTCAAAATGACCTTGACAGATTGGAAAGCTGTGCCAAAGCTAACAAAGTGAATTTCAACAGAGAGAAATGTAAGGTCCTACACTTAGGCAGAAAAAATGGAATGCACAAATATAGGACAGGGGATGCATGGCTGGATAACAGTACATGTGAAAGGGATCTAGGAGTCTTGGTAGATCACAAGCTGAACATGAGTCAGCAGTGTGATGAGGCAGCCAAGAAAGCCAACACAATCCTTGGTTACATCAATAGGAGTATAGTGTCTAGATCGAAGAAGATAATGGTACCACTCTATTCTGCATTGGTTAGGCCTCATTTGGAATACTATGTCCAGTTCTGGGCACCCCAACTCAAGAAGGATATTGACAAGCTGGAACGTGTCCAAGGAGGGTGATCAAAATGGTGAAGGGTCTAGAAGCCATATCCTATGAGAATGGCTTAGGGAGCTGTGTACGTTTAGTCTGCAGAAAAGAGGGTTAAGAGGGAACATGATAATCATGTTTAAATATTTGAAGGGATGTCATGTCGAGGAGGGAGTGGGCTTGTTTTCTGCTGCTCCAGAGACTAGGACAAGGAGCAATGGATTCAAGCTGCAGGAAAGGAGATTCCATCTGAACCTCAGGAAGAACTTCCTGACGGTCAGAGCGGTCTGACAGTGGAATATGCTGCCTTGGAGTGTAATGGAGTCTCCTTCTTTGGAGGTTTTTGAGCAGAGGCTGGATGGCCATCTGTTGGAAATGCTTTAATGTGTGTTCCTGCATGGCAGGGGGTTGGACTGGATGGCCTGTGTGGTCTCTTCCAACTCTATGATTCTGTGATTTACATCCTGCCTTTTCTCCAGTATTGGAATTCAAGGTTGCTTATAGGATATGAAAATCAGGACAGATTAAAAACATTTTTAAAAAATAAAACTATCTAAAAGTTATTTTTAAAAGCAAACAAACAACCTATAAAATAAAAACAACTAAAATTCATTTAAAAGCAGAAGATAAAAAGCAAAACAATAGAACTAGTAAAAGCTCCTCCTCCTCCACTAAAAGCCCCCATCCCTTGCTGTATAAGATGTATCAAGGCTCAGGTTGGATCATGCTGCCACCATGACTACCTTGTTCCTTATTCATCTTTAACTCATTGTGTAAAGCACTCCGTGGCTTTTTCTACTTTTCTTCTTTTTCGTGGGTCTTTAGTGGCACCCAGAACACATCAACTGAGCAGTGGCTAGATGCACATGTTCTGAATTTCCCCTTCTCACAGAAAATGGAGCTGAGAGGCTTCCTTGTCCCTTGCTGGACTGAGGCACCAGAACATCTCATCAGCACAGCAGACAAACCAGTGAGGGACAGAGAACAATTTTTGTGCATCTACCATGGTTTGATATAAGATTTTTGTATGAATTTAGTACTAGAGATCAATTTTATTTTATTGACAGAGGCTGACATCCTGGTAGTGTTTTTAGTTTAGTTTAGTGTAGTTGGTATCTTTTTGAACAGGGTGTAGATAGCTATTCTTTTGCTCCAATGCACCATCCAAAAACATCCCACACTTAACAGCTGTCAGTCCCAGCTGTCAAGCCTTCACTACATCTTAGCAGAGAGAAGACAAGAAAAGACCCAGCTGGTCTCAGATCCTGGGGGAAAGAAAAGACAGGTGCATTTCATTTCTGACTATACTCACATTTCTCCCCACCACTTGCAACAGATCTGAGACCAGCTGCTTGTCTGTGATCTAAATGACCTCCACACTCCATCCCTTCCCCAATGGTCAGTGACAGCATCAAGGGCGCCTCCCGGAGATTGACAGCTGTTGGGTTCCAAGAGGATGTGGAACTATGCATGCTGAGCTGTGTAAACATGTAGGATCTTCATCATTATGTCTGCCAAAATATATGAGAGCTGGAAGAAGCTTGGAGATGATGGTACATGACACTTTACTAGAGCTTGGAAATGTTATATTTTAAACTACAGTTTCAGAATTTCCCAACCAGTGTGGCCAGTGGGGAAGTCTGAGAGATGTAATCTAAAAAAGTAACTTTTTCAAAATCTGTTGCCTAGGGAATGAACAGATTTTCTAGCTGGGGTTTAATTCCCTTGCTTCGTCCCATCACTGTCCCATTTCTTGTTCAGTACTGTGTGTGTTCTTCCAGCAGTTAAAGATGAATGAGAAGCAAAAGTACAAGGTGTCAGAAATAGAGCCAGAACCATGAATGCAACTGCTCAGTGACTTGTGTGCAGGGACAAGGAGAACTACTGCAATAATCAGTGCAAATAAACAGAAGTTGACAACAGAAAAAGAAGAACAAGAGACCTCTTACTCTTGATCTGGAAAATCAAAGGAGAATTTAAAACAAAAATGGGGATGCTCTGTGACCAGCAGGGGAACATATTACATGACTAAGTAGAAATAAAAAGCTGATGGAACCAATATACCGAAGAACTATATAAAGGAGATGAAAGCATGACAGATTCATCCAAGGAAGAACCCTTGAAGATAAAGCTACAATTTTAGAAAGTGAAGTGGAAGCTGCACTCAGAGCACTCGGGAGAAATAAATCACCAGAAACGGATGGTGTACCAACAGAGTTGTTTCAAGCTACAGAGTCTACTCTAGTTCTAACTAAAATCTGTCAAAAAATATGGAAAACAAAACAATGGCCTACAGATTAGAAACAATCAATATACATCTCAGTCCCCAAGAAAGGGGGCACCAAGAGTTGCAGTAACCACAGGATCATTGTGTTATACTTCCCATGCAAGCAAAATTATATTCAAAAATCTACAACAAATCATATATGGAGTGAGAAATGCAGATGTCCAAACTGGTTTCAGGAAAGAAAAAAGCACTATAGATCATATTGGAAAATATATGTTGGATAATGGAGTGCAATAAGAATTTCAGAAGAAAATCAGCTTGTGTTTTATAGATTATAGCAAAGTTTTTGATTGTGTAGATCATGAAAAACTATGGATCACTCTTGAAGAAATGGTTAGGACAAGAGACTATCATCAGCACATAATACAAAAGTGGAATGTCTTCCTACTGGCAAAGGGATCAGGCGGGGCTACATTTTATCACCTCAGTTTAAATTGTACACTTGAATGTATCAAATGTAACACAAGGTTAGACTCAGAGAAATGATGCATGAAAATTGAAGGAAGGGATGTCAACAATTTAAGATATGCACATGATATTATACTACTAGCAGAAAATAGAAAAGACATTATTGAAGTAAGTTAAGGAAGAAAGGCAGGTTTGCAGCTGAATATTAACACACACACAAAAGTATGACTGCAGATTATTTACATAACTTTAAAACAGATGATGAAGACATTGAAATATTTCAAGGTGTTCCATACTTTGGCTCAGTCATTAGTCAGATTGGAGACTGCAGTAAAGAAATCAGAAGACTAGGGCCCTTTTCGCATCTTACCTTCTCCTGCGACGGGGGAGGCCGTCTCACGTGAGAAGCCTCTTTCGCGACGCTGCTGCTTCCCCCTTCCTTCCGCAGGGCACTTCGTGATGATGCAACCGTTGCACGAGCGCCCCGCCCCTTCTTTCCGCAGGGCACTGTGGGAGCTGTAGGCTCCACGGGGAAAGGAAGCACTTCCCGGCCAGCTCGCCAACGCACCGCACGGAGGTAAGTGCGTGAGCACGGCACGAGCATTGCGTGAGCGCGGGCTATTTTTAGCTTCAAGCCGAAAATAAAAAAATACGCCCCTGCTCCGCTCCAGCCTCGTAAGCGCCACGCAAGTGGGAGTGCGTCGTGCACAGCAGCATTCCCATTTGCGCGGTGCTCGCACACACAAAAAATGTGCGAAAAGGGCCTCGGACTTGGCAGCGCAGCTATGAAGAAATGAGAGAAGATCCTGAAGTGTGAAGTTACATCATTGAATACTAAAGTTAGGATTGTCCAGTCCATAATATTTCCAGTTTCTATTTATTGTTGTGAAAGCTGGACAGTGAAGAAAGCTGATAGGAAGAAAATCAATTCATTTGAAATGGGGTTCTGGAGAAGAGTTCTATTGATAATGTTGACTGCTAAAAAGACAAATATATGGATCCTAGAGCAAATCAAACCTGAACTCCCCCTTGACACCAAGATGATTAGACTAAACCAAGATGACTGTCATACTTTGGACATGTCATGAGAAGATATGATTCACTAGGAAAGACAATAATGCCTGGTAAGGTAGAAGACAGTAGGAAACGAGGAAGATCACATTACAGATGGATGGACTCAATCAAGGAAGCCATGGCTTATGGTGATCCCATTAATTTGATAGGGTTTTCTTAGGCAGAAGTTGTTGTGCCAGTTCCTTTCTCTGAAATATAATCTACAGAACCTGATATTCATTGGTCTCCCATCCTAGTACTGAGCAGACTAGCCTTGCTTAACTTCCAAGATCAGATGGGATCTAGTGCCTTTAGGATATTTAGGTTAAGTACTGCCTTTTCTCAAATCAGATAGCTTTCCCTTATCATTTTCTGATAGAAAATCTTGTGTGGTCTCTGCAAAAGTAAAGATTCCTTCCTTTTAGTCTTATATTGTAAAGACAGAGAATCCATCACAAGAGCTTTCACCTCTTTGGACCAGCAGGCTGGAGAGAAGGCAGCAGGATTTGAAATGTGTAGTTACTAAGCACATTAATATCTTTCACACACAAAAGTATGGCTCCTCTCAAATGAGCTGTCTGGAACAAATAAGAAATTTGATATTGTCAAGCAAAATAAATGGAATAGGAGCAAAGATGTCCCTTGGAGGCACCACAGCTAAGGCCAACCAAGGCTATTAATCTTCATGCTTGAAGGCATAAATTGATCAACAAGTGGAATAATGTGCTCCCATGGGATAATATGATGTGATTGGTTTAGGACAGCCTTGTAATCAGCTATGTATCCTCTTAGCTGGAAAAAAAGTAGCAGTTGCTTCTGCGTGAGTAACTAAGTGGTAAATAGCAGTAGTAGTAGAATTATTGCAGATGTTCTTAAAATGCACCTTGATCAAGAACAGCCATGGAAAGGAAAGCAGCACTCCTTAGGTTTTGGTATGTAACCAAAAATTGGGTTATTCAGTGCTGTATAATGGAGGAATATAAACTTTCTTGGAAAATGTAATCAGTCTGGATGAAATGTTGTTAGTCTCCAAGTGGTCTGATATGTAACATGCAGCATCGCCTAAGAACTTTTTTTAATCATTTGTAAGATTATCTGTATTTGAAGAAGAGTATCTGAATGTAACCTTTCAGTCCTCTTTCTTTACCTCCCAGGTTATCACAGTTAACAGCTTCCTTCCAGAGTTTAACCTGTGTTGTACAAAGAGGAGATGCATCTCCTTCATTCAAGGATAAGATGCACTAATGGAATATATCAAGGCGCTACAGTGAAAAACAATTGAAAAGGCACAAAATCTCTTGTAACGTGTCAAGATATGTTGAGACATTCTTTCTGGTGGAGGACATGAATATTCTTTATATATCAAGACCAAAGCAGAATAGTGTGGTACTTTTACTTTCCTTGATCTACGCATGATACTCCAGTTAAAGCAGCCCAGAACTGTATTAAATGTTCTATCTATGCATCACAGCATTGACCTATTTTAGCTTTTGGTCCCTTCCTTCTTCACATGCATTTCCTGCATTTCCAGTTGCATGCTAAAGGAAACATCATATTTAAGTAAGGTGCACTGCAGATGTGCCTTAAGAGGCACGCTGTGGAAGGAATGGTGGTGGTATTTGGCATGTGGTAAAGATTCTTGTTCCATGGTTCCCATTGAAGCCTCTGAGAAAGGGAAAGGGTTATGTAGCACCTGAGGCCCTATCACATCACAAAATAATAGCACTATATTTCCATTTCAATTGCCATAACAAATGCTATGGAATCATGGGATTTGTAGTTTAGAGAGGATAATTTAGAATTTTTAGCCAGAGACATGTAGTGTCTCACCACACTACAAAACTGAGGATCCCAGAGGACACAGCCATGGCTAGTAAGTGAAATCCTAATGAAATAATTGTGTAGTGTGGAAGGACTCCTGGCTTTCCTTCTTCTCCTTTCCAACCAGCTTCCAGACATCCTGACAATTTCTGAAAAAATCTTCACTTGCCCACAAACTTCTGCTCTTTAAATACTCTCTCTCATCCCACCACTCACTTCTTCTTTCCAGTCCTGGCCAATGCCTACTTCCTGTTTCTTCCCAACCTGCCATTTTCTCTTCTGACACCAAGTAACATGTCTCAGTTGCCTCCTAACAGGACAGGCATTTCCTCTCTTGGGCCATTTCCACACTAAACTGTTATAGCACTATTATTCCACTTTCAACATCCTATGGAATCGTGGGGTTTGCAGTTTAGAGAGGGGCCCCTCCTGA
The DNA here is from genome assembly GCA_948474755.1 of Ctenosaura bakeri. Lineage (NCBI taxonomy): Eukaryota > Metazoa > Chordata > Lepidosauria > Squamata > Iguanidae > Ctenosaura > Ctenosaura bakeri. Next base: position 30,171 of record CAOLHI010001843.1, on the reverse strand, counting down.
AACTGCAAACTCCAAGATTCCATAGGATGTTGAAAGTGGAATAATAGCACTATAACAGTCTAGTGCGGAAATGGCTCCGGTTTCAGCATTACATCGACATGCAGCAACAATGTTTTGCCCACCCACCCCCAGTACTGGTTTGAAAACTGGGCTCTGAACATTCTGCAAAGAAAGACCTATCTGATAAAATAAGAGATTGTTGAAGTTTAGAGAGGCCCAGAGGCAAACATTCTGATGGTGGAAACTGCTGGCATTCTGCTCTGGTATACTGCTGCTAAACAGTTTTTGATATTTATGAACATTTTATTATTATATTACAGAATTCATATTGCAGCTATTGCTTCCCATGGAAGAAGGTACCTCCACAGTATTTCCTGGCCATTTGCTAGAAGTGGGATACAAAAATTATCCTCTTAGGACACATGTGATAAAAACTAATGTGCACTGAAGCCTGATACAGTAGAGGCATAAGGAGCAATTCTCTTTTGTCACCACAGTCCCTCAGATATGCTGGGGAGTTTAAACACTGTGTCTCAATAAGCAGTGGCTGTAAGAAGTAACATGGGAAATTGTCAGAAAACATCTTTTAAAGGGATAGATATAGATAGTAGTCATATACCCTGCCTGTAAATAATGGTAATCTCTGCTTTGCCAAAATAACCATTCCAATCATTACAAAGCTAATACTATTATTATGGGACACTTGTAATGATCTCTACAGTGGCAAAGACAAATCAAGCCACAGAGAAACCCAGAAAGAGGAGCCGTCACTTGTGGCAGGTGTTCAGCAGTTAATCTCATCTCATCTTGGGTTGTAATGGCACTTGTCCAGAGCTCAGGATGATGAATAATGTGCTGCAGAAGTGACATATCATGGAGGAGGACAGAATAACACTTTAGAATTCTTTGACACTCTGTAGGTCATGTTGGGGAAATGTCTTCTGGGATGAAAATCTCAGTTCATTTATACCTTTATAGTACTTTGATATCAGCTGGGCCACAAGAACAGGATTTGACACAGTGGCTTTGGAACAGCTTATTATAAAGTATCCCATGGACCTCAGTGTGCATCTCCTTAATGGGTACCTCTTTCCTTAACAGCTCTGCATGAATTCAGCTGTTGGGAAGTAGCAGTACTCCTAAATCTGCAAAATGGACAAATGGTTTCCAGATAGCAAAATAACCTCTAACTTTTGAGAGAAGGTTCCTGTATTATTATTTCGCTAACATCCTGGAGAGTTTGTATAATAGAACACAGTTGTATCTTGCTGTGGTGTCATCTTTTATTTGTATCCCCTAAAACCACAGCTTTGAAATCGAGGCCAAATCATTCGCAGGCTTCACTCTAAGAAGGCTTTAAAAAAAAGCATTCTGTTATTGTTGGATTTGTATAAACCCTTACAGCCTTATGCAAATATGTGTTTAATAGAACCAGCCACTTTCTAAATGCATTAGAAAACAAACATACTGGCTTGATTTTTACTTTTCCTGGGATATGTGACTGTGTAATTTGTAGCTTTTTGTATTTCAATTAGCTTTTCATTTTTGTGTTCAGCTTCTGTGAGTAGTTCACTCATGCCCTTCCTTTAATGTAGCATATGCATCATGCTTTCAATACACAAATTTAGTTGAGAGTATTGTATAGCTTTCACATGCATAACTCTTTGAACTGATCCCCGTGATGGCTGTCACCACGTGGCAAGCAGTTCACATGTAGTGGCTTGCCATATGAATTAGGTTATTTGCTCCTTACCACACAAACTTTTTCCCCCATGATGTCGTACTGGTACAATGCAAGTTGCTTTTTACATAAAGATAACATATACCTAATTCAGAGCTTGGGGAAGCTGCTTTTGATTCCAACTCCCAGAACGCCCATGCTGGCATTTTGATAACTGTAATACAAAATTAATCCTTCCCAGTTCTGCCCAATATAATTTTTCTATCCAGTGCATCTTAGGGAAATATTTGTGATCAAAAGAGGTTACACCAGTAACAATATCAATATTTTCTTTCACATTTATTATTCAGGATTTTGGGCTATGTAGGGATGTGCAGTATTAATGGTCAGAAGGTCACAAAAATAATCTCTGCACAAAGAGAACAAGAACTGTTGGCGTAGATTCACTTTATCTTGAAATAGGCATATAGCTATGCTGAATTTTTAACATCATTTGCAGTGAGATGGTATCATTTTATCATTGCTACAGCATTTCAAAATCCTGAAAAAGACCTTGTAAAACAATAGTTATATTTCTACAATCTGCCCCGTTCTTCTAGTCAGTAAATGTAATTATTTCCTAAGGAAACATTTGGGCCAATTAGCTTGTCTTTGTTGAAATTATATTTAGAATGCAGCTCAGTTCTGTTTCTGTAAGCCAAGATGTTTCTTCATATCACTTAACCATGCTATCCTTGTCCATGGTACATTGGAACTCTTATTGAGCAACCAGCAAAGAAAGACTGTTGCACTAGAATCATAGAATCATACTTGGAAGAGAACACATGTGCCGTCCAGTCCAATCTCCTGCCATGCAGGAATACACAAACAAAGCGCTCCAGACAGATGACAATCTCCCTCTGTTTAAAACCTCCAAAGAAGGAGACTCCATCACACTCTAAGGCAGCCTATTTCCCTATGGAACAGCTCTTACAACAAGTTCTTCCTAATGTTTAGACGGAATCTCTTTTCCTGTAGCTGGAAGCTGTTGCTCCATGCCCTAGTCTACTAGCCCAGATTTTACTAGCTTGTTTGCAAGAATATCATGGGGGACTTTGTCAAAAGCCTCACTGAAATCAAGATATCCTACAGCCACATCATTCCCTTCATCTACCAAGCTTGTAACTCTACCAGAGAGTGTGTGTGTGGGAGAGAGAGAGAGAGAGAGAGATTGGTCTGGCATGACTTATTTTTGAGAAACCCGTGTTGATTTTTAGTGAGCATGGCATTCCTTTCTAAGTGTTTACAGATTATCTGTTTAATGATCTGCTCTAGAATCTTTCCTGGTATTAATGTCAGGCTGTCTGGGTGGTAATTGTTTGGGTCCTCTTTTTTCCTGTTTCAAAGATGGGCACAGTATTTGCTCTCCTCCAGTCTGCTGGGACTTCTCCTGTTCTCCAAGAATTCTCCAAGATTATTGCTAGTGGTTCTGATATTACTTCTACCAGTTCTTTTAATACTCTTGTATCTAAATCATCTGGCCCTGGAGACTTGAATTCATTTAGAATAGCCAGGTTTTCTTGTACTATCTCTTTACCTGTCCTGGGTTGTATTTCCCCTACTGTGTCATCTGTTCCCTTTTCCCCAGGGAGAGCATTATTTTCCTTGCGAGAAGACCAATGTAAAGAAGTTGTTCAGCAGTTCTGGCTTTTCTCTGTCCTCTGTTAGCATTTCGCCATCTTCTTGCACACAGAGGTCCTACCATTTCCTTGTTCTTCCTTTTGCTACAGACATAACCAAAAAAAACCCTTCATATTCTTTTTTTTAACCTCTCTAGCAAGCCTAAAATCATTCTGTGCTTTAGCTTGTTTGTCTTTCTCCCTACACTTGCTGCCTATTTGTCTGAATTCCTCTTTGGTGATTTCCCCTTTTTTCCATTTCTTGTATATGTCCCTATTAAATCTTAGCTGAATTGAAAGTTCTTTAGACATCCATCTCAGATTCTTTAGACACCTCTCATTTTTCCTCTTCATTGGAATTGTTTGAAATTGTGTCTCCAATATCTCACTTTTAAGAAACTCCTGCCCATCATGAACTCCCTTCTCTTTTATTATTCCTGACTGTCAGATCACTCCCAGTATGTCCCTAAATTGACTGAAATCAGCTTTCTTAAAGTCTAAAATATCTGTCTGACTATGCTTGGTTTCCTCTTTCCACTGTATAATACCCTTCTGCAGAATATGGTCACTTCCACCTAAGGATTCTGCTTATTTATTTATTTATTTATTTTATTATTTTATTTATTTGTATCCCGCCTCTCCATATGGATCGAGGCGGCGAACAACTTACAAATAGCATGTATTTCGAAACATTTCTATACATGCCCCCAACAAGCTGGGTACTCATTTTACCAACCTGCGAAAGGATGGAAGCCTGAGTCAACCTTGGAGCCGGGCAGGATCGAACTCACAACCTCGTGGCCACCACGGCTCCATCTGCTTACCTCCACCCCATTAACCAGGTCATCATTGTTGGCTAGGATCAAATCTAAATTAGCTGTTCCTTTTGTTCCTTCTTCCACCTTCTGGATTATGAAATTGTCTGTAAGGCAAGTGAGAAATTTGTTGGACCTGATACTCTTGACAGAATTTGATTTCCAACAAATATCAGAATATTGAGATAGTTTCAAATAGTTGAAATCTCCCATATTTCTCCATATTTCTCCTTTCTGAAGGTTTGGTTATCTGTTCCAGGAAGGTGTTATTCACGTCCTCAGTCTGGCTTTCAGGTCTGTAGTAGACCCTCACAATGATATCACTGTTATTTCTCTCCCCCTTAATTTTTACCCCAAATGGTCTCAATCTGGCTTCTGGGATTTAAGTCAAGGATCTCTTTACAGGTGTAAAAGCCCCTGACATATAGTGCTACTTCTCCTCCTTTCCTGTTTGGTCTATTTCTTTGAAATAGGTTATACTCCTATATTGCTACATTCTAATCATGAAACTCATTTCATCAGGTTTCGGTGTTGTCTATCATATCATATTTACTTTGCTTTAAATATGAGCACTAGGAGGAGGGAAAGGAGGCCACCACTATGGATTTGAATTCATGCTGTTTATTTCCCATGGTCTGTGCATTAGTGTAAACACATCTGAGACCATGGGTCACTCCCCCAGCTGTTTATTTAAGTGTCTTTCCCTCCCTTGTTTGGTTACCATGCTGTTTGCCCAATTCTCCTTGTAAGAGTCAGACTATTATCTCAAGTACTTGATGAACTCCTGCCTTCAAGAATATTGTCTCTCTCCCCGTCCTCATAACTCAGTTTAAAGCCTTCCTAATTAGGTTTGTGAGAATCTTAGCAAAAACATTCCAGCCAACTGCTGCGAGGTACAATTCATCACTTGCCAGAAGTAGATCTTCATGAAACCACAGACCATGGTCCAAGAAACCAAACTGTTCCTGGTGACACCATCTGCAGACCCAGTTGTTCACCTCCACTATTTTTCTCTCCCTTCTCAGGCCATGTTCTTTAACTGGGAGAACAGATGAAATGACAACCTGTGCATTAAGGTCCTTCAATTTCCTCTCCAGAGCCTTGTAATCCCTTATGATCTCTTGACAGTTGTGCCTTGCAGTGTCATTGGTTCCGATATGGACCGAAAAGAAAGGAGTAATAGTTGGTGGGCATGAGCAGTTTTTTAAGACAGTGTTACATGACAGATCTTTGCCCCTGGGAGACAACACACCTAATGAGTCAGGCCCACAAACCACTGCTTCTGTCCCCCTCATCAGGGAGTCCCCTACGACCACTACACACCACCTATGGGAATTGGCAGAGGCCAATCCTTGCATTGAATCTACCAAGGTCCCTTGAACCTTCTCTGAGGACTGACACTGTTGCTCCACTACCAGCTCATCTCAACCACTGAATACTGGCCCAGATGTTAAGTTTTTGCGTCACTTTAGAAGACACTGATTTTTACTTTGTTTGACTTTCCAGAAACATGAAGTCCAAAAATGTGTGGAAATGTTCTGATGGCAACATGGAAAATTTATACCAGCCACAGCAGGATGTAAGAAATGAGGCAGTTTAAGGATTGTATACCTAGTATAAGAGAATCATCATGGTGTGGTGGTTTGAATGTTGAACTCAGACTCTGGGAGACCAGGATTTGAATCCCTGCTCAGCCCTGGAGGCCCACTGGCTGACTATGGGCAAGTCTTACCCTCCCAGACTTAATGGAAGGCAATGGCAAAGCTCTGCATAAATCTTCCAAGAAAACCCTACAATAGTATCACTATAAACAGAGCTGACTTGAAGGCACATAACAACCAACAATGCTGATGCTGGAGTACAAAGTACTCTCCATAGTCTAATAGTTGTTGTTTATTGATGTCAAATTGACTTTGACTTATGGCAACCCTATAAATGGGAGACCTCCAAGTCTTCCTGTTATCAAGAGCCCTGTTAAGGTTTTGAAAATTGGGGCTGTGATTTCCTTGATTGAGTGTATCCATCTGTAGTGTTATGTTTCTCTTGTCCTACTGCCTTCTAGCTTACCAAGCATGACAGTCCATGGCCAAAATATATTTTCTTTTCCCCCTCCCCATCCTAGAGCCAGCCAAGCAGAGAAACACACTACCTTCTTAAGGAGAGATTGATGTGTGATCATAAAACTACTGCCTTATATGACTAAATTGTTTTTTTCAGGATTCAGCGTGAAGACATTTCAAGTAATAAAAGAAAGTGTAGCTTCAGACATTGTCTTAGGCTTCTTTTAATCATTTGCTATGACCACATGAAATCCTCAAGAAGTGGCGGTAATCCCTATCTGTTCTTATGTGCACAGTACAGTGATTCCAGTGAGAAAATGCTCTATTCTATTGTGCACTTAGTATATTGCAGGCATTTAAAACCTTCAGTTAATCCCATGAGAAGAGTTTAAATATTTTAAAATGCAATTTTATTTCCTAGCTCTGTAATTACAGTCTACAGGTTAACAGACATACTGCTTTGAAAAAACAAGTAAAGAAATAAAAAGGTGGCATGTTGTGTGGGAAATTATATATATGCCAGTATTTAAGCTGCTGTTAAGTACTAAAAAGCCTTGTTTTGTTTTCTGTATATTGTCTTGCATCCAAATCATTTGTTTATTTTAGAGCAACCTTTTTGAGTTAGTAAGGACTTCTGATGCATAAAAAGATTTTTTGAGATTTATAAACATACTATTTCTTTAGGTATTTATATCTGAAGTCGTATGACTGTTAGATTTTATGTGGTAAAATATTGTTGCAGTACCAGTAGATTTAATAAGAGAGTTAATATTGGCTTGCCCACACTGGTACGTTCTTCCAGTCATATAACTTAAACTGGATTTGAAATTTAAGCTCATATAGCTGTGATGCACATGCCAATCATCACACTTTTAGCGGGATCTTTAACACTCTGATTGCACATAGATGGCAAGTATGGTCATCAAAACTGGGACTCTCATACCCATCAACAGTTTGCAGACAAAAGCTTAAGACACACATAGCCTAACAACATCAGAGTGCAGTTAAAATAGCAAAAGGTATTAATTTGCAAGAACACAAAAGCAAGGAGAGGCAGCAGCAGTTTGTTTTTTCTGAGCCTTCTGGGAAGAGCAAGATTCTGCCTTCACCTCTCACAACTAACTTCATTGGATACAAGCTACTTTTGTTCCTTGAACTCAGTTTGCTGAAACTGAATTAACCTGAGGACAAAAGGGGGCACTGGGGCCTTGTAAAAGCAGCTGCAAAAGTGGGGTAACACAGAATTAATCAGGACCAGCCCCACCAAACTGGAACAGTTGGAGTATATATTATCATGTATGGGCAATATGCTGCCCAGTTGCTCTTGCTTCTCACCTAAGTAACCAAGTTACTGATGTTATCTTGATACATGAAACCCACAGGAGCAAACTTTCTGGCTTCTCCCTGTACCAAGAAATAACCTAAATAAAGCATTGGTTATTTCACTGGCTAGTTGAAAAAGCCACAAGCCAGAGAAGCAGGTTCTGCCAGGCCACAAACTGCAATAAACAAGCCATGGATCAAAGCTTGCTTTACTGTGGTTTGTTTGGCTATCAGCTGCAAGTAAGAGTGACTAGCCAGCACGCACTAGCTTGCTGACTTGCCCTTAACAGCTTAAATTTTCCTGGATTCACAGTCATGACACCCATTTTCCTTCTGTGTGGGAATGTTGAAAAAGTCATTTGCAAATTCTGCAAGATGTAGATAACACCTATCCCCCTTCTTTCATCTTTTTTTCTCTTTTTAAGTCTCCATTTATTACATTTCTCTCAGCTGTGATGCATACCCTCCAACATTTCACAGATGAAAACTGTGACAGGTATGGTAAAGGAACATCAAAGTGTAGTAGAGAAAAATATGAATGAGGAGAAACACAGAAGCTAGGAGAGGCTGCAGCTGTTTGCTTTTGTCTGAGTCTATAGCGAAGGACCAGATTCTGACCCCTTCCTCTCCTATCCCTCCTGCTGAGTTAATGAAGCATATACCTTTTTTCTGTACTTTAAACTCAATTTGCAGCAATTGAAGTTAGCTGAAGACAAAGGGGGAATGTGGCAGGAGGAGAGAGAAAATTTTAAAAGTTGCTGAAAAAGTGTGCCAACAGAGAATTAATTAGGACTATTTCTGCCAAATCAGGGTAATTGAGGAGCATGATATGCACTATGGTGTACCTTTGAATAAAAGATTTTGGCTTCAAATGGCAGAAAGCTGTCATTTCAAGCAGACCAAAGGCTAAATCCATTGTTTTGCTTAACATTATTCACATTCTGGTTGTGATTTTGGGTTTGTTTACTTCAGTGTGCATATCAAGAAATTTTTGAGAAGATTTCACCAGCTAGTTTGATGTTGTACTGATTTGTTGCACACCTTTCAATGATGCAGGAATCTTCCATCTCTGATGATCTTATGAAATACTTATGTGACTCGCACGACGAATGTTGCTGCAGGGATGGGTAAGCTTTTGATGGTCTCCATGGAGTGAGACCAGAGGCTTAAGTTTGATTGGTGCTAAGTGCCAAATCAAGACACGTGATAGGGGCAAAGGAACAGTGAATCAGTTCACCCCCTATACGTGTCATTCAGTCCTTGATGTTGACCCACTCTCCTGCCCTCAATCCAGTGTGAGTTAATCTGGTTGCTTCGGGGATGGAGAGAAATCCCCCCACCTTTTTTTTTCAGGGGTTTTTCGCCTATCCCATACTGTATTTGATGGAATTGGGAAAATTGGCTCTGGGTAGTGTTATTAAATAGGTTGTCCTTGGTCAGATAATGCGGGATAATAAATCTCCGGTGATCACCTATTGGCACCCTTTTGGTGTTCGGTAGGGCTCCTGAACCACTTCTTTAGGGCCCTGCATCCCAGGAGATTGATTAAGGAGGCTACCCTTGAGCTTAACCCAGGAATAAGGCTCTCACTTTTAGAGCCCTGCACATTGAGTACGAGTCCCTGGGTTACTTTCCAAGCTGCTGGACTAGGGAGCAACCAAAGCAATTTGGTCTGCCCCTGGGGCTCAGGTGTTATTGCCCATGAGTATGCTGAGAAGGTTGTCACATTGTAACCCTGGCATCAGCTGGACCCATATTATGTTGCTCCCACCCTCTTGTATCTTTCAGGCTAACACAATTCAATTAAAACAGGTCAAAATAAAGTGGCCCTTAGTTAACCCAACGTTGTGTTCAATCTCTTTATTCCATGGTTGAACATCAAATACCCCTCTTGCTTACAGAGAGATTGGATGAAATTGATGTATGGATGTAGAAAAGCATCCTTTGTCCATCTGTCTTCTAATACTTTAGACAGAACCTAAGTACAAACTGCATGAATAAACTAGGAAAAGTTGAAGTGGAAAAAAAAGTCTGCATTACAGATGGGTTGATGCAATGAAAAAAAAAAGCCCTGGCACTGAATTTCCAAAACGCCTTATGAATTTATAATAACAGAATCTCTTGGGAGTCTCTCATTTATAGGATCACCACAAGTGGAAGCTGACTTAAGGGCACATTCCAACAAGCAAATTCATATGTTGGAGAGAAAGCTGGATTATATGCTGAGCAGTCTGTCTGCACAAACAGTTCTTAAAGATCATACCTGGTAGAAAACCTGGTGTTGTTTCAGTAAGACAGGAAGGACAGGGACATAAATCTTGATCCTGTGAGCATGATCCATGTGAAGAATCCACCTTGTGTACATGGATCTCTTAATGGATGATGATCACCTGGAAAAAATACTATGGGTTGAGTTCCAACTGCTGGGTCCCAGCATCCAGGATTAAAGGTTGCACATCTGCTTCAGATTTCTGCATGCAAGTCCCATAGCAGCAATCCAGTAAGGGCTAGTTGTGTCAGTTTCATAGCATCATAGAATTGGAAGAGAGCCCAAGAGTTATCCATCCTATTGATCCTTTGACTAATTGCTCACCTCTCTGGTAGACAGTGGATCTGTGCTGCTGTATGTGTGATTTTTTGGACTCAAGTCATTTAAAAAACAAAACTCATTTATTACAAACTGTCCAGTATGTGCATATTATGCTTGTATGAGGCTTTTGAAGAAAGCTTGTTATTATTACCACTCATAAAGGGATATAAATCACAGTGATCTGTTTCTTATTTGGAAACCAGTGTATAAGATCTCACATTTGGATTGTACAGGTCTTGCAAAGAGGATTTGCAGCAGGCTAAATTAAGACATCATATTCGTGCCTTAAGAGAGGGAAGATCAAACTCACAAGGGGCAAAGCCCACAAAAAGTATATTTTATTTATGTGCTACCTGACATCCTGAGTGGAACACATTCTATCTCCTCCTCCCTAGTTGCTTTATACTACTAAGTCTTAATACAACCATTTCAGAGCTGTAAGACAACATTGAGCAAAGAACCTGGACCAAATTCCCAAGTCCAGGAAGTATTAAAGTTAGGTATTACCTTGCACCTGTTTTGTTTTGTTTTTTTCCAAATCTGAATTTAGTTGGTTTCTGTAGGAAACAAACACACGTTTCTGAGATGCATTTTTGCTTGAACAATTTCAGCATAGCTGACTTTTCAGATTTGGTGGCAAGGGTGTGCTTTTGGCTTCCAAATTCTAAGAATTTTCTTTTTCTTGCTAAGTAGTGATGAGGGGAGAAATTAGTGTTCCAAATATGATTCGGAATCTATACCCCATTAGAAGTTGGGTTCTCAGACCCATCCAAATTCAGATTCTCTCTTGCCATCAGGAATGGAAAGAGTACTCCATTTGTTTGTGATTTGTTTCCTGAAAAACAGCTTTTGTGATACTTAGAAAACTAAGGAAGAATAATACAGTGGTCAGAACTTTGTACAGTTTTTGGCTTGGTTCTCTCATATCCTGTAGTGTTTTGGGGAATTATTCTGCATAGAAATAACCATGGGGGTTTTGTACCAAAAACGTCCTTTATTGCCAAGGGGGGGGGACACTTTCTAGGTAGATATGCATTTTTGGGCAAAAGTCATGTTTTCTTCACATGAAGCAGCAATTTTACACAAAAAGCATGCAACTTTCTGAAAACAGTGACCAAGATCCTGCATCAAGAGATGTATGTGTATCACATAGGTATTCCTCCATAGCTATATCTACTGATTCTATCCCCCCTCCCCCCTCAAAAGGGCACCTTGTAAGCAGCATAGCCCCACAACATGTCCATTTCTGTGTTAGAGTTGGCCATTTCAATGAAAGGATCATTTTTGCACCACCTGAGATGTATTGCAAAAAAAATAGCAGCTCATCTTGATCATTTGCACATTGTGAGGCTTCTCAAAAGTACGTTTTTCATACTTGAGCATGTGCAAGATAACTAGCATGGAGCACCCATTGTCCCTGTTATTTTTTGTTTAGTTCAGAAATACTAAAAAAAAACAACTTTTTTTGTCAAGGAAAGCTGGGGAGGGGTTAAAAACAAATCAAGGGGAAATGGGCCAGCATAAATCACAGCCAAATTAACCCATTTCAAACTGGTTGAACTTCTCCCATTTGTATTCTCTGGCAAATCATGCTCCTGTCTCCAATATATGGCTTTTTTTGTATGCTCTCAAGTCAACTTTACCACATGGTGACACTATCATAGAGTTTTCTCAGCAAAATTTATTCAGAGTTTTATCATTGCCTTTCTCTGATGCTATTTCTACACTAGTCCGTTATAGCACTAATATTCCAGTTTCAACATCCAATGGAATCCTGGGGTTTGCAGTTTAGGGAAGGGTCTTTAGAATTCTCAGCCAGAGCGCTCTTTGGCTTCAGTAAACTACAAACTCCAGGATTCCATAGGATGTTGAAACTGGAATATTAGTGCTGTAACAGTCTAATGCGGAAATGGCCTCAGACTAAGAGAGTATGACTTACCTAGAGTCATCTCTGGCTTTCCATGGCTGAAAGGGGTTCAAACCCTGGACTCCTAGAGTCCTAGTGAAACACTGAATCCACTACACCACACTGGATCTCCTGATTTGGAATGTTACCTTCCAAATGGCATAGCAGTATGTTGAAATAAAACAGAATTTTGTGACAGTAAAATACTTTGACGAACAAATATAATTCTAGCTATTGTATGTATTTAGGCACACAATACTATGACAGTTGTCCCAGATATGTCTACTTAGAGATAAGCTGCATTATGTTCAGTGGGTCTTACACCTCCATCAGTGGCTACAAGAACTGCAGCCTTAAGCCTATAACACCTGTTGCTAGTACCAACTGCAGTAAACTTACTGAATGACTAGAAACTGGGTAAGTCAACACTTATATAATTTCCATTGATTGAGACTACGCGTTTTATCACACTACACTATTATAGCACTATTATTCCACTATGATTGGCATGGACATATTGCATGGAATCATGCAATATTGCAGTTTAGGAAGAGGCATTTAGAAGTCTCAGCCAAAGAGCTCCAGTGCCTCACCAAAATACAAACCTCAGAATTCCACAGGTTGCAGCCATGGCAGATAGTGCAATGATAGCACTATAACAGTGAAGTGTGATAGGGACCTAACAGTAGGAATGAGGCCTAACTATTGGAAATGCTGATAACCCAGTAATAGAAATCTCCTTGAGATGGCATAGGACAATAATCCAAATAAATTAAGATAGATTTATTTTATATAGATTATTTAAAAATAAGCTGGTAATAATAATAAGAGGTCCTATAATAAGGAAGATGGCAGCATTTTTCAGTTTGGTATACTTGGATTCCTGTATGTATTGTCACTTAGAAGTCTGGCAGTGGAAAAATAAACTAGTTCCAATTTTTTATGTATTTATTCCAGTTTCCAAGCTGATATTCCTAACACACATGCACACGAGCACATCTACTTGTAATTATTACACATTTATTCTACTATGGGTTTGTGATTGTGCTGAAGTGAAGGGCTCTGTATAAGTTGTTTTATCTTGAAATGGCCCACCACTGTTGAGCCCTCCAGGGAAAAAAGCTTATAATGTTCATGTTATTTAATGCTTCATTTATTTTTGGAATACTTTGATTAAGTGGCAATTAAAAGTTGATAACACTTTCTTCTTTATGATACAACAAGAGTACATTTACCCCTCTTCCTTTATTTTTATCTACTTACTAGCCAATATCTGTCTTGGTGTATATTGGTATACTTCTGCTTAAGACCATGTTGCCTTCTGGTGATGAATAATCTCGGTATATTAGAAAGACTTCTTGGTTTCCAGTTTCTGATACAGCCTCCTGTGGAAATGTTGCTCTCATACTGTACCCAACTTAACATTCTACAGGTACAAATGTACAGATATACATGTGCCTAGAGGGAGGTATTTAAATGAGCTGGGGAATCAATGATGACTATCATGAACAAGAGCAGCAGTCCCATTCTCCGTGTGCAATGTGATCTTGCCCTTTTAGGAATTTCAAGTTGTTATGTAATGGGGCTGCTGAAGACTATTACAGTCTATTGTTGTTGGGTTTGTTGGTGTTGTTGTTTTGCTGTTGTTGTTGCTGTTGTTGTTACCACCTGCTTCTACCCAAGGCTTGAGGTGGGGTACACCATAAATTAAAACGCAATTAAAAAGACATCATAGATTAAAATACTCTAAAAAGACATACAATCATTTAGAATCATAGAATCATAGAGTTGGAAGAGACCACAGGGGCCATCCAGTCCAACTCCCTGCTACGTAGGAACACACATCAAAGCATTCTCAACAGATGGCCATCCAGTCTCTCCTTAAAAACCTACAAATAAGGAGATTCCACCACACTCCGAGGCAGCATATTCCACTGCCAGACAGCTCTGACCATCAGGAAGTTCTTCCTGAGGTTCAGGTGGAATCTCCTTTCCTGCAACTTGAATCCATTGCTCCTTGTTCTAGTCTCTGGAGCAGCAGAAAACAAGCCCGCTCCCTCCTCGACATGACATCTCTTCATATATTTAAACAGGGCTATCATGTCCCCTCTTAACCTTTTCTTCTGCAGACTAAACACACCCAACTCCCTAAACCGCTCCTCATAGGACATGGCTTCCAGACCCTTCACTATTTTGGTCGCCCTCCTCTGGACAGGCTCCAGCTTGTCCATAGCCTTCTTGAAATGAGGTACCCAGAATTGGACACAGTATTCCAATGCAGACTTCATTTGGAATAGTGTGTAAAATTTAAAATTCAAATATATTATAATTTAAAAACATCATAATTTAAAATAGACTGTGTAGGCCTGTCAGAAGAGGTATGTCTTTAGTATTTTTTTGAATTGAGATAGCATATTTTGCCCTTGAATCTCTTCTACCAGGTCATTCCATAGAGCAGGGGAAGCCAATGAGAAGGTCCTCTAGGTAACTAATCTGGCTGGCTGGTTTAAATAAATGGCCCTCAGAGGACCTGAGTGTGTGAGGCAGATTGTATCGGAGGAGGTAATTCTGCAGGTAACTTGGACCCAGACCATGTAGAATTTACAGTGTATATCACCTGTTCCATTTTCTGACAGATGAAAATTGGCTGTAGTTCTTACTCAGGCTCTTTCCGCACCTTACCATCTTCCGGCGCTGGGGTGCAGGGATCGCACGAGCAACCTCTGGTGAGAGGCTCTCGCATCCGAGGTCCTTCAGCTCCTCACAAGCTGCCTGCTCGTGCGAAAGCCCTGCTTCTTCCTTCTGCAGTGCAGCCTGGGACCTTCCCAGCGCAACCGGCGCGGCTCCAGAGGCTCCGCATGCCAGGTAAGTGCATGTGGGGCCCGGGAGCAATGCACAATCATGCACCATTTTTGGATTCTAGCTGAAAATGAAAAGGTGCACGATTGATGCCTGCTCTACCCTGGAGCATTCCACGATTGTGCATTGTGCGGATCGCTCCTCACCATCATGCGACACTCCAGGGGCCCTTTCGCATGCAAAATGTCATGCAAAAAGGGCCTGAGTCTTGCAACAGCTGTACTGACTGCATGGCTGGAATCTATGAACAAGCTGTGCTACAGTTACAGTCCAAAAAGGACAGATTCCACTGTGAAGTTCTTCTGCACAAACTCCATTTTTCTTGTGTTCTCTTCCATTACTAACAATGGAGCTTAAGCTGTAACACTTCCTAGCAGTTTCTGCCCAAAGTTTTTCAGTTGCCATCAAGTTGAAATATTCAATTGAAACCATCCTGGCTGTAGATATTCTGGCAAACCAGATGGCCACTTTAGTACTAAAGGAACAATTCAATCATAAAATATCTGCTGGTGCCAAGAAGGTCTCTCCTAATTTAGTAGTTCATATATATTGGCTGTACCCAACTGCGCAAAATTAAGAATGTGCTCTTGTCCTGGAAAGCACTCTTGCATAAATCTAAAGTGCATCTAATTACAACAAACAAGAAGTGCACTGGATGAGAGGAAGGTAATGGATATCAGAATGTCTCTCAAGGCAGTTGTTAGGGTTTCTTACAGTTAATGGCCTTTTGCTGTTGTTCTCTCTGAGTGCTTTAGGATGCTATTTTATTTATTTATTTATTTAGTCATTCATTTTTAGGTTAGTGGGTAGGAACCATGCAAACAACATATGAATTAGGAGGTTTTCATCATTTGGACAAAGGGGATATTTTCATGTTTGTATTTTCCTTAAATAGGAAAAGTCCAGGATCCAGGAAAAAAGAGAAAGAGAGCTTTTTAAAAAATGTATCAAACCCTCTGACAAAACACAAAAAAGGGACATCTATGTCCATCTAACAGTGTATTCAGTTTCTTAATATTTATTTCACATTATTTAAAACAGTATCAGACACTGCCAAATACATCCCATTTGAAGTTAGGAGGAGTGTAATTCTTTAATGTAGAAATAATGTAAGAGTTCAAAATTGCATTACTATACATTAATGCACTCTTCCACGGTTAAGTTAATAACTAAAATAAGAAAGGAGGCAGAGGAAGAGATGAAGGCTCAAGGGAAAATGAGTTCAAGAGAAAGTGAAGCCTCAGTAGAAAGTGAGTTCCACGTGGCCGATTACAGAATTAGCAGGAAAAATGAGCCAGTGGAGTATTGAAAAGTTGGTAATGAGTGCATGGGAAGAATTCACGATTCAGAATAAATAAAGTGTTTTAAATAGTACCAGAAGAGAAGCAAAGAACTACAAAGATACACACAGTCTAGCTTATCATTCATCTTAAATGATTACTGATCCAACATTTCTGAAAGAAGCTGTGGTAAAACCCATTTTTATTATGTGTTGGGAGAAAGGAACCCTGTAATGAATCACAACTTTACCAAGAAAAGCTTCAGAATAAAATCTATCATGTGTTACATAAATACTAAACAATTAAATTGCAACCTTTTTCTGGGCTGTATGCTATGGAAATATGGGAAAGGTGAAAAGGCATGATGTACCAACTCACCCTTCACACACGGAGAGACAAACACTGTAGTTTGATATGGAAAGATTTTCCCCAGGGGAACAGTAAGTAAGAACCCAAAAGAGATCAACTGGGCTTTCATGGAGATGCATCAAAAGCCACAGTGTGCCTCATCTTCTTTGTAAGGCACAAGTGACTGGGGACTTCATGAACAGTATCAAAACACTCCACTTGGATGGTGCAGAAATACATGAATTAATATAATCACAAAAGTGGGAGCTGAGCCTTTTCTAAGAGAAAGCTAGTAAGGGCAGCTCCCCTGGAAAGGACTGGTACTGGTATAAATTCTGTTGCCACTGAATAAGCAGCTGGCCCTTTGTTCCTAGAAGATTTTACACGCCAGATCCCTGCTGTAGCAATTAATTCATAAAACCGGGGAGAACAGCAGACCTGCAGGAGTGAGTCTGGTGTCCTTGATTAATGTTCCCAGCAGGTGCATGAGCATAATTCTGGCAACTACAAGAACCCTTAAAAAATTATTTAACCCTGACCTGATGGCCTTTGTCATGAAAGAAGCCAAAGAAGAAATTCTTATATGCAGTCTTTTAATGCTTCCTCTTTTTGCCTATAAAAAAGTCAGTGAGCACATCGTCTATGTCCCATATGTGAATCAAAAATTTGATTAGCTGGCTGTTAGTCAAGCAGTAAAAGGTCGTGGGATGAAGATGAGCAGCCTCTTCTTCACAAATTCTTTCTCTTCTTCTCCTTCTTCTTCACTGTGATTTTACCTTAATCAGAGATGGGTCAAAAAATTCATAGTTTTTGTATCACAGTTCATCAAAAATTACGACGACTTTAATGTGGCAAAAGGCAAAACTGACAGATTTGCTCATCCTTAATGTGAATGTGTAGCTTTTGCATTGAAAGGATACTCAAGGAAACCTATGAGGGGAAAAAATATTTTCAATAGTTCAATACAACCCCTGGCAATCGGGTGGGCTTAGATGTTGCTAGATTGTGCAGCCAGACTAATAGCAAATGGTAGACAAACTTAAGGGTGGTTGAAAAGTATTTTTTTAAAATGGTTGCTTTTTCTCCACTGAGGAAAATGAAATGTGAGTCAGCTGTTGCACTTGTTTTCAATTAGAATGAAGTGTTTGATTTAGCTTGTGTCTAATCTTGTGTGTTGACCTTTTCTAGATACCAAAAAAATGTATTAGTAGGATAGGCAGGTTTTACATAGCAGCTGCTTTAGATTATTCAGCATGGTCCAGTGGTGTGGGTGTTGGACTGAACTCTGGAAGACCAGAGTTCAGATCTCTGTTCAGCCATGGGAACCCACTGCATAAACATGATAAGTCATGCTCTCTCATCTTCAGAGGAAGAGAGAAATCATGTGATGAAAAACCCACAATAGGGTTGTCAAAAGTTGAAAATGACTTCAAGGCATACTATCAGCATCAAAAAGGAAAGAGGAATGATAAGATCTAATAGATGTGATGTGGAAAAAGAGGCAGAGGCCATTTCTGCACTACACTGTTACAGTGCTTTCAACATCCTGTGGAACTCTGGGGTTTGTAGTTTACTGAGGCCAGGGAGCTCTCTGGCTGAGAATTCTAAATGCTCCTCCCTAAACTGCAAACCCCAGGATTCCATATGATGCTGAAAGTTGAATAATAGAACTATAACAGTGTAGTGCGGACATGTCCAAAGTTTCAATATCTTGAAAAGAGAGGCTATTTTATTATTGAAAACAGCCTAAATTTTTGGCCTAGAAATATTATCATGGCCTTCTTCGAGGGACTGCAACTTTAAACTCAACTTGCAGGGATTCTGAAAAAAAGTGTCTCCAAAGTTTATGCTCAGTTATCGTCAGTTGCCAGGCATAAGCTTTGGAAGCACTCTTTTTAGAATCCCTGCAAGTTGATTTCAAAGTTGGAATCCCCTGAAGACCATAAAAATATTTCCAGGGCATAATATGTTGGGCTATTTTCAATAATAAAATCACCTCTCTTTTCAACATCCTAGAATTTTGTCTCTTTTTCACATGATACCACCACATGGGTAATTATCTCATGGTGAGCCCTTTATGGTATAGAGGATATAATGAAATATTAAATCATTGCATCGTGCAACTTTTTAACAGAGCAGACAGGAAAGACCATTGTTTGGGATCCAGTTCACCTCCAGTCTTATTCATTCTGATCACCAGTCAAGTCTTCTAACGCATTTGCTAAACTGTTGATCGAATAATCTGTGTTAAAGAGATTTGCCATGCAGGTCCTCCAACTGCTTGAATTCTAATTCACTTGAGGACTAAACCTCTACCTCTTAGCAAATTATGCCTCTGTCCCATTTGATTGGTCATAAGGATACAAAGCACATGCTAATTTTTCTTCCCAGATGAAGGACAGTGCCAGCACTAGGTGAAGAATACAGATAAAATACTAACAGGCGTGACCGATGAGTCTATTTCTGTCCTCCAGACCTATGCTTATTTCCCTTCTCCTTAAGCAATCTTCCCCTTAAAATGCCTCATGTCACAATTCACATATATCCTATACTTCTTTACCTTTAAAGTGCATCTCCTTTCCATCCTACAGTCTCTATAGTATTGAATAATGTAACTCATCTCTGCTCTCCTGATCTGTCTACTTTTGTCTCCTCTATTATACATCAGAAACTTGTCTTCTTTTGCCTGCTTTGGTGTTGCTTCCTCCAGGTGATCCTCATTACATTCCTTATTTCTGCAACACAGATTTTCAATTTTGGTGGTTAAACCATTTCCTCCTCTTGTTTCAAGACTTTCTTAAGGCCTACACCTGTAGTACTTTCTCCCTTGTATTATAGGAACTTCACCTTCTCCATATTCTGCTTACTGTTATTCCATGCAAACCATCCCTGCTTTTTATCAGTAGTGTACAAAAACCAAGGATCACAGGAGTTGAAGTGACAGTAACTCTGAAGTGACAGGAGTTTCTGATTAGCACAAGTGATTGTATCATATCCTCCACCTACCAGCTTCTCAGTGTACTCTTACTCTTCAGTCCTAATAGTAGCTAGGAGAGAGAATGAATGTTCAGTTTTGGAGTCTCTTTGACGGTATGGCTATAGTATTGCTACTTGCATCATCACTTCTCATTGTCGTTTGCTGAATCTTCCTTTGTTATTCTCTGTTTCAAGTCATAGAATCATAGAATCATAGAAATGTAGAGTTGGAAGAGACCACACGGGCCATCCAGTCCAACCCCCTACCATGCAGTAACACCCTCAAAGCACTCCCGACAGATGGCCATCAAGCCTCTGCTTAAAAACCTCCAAAGAAGGAGACTCCACTACACTCCGAGGCAGCATATCCCACTGCCGGACAGCCCTGACTGTCAGGAAGTTCTTCCTGAGGTTCAGGTGGAATCTCCTTTCCTGAAGCTTGAATCCATTGCTCCTTGTCCTGGTCTCTGGAGCAGCAGAAAACAAGCCCTCTCCTTCCTCTACATGGCATCCCTTCAAATATTTAAACATGGCTATCATGTCCCCTCTTAACCTTCTCTTCTGCAGACTAAACATACCCAGCTCTCTAAGTCTATCCTCATAGGGCATGCCTTCCAGGCCTCTCACCATTTTGGTCGCCCTCCTCTGGACTTGCTCCAGCTTGTCAATATCCTTCTTGAATTGGGGTGCCCAGAACTGGACACAGTATTCAAGATGAGGTCTAAGCAAAGCAGAGTAGAGTGGTACCAGTACCTCCCTCGATCTAGACACCATACTCCTATTGATGCAGCCGAGAATTGCATTGGCTTTCTTGGCTGCCACATCACACTGCTGACTCATGTTCAGCTTGTAGTCTATGAAGACTCCTAGATCCCTTTCACACGTATTGCTATCCAGCCACGTGTCCCCCATCCTATATTTCTGTATTCCATTTTTTCTACCTAAGTGTAGGACCTTACACTTCTCTCTGTTGAATTTCATTTTGTTCGCCTTGGCCCAGCTCTCCAACCTATCCAGGTCTTTTTGAATTTTGATCCTGTCTTCTGGCGTATTAGCAACCCCTTCCAATTTGGTGTCATCTGCAAATTTGATGAGCATGCCCTCTATTCCTTCATCCAAGTCGTTGATAAAAATATTGAATAGCACTGGACTCAGGACAGAACCCTGTGGCACCCCACTAGTCACTTCTCTCCAGGATGAAAAGCAGCTATTCGTGATCACCCTTTGGGTTCGGACGGTCAACCAATTACAAATCCAACTAACAGTAGCCCGGTCCAGCCCACATTTTACCAGCTTCATTGCAAGAATGTCATGGGGAACTTTGTCAAAGGCCTTACTGAAATTGAGATATGCTACATCCACAGCATTCCCTTCATCTATCAAGCTAGTAACTCTATCATAAGAAGAGATAAGATTAGTCTGGCATGACTTATTTTTGAGAAATCCATGTTGACTTCTCGTGATTACCGCATTGTTTTCTAAGTGATTAGAAACTGACTGCTTAATGATCTGCTCCAGGATCTTTCCGGGTACTGATGTCAGGCTGGCTGGGCGATAATTATTTGGGTCCTCTTTTTTTTGCCCTTCTTGAAGATGGGGACAACATTTGCCCTCTTCCAGTCTGCTGGAACTTCTCCTCTCCTCCAAGACTTTTCAAAGATTATAGCAAGCAGTTCCGAAATGACCTCTGCCAGCTCTTTTAATATCCTAGGATGCAATTCATCTGGCCCTGGAGACTTAAATCAGTGTGACCAGGTATTCCTGTACCACCTCTCTACCTATTACGTGCCTCATTTCCCCTGCTTCCTCACCTGCTCCCCAACCGCCAGGTTGAGTGCTTATAACCTTCTGGGAAAAAACTGAGGCAAAGAAGGTGTTAAGTAGTTCTGCCTTTTCTCTTCCCCCTGTGAGTAATTCGCCATCTTCTCTGCGCAGCGACCCTATCGTCTCCTTCTTTTTCCTTTTGCTGCGGACATATTTAAAAAAGCCCTTTTTATTGTTTTTAATGTCTCTGGCCAGCCTAAGTTCATTCTGTGCTTTAGCCTTTCTGACCTCCTCCCTACATCTCCTGGCTACTTGCTTAAATTCTTCTTTGGTGGTTTCCCCCTTCTTCCATTTCCTATACATGTTTCTCTTAAGTCAAAGTCAGTATCATTTCATATTGCCAGGCACTCTTCATCTACTCTGTAAATGTTATGCAGCAATTATTGTAGTGGCAGTAACTAGTAATTAGAAATCAGCAGATGTCTTCTATTCTATCATTGTTTTATGTGGCTGACTCTGCCCTTTGTTCTGCTTTGTACGTCTTCTAATTGAATTGAGTGAGTGAGTGGCTGAATATATATCCCACCTTTTTCCTGCTATGGAACTTGAAAAAGTTCTAAAATAAATTTCATAAGTGATATACCCAAAGATTGCTACAATTTTATGTCCATGTCCTTTCATTCATTACACGTGTGAACAAATGTCACCATATTATGTGGTATATGACCCCCATGTCAAGAAAAAATGCCATGTTCTTTCAATGTCACCAGCATTAAGCTTTGTTTCAGCAAAGCAGAAGATACTTGCTACTCTGTCTGCCCGGGGTGCTTCAAAATTCATGCATTCATATATGTTTGTGTATGTGTGTGTGTGTGCGCACATGCTAAATGATCCCTTACTAAAGATGCAAAAAGCATTATTGTTGTTGTTATGTGTCTTCAAGTCATTTCTGACTTATGATGACCCTAAGGTGAACCTATTATGAAGTTTTCTCAGCAAGATTAGTTCAGGGAGGGTTTTCCATTGCCTGCTTCTGAGGCTGAGAGTCTGTGGCTTGTTCAAGGTCACCCAGTGGGTTTTCATGGCCAATAGGGGATTTGAACCCTGGCCTCCAGTATACTAGCCCAATACTCAAATCATTTGCTTAGTACTGGCATTAATGTAGGCTGAATTCTTTCATAGATTTATCTACCTTAGCTCATATCAAGGCCAGTATTCTCTTGAGACTTTACACAAATGTAAAATTGATTGTATATATGGTTGTACTTTACCAGGAGTTGTGTAAATGCAGCCCTAGTGTAGCCAATCATTTTGCAAGCACACACACAGCTCTCTCACATACTCTTCACTTGGTGGGTGGGGATCAATTGTTGCACAGATCGTAAGCTCAAGACCTTGTCCCCCACTTTATAATTGGCTGTGGATTTGTGGAATCCATGGGCTGCATCATTTGCATCGCTTATTTACGTGATGCTAAAAGTGTACAGGATTTTGGTCTAAATAATGACTAACCCCCAGTGAATTAATGTCAGCAATAGTGACTTGCTAAAGACCCCAATATACATCTGTTGTACTTAGATTTGTCTCTGAAAAATTAAATTTGTCTCTGAAATGTTAAGGTGTGGATATTTTGTTCAGAACAGAAGCTGGTAAATACAGTGGTTTCATCAATTCCAAATCCATAGCTTAAAATGGTGTTAACAACAAATCTATTACACTTCTATGTATTTTCTAGATGCTAACCTGATCTGAAATAGTACCCATAATTCCTTATTTTTGAACTAGTTTTTTTAAAAAAATCCATTAACAGAAAATTTAATATAAAACAACACATAACAAAAACACACTACTCAAAAAACAGACTATGAATTAACTAATTACACCAAGCTAAACTACAGCAGAGAACATCTGCAAAATCCATAAATCTGACTCCTCATTGAAGCAACCGGAGTTGTTACAATAGTATACTGCCTCCAAGGTTCATATTTATATAGTAAATGATGTTGGAAAATAATCAAGTGCACTGCCCTTTAAATATAACATAATACAATATTGTTATCCATAAATTAACAAAAAAAATCTTAAAATAAATTGCATTTCTATAAGTTAGTATCCATATCATATACTAGTCTTTTTCTACCAAAGTAAGCACATACCTAACCTCTATCTTTAATCAAAACCTATTACCACTTGTTTTCCTTCAATTAGGCCCTTTTCGCATGGGCTTTCTGTCGCGCGAGAGCCCCCTGAGCCTCATGGGAGTGGGAGCATCGCTCTGCACGATGCACTCCCACTTCTGCGGCGCTCACAGGGCTGACGCTGCGCGAGTGCATATTTTTTTATTTTCAGCTCAAACCAAAAATAAACAGCGCTTGCGCAAGGCTCCCGGCGGCGCCTCGCACTTACCGGAGTGCGGAGCGCTGTCGCAGGCTAGCCTGTCATGCTTCCTCCCCGTGTCCACCCCCAGCGCCGCCTACAGCTCACAGGGAGCGCTGCGGAAGCTGGGGGCGTGGCTGAAGAGCGCCCGTCGTGGGAAAAGACGCCAGGTGTGGTAAGGAGGTGGGGGAAGCGGCGGCATTTCGGGAGACGGTTGTCGTGCAAGCCACCCTCCTCTGTCGCGCAAGCACCGGCGCTGCGAAAAGGGCCTTAGTCTTAGGCCCTTTTTGCAAGGCATTTTCCATGTGAAAGAGGGCCTGGAGCGTCGCGCGATTGTGAAGAGCAATCTGCACGATGCACTCACAATCGCGTGACACTCCAGAGGCCGGCAGGCGCCAATTGCACACCTTTTCATTTTTGGCTAGAAGCTGAAAATGGTGCATGATCACACATTTCTCCCGGGCCCCGTGCACACTTACCTGGCATGCAGAGCCTCCAGAGTCACGCTTCCTGCCCCAGCGCAGCCTGGGAAAGTCCCAGGCTGTGCTGCAGAAGGAAGAGGGGGGCTGTCGCGTGAGCAGGCAGCTTGTGCAGAGCAAAGGACCCCAGATGCAAGAGCCTCTTGCCGGAGGCTGCTCGTGCAATCCCCGCACTCCAGAGCTGGAAAAAGGTTAGGTGCAGAAACGGCCTTAGTTATATTATAACCCTTTCTCATTGTTGCTTACATTCAATAAGAGAACCACCTCTTATTAAAGTTGTTAACCTATCCATTTCTGCCATATCTAGTAACTTAAATATCCACTCTTCCTGTGTAGGGACGTTGGGATACTAAAATGTTTCAAAATAACTGTGCTAAAACTTGGCAGATCTAGTTTTATTATCATAGCTTTTTGTGCTTTTTGCTCCTACATGCAGTGTTTTTGCAAGATTTCATGAACCAATCTCTATTTTCTGCAATACTTAGCCACGAGCAAAACAAGCAACAACTCTTTATACTGCCTCAAGGCAGCAAGGCCATTATGCAGTATAGCTGTGAGTGTGAAACTCAGTTATGTAAGAGCATCCAGTTAAAGCACATAGCACACACATCTTGATCAAATTTATATTCAACAAGAATGAATCAAATTTTTACTTAATGGATTTTCTGGACATATTTCCATTTCAAGGAGGTCAGGAAAACTAAACTCGAAACATTTCCCTCCTGGCACAAAGCTGCTAAAAACGTAGCCTTGTTATTTTACTATGCTGTATGTTGAAAGAAGGAGTTTATCTACATGATATACTGTAAGACTTTACTTGGGTAAGTTTAATAGGTCAAATTAAGGCCAGCAATGCAAAATGCAAATTGCAAATTGCCCCTTACAAGTAGTATTTTCATTGTTAATAATAATCATGGATCATGCTGATTTGAGAAGGAATGCATCATGTTGATGTGACCATCGAATGTATTAGTAGGCTACTCTAACACAATGGGAAGCTAAAAATCTATCAAGGTAAGTTTCATAAATGGCAGTGCATAGGGGTAGGATGTGTTAAAATTACTGTCAGTGATAATGCTTAATAGGCAAGAGAGTACAACAACTAGCATTGTCAAGTTATATCTTAGGGACAAGAGAATATAACCCAAGTGAAACTGTGAATAGTAGTATGTTGGAAATGGTTCTTCAGACTACTGTGACTGCTTAGTCTTTAGTACAGGGCTTTCCAAATGCTGTGTTGCAACACATTAGTGTGTTGCCTGTACTGTGTTGGTGTGTCGCCTCTCTGGCCAAGAAAGACCACACACACACACACACACACACCCCTGAGCCTGGCCTTCTGCCATCACTGTCAGTGGGGCCTTTCCCTGGCAAGAGTGACAGCAGTGGGCAAGGACTGGGTGGAAGGGGACTGCTTTTCCACCTGTAGTCACTCTCACTAGGACATTTACTGGTTAGGGCAGCAGGCCAGGATCGGGGGCTGCTTTTCCCCACCCTAGATACAATTCTGAGTACCTCCAGTTTGCTTTTAAAACTGAATCACTGTGTCGTGAAATGATGCATGTCAAAAAAAAGTGTGTCACCAACATGAAAAGTTTGGAAAACTCTGTTCTAGTGAATGTTTACCATAGTTGGATTTTCATAAATATAAAATTGCCCTTTGGTCTTCTTAAAGATAAATGGTTAAGTAAAGTGTTTCTTTATATTTACTATATTAAATATCAGGGAGAGGGGCAGGGAAGGTTTAAAATAGAATTGAAACAGAACTCAGAAATAAAAATAAATTAGAAAGGGTGAAGATTATAGACTCTAACTGAAGAACCTATTCCCAGAGTTTATATTAGAACACTGTAATAATTTTAGTATAGCTTTAGTGTACATAAGACTTTATTCTAAAGAAAACTATACCAATCTGTACCTGCAAAAGGTGGTTCATATAAATAGCTACATGAGCACTAAAGAGCCATTGTACCAGCAGGTCTTGCATTCTGTCTGCCTAATGGTACTTTTCATATGTTTGCCCAAACCTGTGGATGCTGGGTTGATACTACTCAAAGTGGTGCTCCATGGACTTGTGCCAATCAATGAGTCATTGGCTGCAGGTTTGCAGCAAGTTTTGCAAAAAGAAAGTAACAGTTGGAGCCAATGGGCACAAATAGGGTACTAGTCCACAGCACATTAGAAAAAGAATATTGCTGGTCTTACATATAGGATAGCCTGATACGCACTGTAATAGAGGACATGATAAGAGCATTTACATATTTTTCCCCTATCCATCCACCTGCTTTCTGAATGTGTAGAGAAATTCATCTGAAAAGACAGAATGTTGCAGAAAGGTGATGTTTAGGACTCCAGTGCCAGATGTCAGATGTGATATATTTATACTGGATTAAGAGATAATTTATATTGAATATTATTAAGGCATTTTCAGATTTTTTTAAAAAAAATAAATATTGACTGCTCCCTCAAATATTCTCAAAATGTTGCCTTAATATGAAACTGTAAAATGGGGGATTACATACTTTTCTGGCATAAGTGTATTTGGCAATTTATGACACTTCAGCTTAGATTTTGCTTTGAAATAGTGACCCTTATGTGGGATATGTATAAAAGCATCTGGGGGCCACTTCTCCAGGTATGAAAATGCTAGTTGTGACAGAGCCCTGAAAATGTTCCTGATGCCAGCAACTACGATTCAGTGAGACTAAGAATAAGAAATCTTGCTTTTTGGATTGGAGAGAGCCTGCTTGCTTGAGAAATGAAACTCAGCAAGAAACCTACAAAATATTGGAGCCTAAGGAAATGTAAACCTACGAAATACATTTTGAAAATGTGGCCTCAGATGCCATTAGCTTTGTCAATAAAACAGCAGTAACCATTAGAAAGGTTTTAAGGGTTTTCTCCGAACTCCTTGTTTACCAAGAGATCAAAAAAATTGAAGGCTCCCTCATAAAATCAAGAAACTCTGTACAAGGGAATCCCTTTTTCCCGTTCTGAAAATCATAACTAACATATTCTTTTCTAGCAATTTCCAGAAACCTCCTCTGGCACCTTTAAAGTCTATTGTGTTATTCCAGAAGTGCTTATTAGAAGCTACCTCTTCTCTTATTGCAAATACGCATTGCTCTTTCTAAACGTATATAGGCTGCAAGTAATGGCTCAGTATAGTGTCATCCCCACAGCTACCTGGACCTACTGTAGATCTGCTGAGGCCCACCCATTCACCTATGACTTTTCTGTACTTGATGTATAAAGGAATGCAGAAGCAAAATCAGCTGCCAAGGTCAATGAAGTCACTTTGTTTCTGGTTAAAGAAACATAGCCTGATCCTTCTTCAGTCCCCCACACACACACTTTCCACCAAAGATGGAATGGCTAGGGGATGGGAATCTCAACAACTCTACAGTAGGTTTGGGGGATTTCAAAAGACAGAGGAAAGAAGGAAGTACCACCCTCCTCAAAGACCAAAAATAGACATAAGCAGGTGTAAGATTAACATATGCTTGTGTGTGGCACTTACAGGTTGCCAGGTGTTGAGTGTACTGAGATATTTTTTTCTGGCTGTAAAAGCCAGCCAAGATATTGTTTACCATGTATTGAGGAAACCACTGTAGTGCTTTGCCAAATGTGTTGTCTAAGGTCCCCAAATCTCAGAGCCGGGCTGCTCTCGCTCAAAGGAACGGAAATAATCGCAGAGGAAGAGTGCTGCCTTGAAAAAAAGGGTCCCCCCCCCAACTGTGTCCTGCTGGCCTTTACTGCTGAAGTCTGTTTTGCAGCAGCTGCTGTGGTCACTTTAGGGTGTCTGCCTGACTACCTTCTCCCCTCCCTCTTCCCCCTTTCAAAATTTCTTCAACCACAGCCTGCAGCAGAACTCAGCAGGATGGAGTGATTGGTGTAAGGAAACAGTGAATTGCTGTAGTATTTGCTGCCCTAGGAATATGAATATGATGCTGTAAGACTGCTGCTTTATTGATTTTGTTGTGAACTGTCGAAGTCCTACTCTAAATGGTTTGAACCACAAAAATAATTTCATTTCTGGGTCACATGGGTTCCACTATTGTTAGCAAAAACTTTTTATAACAGATACTTTTCCTGTTGAGCTGAGTTATTTTATTGTTGGCGTCATTAATTCCTCTCTCTCTCTTTCTCTCTCTCTTGTTCTGTCTCATCATCTTCCTCTTGTTCCACTCAAAACAATAAGTACCTACACTCATCTTCTCCCTCATTCCTTAGTCCCTCTTTCTTTTGCATTCTTGTCTCTCTTTCTTGTCCTCTTTCTCTTTCTCCTCCCTGCAAGATTGCTGAGAGTCTTCTTCATTGCCCTTCCTTTCACTCCTGTTCTCATGGAACCACTTGTCATTTCTTTCCTTCCTGATACCTATCTTCCTTCCTTCCTTCCTTCCTTCCTTCCTTCCTTCCTTCCTTCCTTCCTTTCTCTCATTGTCAATCCCTCTTTCTCTAACACACACACAATCATTCTCTTTATCCTTCTGTCTCCACTTTATCTACCCATACCTCTCATCTTCCTTTTCCTTCTCTTTCTCTCTTCTTCTCCAAGTATTTCTGCTTTGCCTCTTTCCCCCAAAAAATTTGAAATTGTTTTAGGGATATCTAAGATGCTCAACATTTTGAAGCTGTAAGTCTCATTAAACTCTATGGGATTACCCTGTTGGTCTCTATTGTCCTGTAGACCTTTTGTCACCATCATCACCATCATCATTATCTCCCCTTCAACATCAACAAAATATTTGATGATTATTAGTAGGTGACTGTTAGTGGGTGACTGTTACCAGTCTGGTCCTGCCTGGTTTAAGGAAATGGCTTCCAGAGGATCTGAGTGTATGGAGAAGATTGTATGGGAGGAAGCAATCTTGCAGGTAGCTTGGACCCAAACAATATTGGGCTTTAAGGATAATAACGAACTTTGTACTTTGCCTGGAAACTACCTGGCAGCCAATGGAATGATTTTAATATTGGTGTGAAATGCTCACTTCTCACTGTACCTGTAATCAATTGGGCTGCCCATATTTTGGACCAGTTAGAGTTTCCAAACTTGGTACAAAGGTAGTCCAATGTACAGAGCATTGTGGAAGTCCAACTTTAAGGTTACCAGTGCATGCACTATCATCTTTATGTCTTACAATTCTAGGAAGGGGCACAGTTGGCAATAAGCCAAAGCTGATAATAAGCAGTTCTTACTATCACATCTGTCTGAGCTGACATCTGGAAGGATGGGTCCAGGAGCACCCCCAAGCTGTGAACACAGTCTTTCTGGGGGAGTGTGACCCCATTCATAATTGGTTGACAAACCTCCAACCCCAGATTATGACCCTTAATATTAAGCACCCCAGATTATGACCTTTAATATTAAGCACCCCATGCCTCTGGATTATCTCTCCCAACAGTTTCAAGTAGATGTTAGCAACCCTTGGGGACAGAATGGCACCTTATACTGTATAACAGCTCCTTTTTTGAGGAACAGCTATCCCCAAGCACCACCACCTGGAACCTGCCTGAGAGTTAACACCTGAACTACAGCAACACAGTGTCTCCAATTTCCAACCCGACAGACATTCCAGAAGGATACCGTGGTTGATGGTGTCAAATGCCACTGAGAGGTCTAAAAGCACCAACAGGGACACATTCCCCCTATCGATGCTAAGACAGAGATCATCCACTAAGGCAACCATAGTAGTCTCACTTGCTTATTGTGCTCTGAAGTTGGTTTGAAATGGGTCAAGGAAGTGTGTGCCATCAAAGACTACCTGGAGTTAGGAGTCAACTGCCTTCTTGATCACTTTGCCCACAAAAGGAAGATTAAATAATAGTCTATAATTATTAAGGTCCAGGGGATCCAGGGAGGACTTTTTCAAAAGTGTGTAAACACTGGCTCTTTTAAACAGAATGGAAAGCTCCCTGCCCTGAGAGATGCATTAATAATATGTTGTATTTGAAATCTAGTTGCATCTCCTCCCTGGATGACCAGCAATGATAGACAGGGATCGAGAAATCAAGTTGTCTTCCTTACTTGCTCTGAGAGCTTGTCCACATCAACA